>CAIGQZ010032461.1:8755340-8779896 GCA_903798205.1 Danio tinwini | reverse complement strand
ACAGCATGTAAATGTACATCTGTCCTTAAAGCTAAAGAGACAGGGCTGTCAAATTATTGTGAGTTTACTCAAGTTTTATAAAAATGTATTATTATGTGACATTTTTTTCATGTTTTGGCAATAAATGGGTTGCTTAAAAGAACAAGTAACCGTCTGTTTTCTACCATTTTCACTCAGGAATAGAAATAAATAAAATAAATTTAAATTAGACATACAGTTGAGGTCAGAATTATTAGCCCACCTGTATTATTAGCCCCCCTGTTTATTTTTCCCCAATTTCTGTTTAATGGAGAGAAGATCTTTACAACACATTTCTAAACATAATAGTTTTAATAACTTAATTCTTATAACTGATTTATTTTATCTTTGCCATGATGACAGTAAATAATATTTGACTAGATATTTTTAAGACACTATACAGCTTACTTTTTTACAACTAATCAGCTTAAAGTGACATTTAAAGGCTTAACTAGGTTAATTAGGTAGGCAGGTTAGGGTAATTAGGCAAGTTATTGTATGCAAGTTGTTTTTTTATTAAAAACTGCTTTTATTCTAGCCAAAATACAACAAATAAGAATTTATTTAGAAGAAAATATTATCAGACATGCTGTAAAAATGTCCTTGCTCTGTTAAACATAATTTGGGAAATATTTAAAAAAAGAAAAAAAATCAAAGGGGGGCAAATAATTCTGACTTCAACTGTATCTACTAATATGAAAAATGTTATAATAGATGTGATCATTTTTTGCTCAAATTATCCAGCCCCTGTGCATCAGCATTACAATAGTGTTTCTGTGTTGTCCTGCAGGCTCTCTAAAGCTGCAGATATGGACCATCACTGGGTGTCTAAGAGCTGGCTGAGTGATGTCGGGCTGCCGCAGTATTCACAGGTCTTCCACAACCAGCTGGTGGACGGCAGAGTCCTAAACTCCATCACACGCAGAGACCTGGAGACCATCTTCAACGTCACCAACAAGTTTCATGTAACCAGCATCCTGTCAGCCATTCAGCTTCTGCAAATGCTTAATTTTGACAAAGAGGCAAGAACTCGTCTATACAGCTTTTGCAAGCATTAGGATCACACTATATATCTTATAAATATTTACAGTACTATATGCAAAAGTCTTAGACCCCCAGTTACATTTGTTGTTTTAGTAAGGGTAAAATGGCATTATATTTTACTTCTCATTCTCTTTAATAAAATACAACCAGAAAAATACAGTTTTTGGGGGGTCAAGACATTTGAAAGAAAGAGTTAGAGAAAGAAGGAAGAAGGAATGAAAAATACTGGAGTTTCTGTCTTGTTTTGATCTGCATTTCTACCAGAAATGTTGTCAATATTGCCTGAATTGATGGGATTGTGAATGCTGAAAAGTAGACCGGTTTTAATTTGTCATGTAATTCCTACTAAAGCACCTAGTTTGTAATAGTTTCATTTTTCAGCATGATAATGATCCCAAACACACTGCTAATCTAGTGCAATCATGTTTGGAGAGAAAAACAGCTGATGAAAATAAGGCATGAAATGGCCTGACCTGAATATTATTTACAATATGTGTAGGCAATATTACAGGCAGTATTTGATTTACCTGGAGATACATAGAACATGTTAAATCTAAGGAAGAACTCTTAGAAATGCTGAAAGATGATTGGTATTAAATAGCACATCATTTCAGAAAACACTCAACAAGAAAGTTCAAGCGGTTGCTTGGTGCTAAAGAGGTCATATGCTAGTCTTTTGATTGCAAAAGTAATTTTGTTCTGAATATTGTGTACATATTTCCCATATTTTCTGTTTGTATATTAAAGGTATAGTTTACCCAAAAGTAAAGACCCTGCACTTGCTCCATACCTTTTAGATAGATAGATTTGTGCCTCCCAAAGCTGGTGGTGGCCTGTAGACTTTTGCACAGTTCTTTATTATTCATTTTTACATACAGTGCTCAGCATATATGAGTAGTAAACCCAATTTTAAAAATTAATGTTTTATCCATTTCTCAGTGAATATGGGTAATATATATTGGTGCATTTGACCAAAACAAATTTATTAAACAGATATATTTATTAAAATAATATTGTAGTCACAGAACATCTTTAAAAATGGAAAGATAATACATTTAAATTTATGCAAAATATTGCAAAAAAAAATTGTTTCTTTTGATTTTTGCTATTTTAAAAAAATATATTTAATATTTTTCCCTAACATATAAATTTGGCCTACTAATTTTTGAACCATTATTGTAAGTTTTTTTTGTCGTACTGACCAAACTAATGCATATGCAGTGCACACATATAGTATTGTAAAGCATCCTATAGAAAATATTCATTTAAATGAGAGATTTGGCGGATGTACTCATATATGCTGAGCACTGTAAATATCTCTTACCATAGATGATGACTGAACATTATTTCACCCATTTTGTGACATACATTATAGTAAACACTTTAGATTGCATTTAATATGAAAAAAAATGTTGTCCACTTATTTGATATAGACACCATAATGGGATGTTTCATAGTGTATATGTATACTGTTGCGTTCATTCTGAAATTGTAAAATAATCTGACTGGTTTGTGGTGTTATTATATTTCTGCAGTCTATACAGGCACGTCGCACTCAGTGTGAGAATCGAGATCTGGATCCGGTGGTCTGGACCAGCCATCGCGTAATTAAATGGATCAGGGATATTGATCTTAAGGTGGGAAAAAATAAAATATACATATGTATTATGTTACACTCTCAGAAAAAAAGGTACACAGTGGTACAAATAATGTTCCTTAAGGAACAGTTTAGCACCTTTATAAAAGTTGTAGCTTATATGGTACAGAAAAGACTTTTATGGTACAATTGAAATGAAGGTACACAATTGTTCTCATAATAAAGGTACAAAAGTGTTGGACAACTCCTTCTTTATTACAATATCTCTGAAAATAAATATTACTGGAAAGGCAAATTGATTTTATGAATAATTTTCATATTGAAACATGAATCATTATTTAAAAGCATAAAGAAACTCAAACATTAAGTTCTATAATACAAAACAACTGGTGAAACAAAACTATAGGTATTGTAAAGTACACATTAAAGACATTTTAAATAAACATTTGGTAAGCATTTTCTGATAAATACATTTTTATTATTGACATCCACACCTTTTGGCGTTTGCTTTATGCTACACAAGTGAGCTGGCAAAAAAAAATAATGAAAGTGTTCATGCAGACATTTTAGTATTGTAAAACTAATCAAACATTGTGCAAATCTCATTACAATACTTTTGCATAATTTTATTTCTATTTTAATTTTTTAACTATTTTAACTTTTAAGTGATTACAAAGGTATTGTGTGAACATTGGAGAAAAAAGTTTTATATTGTACATGGGAGAATGTATTTCTGTAACATTTTTGTGAAAAGTGTGGTGAAATGTTTAGTAAAAATAGATATTTTGATGTATGTTAAAGTATTTTTCATTCTTTATTGTAAATGGAAAAGGTGCATTTTCACAAAAAGAAACGTATTTTAAAAACATTGTTAAAAAATGTTTTTGATGATTTATATTTACTAAAAAATAAATTGACGCATTTTGGATATACGGTAGCAAAATGCCTTTAAATAGCTCTTGAAGGAACACATCTGACACTGTTAAGGTACAAAGTGTCTTGTCACTGTAGTGGTACCTTCATGGATCAAATTTGTACCTTTGATGAAGGTACAATATTGTATCTGCAGGCTTTAAAAACCAAAGGTACATTTTGTTTTCCCATGGTACAAATCATGTCCTTAAAGGTACAAACTGCCATGGTACAAATGTGCTTCTTTGTCTTAAGCTACAATTCTGATCCATAAAAAGGTACTGCCCGAGTGACAAGGGTACAACATTGTATAATTTTTTCTGAGAGTGTATAAGTAGTACTTATACAATGTAATTTACTGTTCGAGAATTCAATAATATTCAAAATTAATAACGTCTTCAAACATATTTTTCAAAGAAGTCTTAACAAGCTAGCATTTATTTGAAAAACTGTGATACTGTGAAAGTCACTCCTATTTATAATGTTTTCTATTATAATATATTTCATAAATGTACTTTATTTGTGTGATGAGAAATGTACATTTTCGATATCTGACAGCTATAGGCCTACAAATTTATCTAAAACGTTCTTGTTTTTGAACTATAAAAATATTGATCACACTTTACAATAAGTTTTCATTAGTTAATGTTAATTTACTAACATCAACTAATTCATTCATTAGCTTTATTAATCAGGGGTCGCCACAGCAGAATGAACTGCCAACTTATCCCATCACTGGGAATCACCCTTACACACATACACGGACAATTTTAGCTTACCCAATTCACCTATAGCACATGTCTTTGGACTTGTGGGGGAAACTGGAGCACCCAGAGGAAACCTACGAAAACACGGGAAGAACATGCAAACTCCACACAGAAATGCCAACTGACCCAGCAGAGGCTCGAACCAGCAACCTTCCTGCTGTGAGGCGACAGTGCTACATCAACTAATAATGAACAATAATTATACAGCATTTTTTAATCATAGTTCAACGTTTACTAATGCATTATTAAAATGCAAATTCATGCTTGTTAACATTAGCTAATGCACCATGAGTTAACATGAACTAACAATTAACTACTTTATTTCCATGAACTAACGTGAACCAATATAAATAAATACTGTAACAAATGTATTGTTCATTGTTTGTTCATGTTAGTTAATACATTAACTAATTCAAACTTATTGTAAAGTGTTACCAAAATAGCTTTACTGACCACAAATATGTACAGTAGTTATTGGGAATATGTTGACCCAAAAAGCAGTTGAACACATAAACCACATTTCACTATGCCCAAATGGCTCAAAGAACTGAGGAAAAAGTATCCTTATTTACTGCTCAGATAGTAAGACATGTGCTGTGATATATAATAGCTGTTGTGTCTATTCAGGAGTATGCTGATAACCTTCAGAACAGTGGCATCCATGGTGCTGTGATGGTTCTGGATCCCACCTTCAGTGCAGACAGCATGGCCAAAGCTCTCGACATCCCTAACAACAAACACATGATCCACCGTCATCTGTACGAGGAAATGAAAGTGCTTCTCAATCCAGCAAGGTCTGTGCAGCTGCATTTTTTGTAGAAATTTAATAAATAAAGTAGCTATAGAAATTTGATTGTCAAATTGCAGTGCTCATATATGAGTACTCCCCACACAAATTTTTCTTTTAAATTGATATTTTCACCTGTTTCACCCCTTTTACAAGATGTAAGATAAGCCTTTGGTGTCTCCAGAATGTGTCTGTAAAGTTTCAGCTCAAAGTACCCATCAGATAATTCGTTTTAGCCTCCAAAATCTAATCATTTTGGTGTCTGAGTATACTGTAGCTTTTTTGTAGCCTGTGGCTTTAAATGCAAATGAGCTGCTTTTCCCCGCCCACCGGTCCCTCGTGCGTGTCTGCTTTTCACTAGCGTTACATCAGATAAACAATACAGAGACAGACTCGGATGAAGCTAAAATACAGCTCATTAGTCAAAAATACCAAGTAAGTTTATTTCATGCATTTGTGGTGAAGTTTATTCAAGCCTTTCTGATATGATGAGTCTCACACAAATTCCGTTTGCAGTACACACACACATATATTAGAATTTACTGACACCATGTGGCCGTGGTGATTATAGCAGAACTACATAGCAATTTTACCATAAAAACGTTTTAAACTTCTGTGGACATGTGTATGCATGTTATTATGGAGAAATGGCGCATGTCAATCAATTCAGTGGGCGGGGAAACTGCCTCAAAATCACTGGGATTTGGGTCCTATTTTAACATCTTGAAATTTTAAAAAAGAGACTTGTTGGGTTTAAATCACTCCAGTATGACAGTGGACACACCATACCTACACACAGTTCTGTCCAAAAAGCTTACAAAAGTAGATTTTTGTCATAGGTGCCCTTTAAACTATTTTTTTAAATGAAACAAAAATATATTTTAAAAAATTGGTTGAAATTTTGCTATATTTTGCATAAATTTTTATGTATTTTTTTCCATTTCTAAAGATGTTTGGTGACTAAAATATCATTTTAATAAATATATCTTTTTAATAAATCTGTTTTGCTCAAATGCACCAAAACATGATACCTATATTCACTGTGAAATGGATAAAAATGTTCATTTTCAAATGGTGTTTAAACTGTTTGTAGCAAAACATATAAAACTAGACTTTGCTTTATTATTATGTGAAGAAGGACTCACATTTTTACACATGTGCCTGTCTCATCTCTGACATAAATGTTTCTAATGTTTATGATAATGCTGAGGAAGCCATTTTGTACACTACCTGACAAAAGTCTTGTCGTTGATCCCAGTTGTAAATGCAACAAATAATAACTTGACTTAATTTGGAAAAGAGGTAGAAGGTTGATTTTTCAGATGAATCATCTGTTAAACTGCATCCCAATCATCAAAAATACTGCAGAAGACCTTCTGGAACCTGCATGGACCCAAGATTCTGACAGAAATCAGTCAAGTTTGGTGAAGGAAAATTCATGGTTTGGGGTTACATGGTTTGGGGTGTGTGAAAGATGTGTGCAGAGTGGATAGCAACATCAATATCAAGACATTTGTGGTGCCCATTACATTACAAACCACAGGAGAGGGCAAATTCTTCAGCAGGATAGCGCTCCTTCTCATACTTCAGCCTCCACATCAAAGTTCCTGAAAGCGAAGAATGTCAAGGTGCTCCAGGATTGGCCAGCCCAGTCACCAGACATGAACATTATTGAGCATGTCTGGGGTAAGATGAAGGAGGAGGCATTGAAGATGAATCCAAAGAATCTTGATTAACTCTGGGAGTCCTGAAAGAACGCTTTCTTTGCCATTCCAGATGACTTTATTAATTAGTTATTTGAGTCATTGCAGAAATGTATAGATATGTACACGATATTAATTCTTTTTCCATTGCACCATGACTTTATATTCTATACTGTACATTATTTCTGTTGAGTGGCAAGACTTTTGTCCAAGCAAAGTCAGACCTTACTGTCCTAATTAAATAATTAAAAATCAAGGCATGATAATGTTTTATTTTGGTAAAATAAGCGTAATCTAGAGGCTTTTGTCTTTCATATAAGCCACTTCTGATACCAAATGATTAACTAGAAGTCAAGTTATTATTTGTTGTTCCTAAAACTTGGATGAGTGACAAGGCTTTTGTCAAGTAGTGTATTGCAGCGTCAATGCATCATACAAAAAAAATATTTATTCAAACAACAGACTCACATAAGCACATCTAAACTGTATAGTCTTTAATCTTAAATATACTAATCAAATGTTCATAAGAGTGTAATTTCATGACCTCATCTGTCAACATAATGCTGGTGAATTGCAGAGCTTGTGCAAACATATCCACATAGCTGTCATTAGATGCTTTCTAACAGCAAAGTTGGATGTAGCAAGTGTAAGAAACATAAAAGGACCATTGTAAGAGTGTGAGTAAAGTGCTGTTTCTGTCTTCCAGAACTAATCAGGCTCAGGATTACAGGAAAGAGGGCACTCCAACACATTCTCCTTCTTCAAACTGCCGTAAAACCGAGGAGGGATTTTCTCCCAGAAAAAATGTTGGCAAGGTATGGGCTGGCCTGTTATTGACACAATATAGATAAATTGTGGACTTTCTGTGCGCTTACTAGAGTTGAACAATACTAAATTGAATTTGTTTGTTAACTTAGCCCATATTAGCTATTTGCAACCACTTAACTTATAAACATTTAGTAAATCCAATTAATCATTTTTTTCAGTGCAGGGGGATGGAAACCCAGCTATTGTATTACTTTTAGTGTAAAGAGAATAATGGGTATCAGCGACTGCACTTTAAGCAAGTATAAGAGATTATTAACTATCATAACTCTGGTGAGGAAGTGCAAACACAGCAAGTCAGTGCATCATAGACTGTGACTTAATAGGTACGACATTAGGTTTATAATTATTCTGTCAAAAAGCAATGTCAATAATGAAATATATTGTGACAATTTAAAACAATATAGGTCAAGGCATGGAGTGCAGGGGAGGAGTTTTAAGTGGAAGCATATCAACAAGCTGAAATAAAAGTCTCAGCAACTTCTAGTTCACACTGATTTAAAAATATTAGGCACGGTTTAGATACCGATACTCTATTTAAAATATCGATTTGGCACCGGTATTATAAAGAAAATTACTCAACCCTAGTACTTACAGATTGTTGTAAATAACCTATTTTTTCTGTCGTTCCTTAGAGCCCTTTGAGGTTCAATCCTCTGGTGGCTGTTGGCAGAGAGTTGTCATTTCAGGGCGGTTGTGGATCTCCACCCAGAGAAGAGCGCATCAAGATCCTGCAACGGACCAAGGGCAGCCCCATGCATGGCTACTCCAGCATAGAGATCACTAATGTCTGAATAATCAGCCTCTAAATGGACCAAATGATCTCAATTATTTGTAAAAGTCATTTGAAAATTGACCGTTTGCACTTTAGAGAATTTTGTATTGGCAACCAATCATAAGTAAGCACTTAATTAAAAATTTTATAGACATGCTGCATTAAAAAAGCTAATATTTTGTTACTAATATAATACTTAGATATCCTTATTCCTGTAAATTCCAGTCAGAAATGTTGGTATGCAGCTGAAATCAGTACCACATGTTCAGACGTTCATTCCCTCCATTAAGGCCATCACAAACACTGTGCTTGTTTAACCCTCATGATGCATTCAGTTTAAAACTGAAGAATCGTTTTATTGTAGCAATAATTTAATATTTTTAACCTTTGTGTACATCTGATGAGCAAGTTCTCATTATTGAGTGAATGTTATAAAAACATTATTATTAGTATTACTGAATTTGCGCCTTTTTTAATAATTGACAAAAAATATATATTTTTGAAATATAAATTACACATGAAACACAATATACTATTTTAATTTGTTCACAAACATTCATATAAATTATTAAAATTAATAATAAAGTTATAAGTTAAAAGCTTAAAATAGTAATAATTTATATAAATATTTAAGATATTTAACATACACACATTTTAGTGAAGGTATATTAATATAAAAATATTAATAGATATAAATAAATATATATATATATATATATATATATATATATATATATATAACATATTTATATAAATATTTACTATTTTAATATTTTATTTCATAACTTTTTGAAATTACATTTTTTTTAAGTCTGCAGAATGATTTAGAGAGGATAGAAGCTGAAAAACGGAAACCTAAAAGAAAAAATAACATTTGTTTATGGTTCACAATCAAAATCCAATTAGAAACAGATAGAACAAAGCTCTCTCATATAATACCTCAATTAAAAGATCACTTTTGAAAATATCACATTTAATTGTATTGTACATAAATAGATTGAATGATGGGCTCAAAATCTGCAGATTCCCCATATATGGGCCAACTCATGACTGCTCAAAAACTGTCTAGATTTAACAATTTTAGATATTAACTTCATTTTTTTTTCTTTTTCCACATATGCTCACTTTTAAATGAAAAAAGATCAATGTTCCATTGTGCAAAAGGTGTGGAATAGGTGCAAATATTCTTGTTTTTCAACAATAATTCAGTCCCCGATGTATTTTAGGTTTTCGCCTAAGTTTTTATCACAGATATAAAACAGATAATTTAACAAAAATATGTGTGAAACATAAAGGTGCTGTATATATATATATACATACATACAATCCAAAATGACCTAAAACATAATGGTTAAAATTTAAAGCCCCTACAAATACTTTTAAAAAATGTTTGCGGTTTGTTCAAACTACTTATTTAAACTGAGCTGCAACAACACAATTTTTGCATTTTTGAGGAAGACAACTTCATTGTTTTATGTTTAATCCACCTAAATTTATAAAAACTAATATTTCCTTTCATTTTCCTTTGGCTTAGTCCCTTTGTTCATCAAGGGTCGCCACAACGGAATGAACCGCCAACTTATTCAGCATATGTTTTACACAGCGGATCCCCTTCCAGCTCCAGCCCAGTACTGGGAAACACCCATACACTCTTGTTCACACATATACACTACGGCCAATTTAGCTTATTCAGATCACCTATAGCGCATGTCTTTGGACTGTGGGGGAAACCGGAGCATCCGGTGGAAACCCATGCCAACATGGGGAGAACATGCAAACTCCACACAGAAATGCCAACTGGCTCAGCCGGGACTCGAACCAGCGACCTTCTTGCTTTGAGGCGACAATGCTAACCATTGAGCCAAGTGTCGCCAAAAAAATGAATAACTTAGCTTATGTAATTTTTATGCTGTCCCAACACAAATTAATTGTGTGGAACCCAGCATTTTTTATACAGTGAAGTTTTGTTCCAATACTAAAACCAATAGAGGTTTTTAGATGTCAGAAAATGAACTAAATGCATTATGAGGGTTTTAATTATGGGAAATGCTGGACAGAGGAATAATGCTGTGAATACATTGTGAAAGTGTTTTGAATGCATCATCAACGTCTTTTTTTTTTTGTTTGTTTTAACAATCTGTAGACATCAGATGTCTAGATGTGTGTTTTCAGACTCTCATTTGCATATAAAAATTAAAAGCTACAGCCACTTTAGTAGCAGTGTAGTTTGGGTAATAGATTAGTCTCATAAAAATCACTCCAGTTTAATTGAAATGAGTTTTCCACATTCGAAAAAAAATTAGGGGAATGAAAGACAAAAAATATATATGTTTTTTTCTCTTTGATTCCCTTGTTGTGAGTTGCAATGTCTTTGTCTTTTCATGCATGCAATTCAATTTGTTAAATGAAATATATATATACAAACGCATTGTATAGTAACTATCATTCACAGTAGAAATGAAAATGCAAGAGAGATCTGCTTGGAAAGCCTTTAATTGTTTATTTAAAGGGACAGTTCACCCCAAAATGTCAGTTCTGCGATTTTCTATTCACTGACTTTCCTTTTTTGTTGCTGAAAGCAAAAGAAGATGTTTTGAAGAAAGCTGAAAACCTGTAACCTTTTCTTTCATTTGTTTTACCTACTATGGAAGTAAATGGTTAGTTTTTGGCTTTCTTCAAAACATCTGTTGTGTTCAGCAAAAAAAAAAAAGAAACTCATAAAGGTTTGAAACCATTTGAGGGGACGAAATAATGAGCAAATTTTACATTTTTGGGTGAACTATCCCTTTAAAGAGTGAGAAAGTCATGAGCAGGACCTTCAGATGAATTTATGAAAGGTAAAATGCAGTAAAAAAAAAAAAAGGAAATCACCAGTCCAATGCAACACGTGCGCTGCTCTTTTTACAGCTGTGTTTTTACAAGTCATCCACAGGGCAAAGACAGCAAAACAAGTTCTGCGACTCAGTGTGAAACAGCATAGGCTTTGATGCAAACTGCGTCTGTCACGGTTAGACAACATGATTAATGACTGCATTTCACAAATTCAGCCATTATTTCTACAGTAGATCTTCTTCAAGGCCTTGTTGGAAATGCCAGCTATGAATCAAAGATTTCCTGTTGCTTTGACTCAGGATGTCTTTTGATAGACATTGTGACGTTTGTGGCACAAAATACCAGCGATAAAAGACCAACAGCTTCAGAATATTAAAAATCGTCGTGGCGCATTTTTAAGAGATGGGTTTTGCTATCATTTTGATATCACTGTACTTTGTGGCATTAGTGAACGTACATTTGAGAAACATATGTATATAGAAATATACCATGTGTCATTGACACAGTAATATGTATAAAAAATAAAACTCTACATGCGTATGTTTGAGTGTTGCTGTGTTTTTTTTTTCAAGTCAATGAAGTTAAATAAATATATAAACTTAAAAAAAATAAAAGTGAGATATAGTTGTTGTTGTTTTTTTTCAATGTGTCCACTTTCTTTTTTTCTGAGTGAAAATATTGATTATTTTTCTTTATGTCTTTCAGTGTAGCATTTATTTATATAGCATTAAATCTTGCCAAGTATATTTACAACAACAATCAATCATAATTACTTATTAACAGACTAACAAATGTTAAATAACTAAAATGATCACATTGCTGCCCAAAATCTCCCATTAATTGTCATTTCAAAACTTTACAATTTATCACTAGATTTTACCAATTTGTCAGAAAAAGTTTGTTCATTAAAAATAATACATATTGAGATGATAGCTTCATGCAGTTGCTGCAAATTTGTCAGCTGCACATCCATGATGCAAATCTCCCGTTCCACCACATCACAAATGTGCTCTATTAGAGTGAGATCTGGTGACTGTGGAGGCCAGTGTGAGATGATTTGCGCTTTATGATGTGGTGCGTTATTCTGCTGAAAGTAGCCATCAGAAGATAGGTACACTGTGGTCATAAAGGGATAGACATGGTAAGCAACAACACTCAGGTAGGCTGTGGCGTTGACACGATGCTCAATTGGTACTAATAGGCCCAAAATGTGCTAAGTGGTTATTTGAGTTACTGTTGCCTTTCTATCAACTCGAACCAGTCTGGCCATTCTCTGACCTGTGGCATCAGCAAGGCATTTGTGCCCACAGAACTGCCGCTCACTGGATATTTTTTCTTTTTCTGACCACTCCCTGTAAACCCTAGAGATGGTTGTGCGTGAAAATCCTAGTAGATCAGCAGTTTCTGAAATACTCAGACCAGCCCGTCTGGCACCAACAACCATGCCATGTTCAAAGTCACTTAAATCACCTTTCTTTCCTGTTTTGAAGCTCGATTTGAACTGCAGCAGATCATCTTGACCATGTCTACATGCCTAAATGCATTGAGTAGCTGCCATATAAAAATTAGAAATTTGCGTTAACGAGCAGTTGGACAGGTGTACCTAAAAAAGTGGCCGGTGAGTGTGTGTATATATATATATATACATATATATATATATATATTCTTTATTTATTATATTTTTTGATACATTTTTTGTTTAATTATTATTGAGAATAAGTGTGTAGTTTTATTTTAACTTCACTGAAAAAAATGATGTCTGCAAAACTGTTGCAAACAATTTATTTGTGTTGAATTTAAACAAACAAATTAAATTTATTAAAATTCTACTTAATTTGTTTGTTTAAATTCAGCCTAAATAAATTGTTTACAGCCACTTAATGTAAAAAAATTGAGTAAATCAAAGGAATCATCTCTGAATGATTTTTTTTCAGTGTTCTATATTTGTTACACTGAATAATAATGGAACATTATTTAATTTATTTCCAAAAGTTAATTAAAAGATTAAATTAGACACTTTACTTGCAATTAAGTGTGCATTATATTGATAAAAGTAATAATAAAAAAATATTATTACAGTGTCACCAAATATTTATCAAAGAAACTTGAAAAACGTAAAAGGTTTTCTACAAACGGCCAGTTTAAAGCATTAGATCTGCAATATTTCTGAAGGACGATCGGAATATTAGTTGCCCAAAATAAATCTAAATATATTAAAAATAGGATTAAATGGAATGGGGAAAATAAAAGATATCTTTCTAAAACATACAAGTAAACTTAGTGTTTGTGTAGAGTTGTGTAGCTAAATGTAAATATCCATTTAGTAAACTTTGTTATTTTGTCCTAAAAAAATAGGTACATTAAAAAAAGACTTTTACCACAACAATTATATTTTATTATTATTTATTTTAATTTTATTTTTATTAAGGCAAAGGCAGCTTCAGCATTGAACTCCACTGTTATGTTTTTAAAATAAGTTATGATTTTAAAAGTTTTACTGCATTAGTTAATGTGATTAGTAATGTTTTTATTTATTTTTAAATATTATGAAACAAATTAGCAAATGACCAATGGCAACTTTAATATAATATAGTTTACCTTCAGCCCACAGCTCATAATAATATTTGGTTTTGGCCCTTTGTATGAAAAGGTTTGGGCACCCCTGCTTTAGATTATTCTAAGGTTTTTCACACTAAAAAACAAATGCTTAATTCAAAAATGCGCCACTAAAATGTTAAACTTTTATCAGAGTGACTATATTAAATTTTACCCACTTATTTAGGCCTTCTGATCAATCAAAATCGGCCATCATAAAAACCTTTAGGGGATTGCCAAATGAATCCCACGGTCTTTTCCGGGTTGTAGGACTGACGGTGGGTTTTTTAAGCTATGCTCTGTAAAACCCGACTCTCTTTAGGACCGAGCGTCCTGCTTAACTCTTTACAGCTGAGTGCTGCAGACAAGTTGATTTTGAACAAAGTTCCTGTCTCGGTTTAAGCCCACAAATAGTAGATGAAGAGTGAGTGAGACTGAAGTTAAAGGATTTACTAAGTTTTTCTTCTTTCTCAAGCGAATGTAAGGACCCCGCGGACGCTCGCCTCACCTGCGGCCAGGAGTGACACCTGCCTCAGGTACATTCACGACACAAGGTGCGAAGGGCGTTGAGCCTCCCGCCGAGCTTAGTTTTAACGTAGGCCCTCAACTTTAGTTTCACCTTTGCGGTCACATTAGTGTTGTTATTCGGCATCGCTGAGATGTTTTGATCTGCTTACAGAAACTGTCATCGGAGAAGGTTTATGTAGTTTCAAATTGGTCCAAAATATCTTAAATAACGTCAGAATCTTCGTCACGATGTTAGTGCATTAAAATATGCTGCTCCTATTTATCAAAATTCAGTTACGGACTACTTTTTTCGGAGTTCCTTTGTTTGTGAAACTGCTTCTTTTTAAGTAAAACCCGTGCTTGGTCTTTTGCCACTAAAGGCTTGTTTACAACTGATCAGTTTATACTAAACATTTAAGCAAAGCATTCGGATTAAAATCTGAAGGTCATTTATTTTTCCAGTGTTCTTGCCACAGAGAGAAAAAAAACTCAGCAGAAATACGATCGACTCTGGATGCCCTTATAAAACTTTACCATGGTAACCTGCTAATTTGCATAGTACTAATATAGTTTAACCTAGAGGCTCTGGTTCAACCCTGATAAAAATTCATGATGCATTAAAGTGACATTTCTTCCAAACTGTGTATGAAACTTGATTAACTGATCGATTAAATTAGTGCTATTTATAGTTACAGTGGTTTCCATGGAAACATGCTTTATGAATATGTAGTTTATACAAAAAAGGCTCTTAGTTATATTCTAAACTCTTAAGTGTGTTTAAGTTTCATCTTAAACATTCATCTTAACGTTATTTACACATCCAAATCAAAAGCTAATAATTAGGCAACAATTGCATAAAAAGAAATCATTGCTTAGTTATACATGGGTCAAAGATGAGATATCTAGTTTTGTTGTGCACGTCTAATTAAATTTACAAAGGTGATTTTAAACGTATGGAAAGCATATTAAAGATAAATAATTTGTGAAAATATAATGTGACAATATCTGCGAAATAGAATTCCATTGTTATTCACTGTAAAATATTAATGGCAAAATTAAACATACCAATTCTGATCTTTACATATCACACACACACACACACACACACACACACACACACACACACACACACATTAGTGTCAAAAAATTAATCATATCCAAAAGATATGAATACAAACATACGTAAAACACAAAAATATACAAAACTAAATTATTCACATTTGTTATATATCATTTATACTAGATATAAATTTATAGACATAATTTCTGAAACATACATGCATGTGTGTATTTACATGACACATACTTTTTTTACTATATGCATTATATAGTGTATGTGTACACACACATTTTTTAATACAAACAATTATTCTGGATTAAAATTTTAAATAATTTCTAACAAACTTGTTAAAGTCTGCTTCAAATTATACACCGTTTTATTGGCTATCACGCATTGTTAGTCTTAACGTGAACCTTTTTAAATTTAGGAAAAACTAAGTCTTTATTAATAATCTTTATTAAAAATCTGACCATTTGCTTCAGCTCTGGAATGGCAGTCCTTCTCTGATGACATCAGATCTTTGGCATTTAATTTATTGTTAAAATAAATTGGAAATGCTTGCTACTGTAGTCATTATTTTTCAATCCACCCCCTCCTCTTATAGTTACTCTCCATTTAAAAGACCTTTTATATTTCATTCACATTTTGAGTGCCATAAAAAAAAATCTAATTTATTCCAAACAAGATGCAGTGCAGTGCACTGGGTGAGTCATTGTGTGGAATATCTGCCATGTTTTCTGCAAGAATCTGTTCATTTAAACTCTGATAAGGTCACGGGGTGCATGTTTAGATGGGCATATGGTGACCTGTGCTTCTGTGTCTGTTTACTTCTAGACAGGGAGCAAGTGTTGCTCTGTGTATTTGGACAGACCTTCCTGGCCTTTTGTCATATTTCCCTATTTTAAGTTTCTTTTGTTTTGACCAGAATTTAATGTTATTTGCTTTCATGGAGTCCTTTGTAGACATGTCACATACCCAGATTGGCAACTGATTAATTTATTGCTTTTGTTTAAAGAAGCACTCCACTTTTTTTGTAAATAGGCAGATTTAGTAACCTAGAGTTAAACAGTTGAGAGTTACCCTTTTTTTTTTTTTCATCTATTTAGCCAGTCTTCAGGTCTGGCGGGAGTACTTTTAGCTTAGCTTAGCATAAATCATTCAACCAGATTAGACCATTAGCATCTCGTTTGAAAATATCAAAGTGATTTTTCTGAATTGTCCTATCTAAAGCTTGACTCCTCTGTAGTTTCATCATGTACTAAGATACAGGAAATACAAAGTTGCTATTTTCTAGGTTGATATGGCTACGAACTATACTTCTGGCATAATAATCAAGGAATTTTGCTGCTATACCATGGCTGCAGCAGGCGCAATGATATAACATGGTGCCTAAAAAAATGGTCCTAAATCGAAATAACAGCGCTGCATAATACCTGCTGTAGTCATGGTACGGCAGCAAAATTCCTTGATTATTACGCCAGAATGAGAGTATAGCTCCTACTGGTGTAACAGATTACAAATCTCACGGTTTGAATCATGTTATGTTTTTTAGTCATGGATTGGACCATTTTTTGAACCAGCCAAAAAGCGGAGAAGACAAATGTCATTTGCTTTCTATTTATTGCAAAACCAGTACTGCAAGAAACTTTTGGTTTTAACAAACAGAACTGAGAACCTGTAATTTTATTAAAATTTCATTCTCCTGGCTTGTGCACGTGCTAGTGATGTATCTCTGTGAACCCGTCTTGCTCTGCCTTTTGGTACCCTTTTGTTGTGCTATGTACCCTTTCAAAAGGGTACCCAAAAAGTGGTACGGTACGGTTTGCTTTTTGGTTCTTTTTGATAGTGGAAACGGCCATAAAAGTGAACCGTACCGTACTATACCACTCAGTGGAAATTGGCCATTAGAAACCCACCACATCCTGAATAACCTACCACGACTTCTTCTGTCGTCATTATATTTTACAGGAAAGCCTATGCTTTCATACATGTGATCTAAATGACACGAGAGGAGATCACTCTGCGATCGTTACAAATTATAAAGAATTGCATCTGCAAGTAAAAAAAAAAAGTTTAATCTGCAGGTCACAAGTGTTCTGAACCGTGAGTTGTGATCTGTATGAATTGCGGATCAACCATGATCCATTACACCCCTATTTCCTAGCCATAGTGTCCTAAAAATGAGCAATTATTGTTTTTCGAAGGTTCTAGTACACAATGTAGCTATTAAAAATAGCTGTTTTGTCACATTATTTCTTTTCTTCCAACTAATTTTAAAATCACTTTGAATAGGACTCCTCCTACCAGTCTCGAAAAACAAATCCCAGCTTTTTTTGTAAACTAGTTCACACATATTACAGTGCTTGTCATGTCTTGTTCTGTGATAAACCTGTTTTATTAGTGATCTAAATGAGTAAGCCTTTCTCAAACTAATCACACTCTTTATTTCAACACAGGCAATTACACTCTTTCCATCTGCTCCTCTGTTCTTCATTCCATTTTAAAAATATGAAGAAATAATCATTGATTTGTTCTTCATCCTTAAGCTACTTGTTGTAAATCGCAATGCGAACATTATAAAACATTATTGACCATTTACTCTTCCCCTGAAGTAAATTACACCCACAGGGGGATGAGTCATGCTTAAAGGTCCCACATGATGGTTATTTCTTTTTTAGTGCTCTATACCTGAAAACACACAAATCTACATATAAAGATGAATCTTGAATGAATATACTGAATAATCAGATAATTTTGCTCGATTATAATTATTTTTTGTCTAAATTTGGTTTCCCTAATAGACAAGCTCGTTCGCAGTGTATTATTGTGAATTTAAAGTAGCTTTCCCCTAAATTGACACCCCTTCCCTATTTCCATTCAGAGCAGTGAAGTGCTCACATTCAGCAGTGAACAATGCTGTGTTGTTATGGCAACAGTTAGTGTACGGCAGCAGCATAACCTCTGTGTACTGAAGGCGTTTTGGGTGATTTTTGCGGTGTTTGCAACTAAACCTTGATTTCAAGGACATTCGTTGAAAGCTGTTGGGAGAATGAGTATAGATGTGGGAAAGATTATAGCATGTTGTCTTTAATGCACTTATTTCATGACATTGAAATTAGTGTCCATTTTACTTAAAAGCGTAGTTCACCAAATCTGTGTATCGCCAGATTGACCACATGTTTTAGGGGAACAAGGGAACGTTCAACTAATTTTTTTTTTATTGGCTTATTTTAAGTTAACAACTGAGTTTTATCATTTTAAAATCCATTCAGCTGATATCCAGGTCTGGCAGAAGCACTTTTAGCTAGGTCTGTTACAATAATCAATATATCGACTTATCGCACAACACATGAACATACATGACCTCAGTAATTTTTGGTGACGCAAGGTATATTGCCCATAAAAACTAATTCTAGCAACATTTTAGCTTATTGCACAACCTCTCTATCTCTATTGGAGGTGTCGGTGTCAGTATGGTTGAAAAACACGGTAGTAGTGCTTACTATAAATTACTATAGTATATTTTCATGTGGGTGTCTGACAACTGAAAATAAATCTGGTAGCAGATATTGCAGCCTCAGTTGCTTTTTACCTTGCACTTTTTTGTTATATTTATTTTGTTATATTTAAACATATTTATTATTATTTAATTGTTTAGGATACCTGTTTTCACATTCTGGTTCCAATCCCTAATTATTAAATTGTTAAAATGACAAAAATTAAAATAAATATTCTTAAGAACAAAATATTGTGTGTTCTTTGAAAGAGTGTACTGACATTTTGATCTTATTATATTGTCATTCTGGCATTATATAAGTGGCATAAAATGGTCTTGAAACGACAATAATATTGTTTATCATAATATATTTTGATGCAATATATTGCACACAAAAAATAGATATCAAGCCGGCCTAATTTTAACTTCGCTTAGCTTAGCATAGATCATTGAATTGAATTAGACCGTTGAATGAAATTTAATTAGACCGCATCTCACCCAAAAATGATCAAAGAGTTTTGTATTTAAATCTTGACCTTTCTGTAGTTACATCTTGTACTGAGACTGACAGAAAATGAGTAGTTGCTCATTTCTAGGCCGATATGGTCAGGAACTACATTTATTCAAGCATAATAATTAAGCAGCAACCAATAATGTAGCTGCCTGCTTGCACAGGCAGCGTGTCTTGCTGTGGAGACATTTGTGAGATGATTCATTTTCACCAGAATGAGAGGCCATATTGGCTTAGAAAATAACTACTTTAAATTTTTCGTTGGTCTTAGTACACATATGTATATGTATGTGTTTGTATGTTTAATATGAAAAGATAACTACATTTTTTTTGTCATTTTCAGATATAATGCTTTTATGTTTTGCATATGAACAGTACAATTCCCCCAAAAAAAGCTTTTTAGTTTTCAAATATGTTTTTATATTGAGAATTTTAGAGTTAATTTTCAAACAACTTCTGAACATTTTAAAATCTGTTTTTGCAAATGTGTGTGTATTAGGGCTGTGCAATTTGGGGAAAATATCTAATTACGATTATTCTGACAGATATTTTGATTGCGATTTAATTTTATAGCCAAAGTTCAGCTAGATAATATGTATCCTAGCTTCTTACTTCATTGAGTGTTAGTTAAAAAAAGAAACTGAAAACATATTAACTTAAACCAACATTTACTAGACTGAGTGTCATTGGCAATACTATCAGTTGACTTTTTTTGCAAGACACTCCATGTATAGCTGCCTGTGGTCATTTTTTTTAGGTGCTGGTTGTTGTATTTCATCGTGGTGTGGTAACAATTCTTCGACAGCTCTTGTGCGGTTTTTCTTTGATATTAATTTTTCTGTTAATGTTTCTGAAGCGGCAGAAGCTATCATCCCACTCGTCCGCACTTTCCTGTTTGTTTGTTTGTTTGTTTGTTTGTTTAATTGTGGGAGTTCCCCTTAGTTCGGTTGCACAATTCTGATTGGGCAGAACGAATGTGTCCTCTTTCACTTGGCTAGTAAGACACACACAGGCGGCAGTCACGCATTTTCTCTGGTAGGGAGAAATTAAATAATAATTATTCAGCCTCTTGTGATTAGCTAATTTCAAATTGCGATTCGATTTCGATAAATCACACAGCCCTAGCGTATATGTATCTTTTTTCTTTCTAAAATTTGATCCTGGTCTTATTGCAGTATATTTTATCGTAATCCCTGTATATAATAACTTTTAAGTTTCTTATCACCATACTCTTGCCAATACACAGCCCCAATACATAATCTAATGATGTTAATTTGAGCAGTTTAGTAATCATAATTATGTTTTTGGCTGAAATGCCATATTTCCCTTTTATGACATCCCAACTCAGACCGGAAGCTTTTTGTGTCTTGCTCATCAATATAGGGTCAAAGTGTGTTCATCGGGTGTGTAAGTGATGCTTTATCTTTGTGTTTTATTATTTTCATAATGCCACACACACAGAATGATGGGAAACTTATTGTTGCACAAGCCTTGTTGACTCACAGACCAGCGAAATGAGTTGTTCATATAGGGTTGCATATAAAATGTAGATATGAAATGTGCTCAAAAACATTTTTTTACATTCGAAGTTCAAAATGCAAGTACTTGTTTTACACCTAAAAATGTTTACACCCTCCCAAAAAAGTAATGGGTAACACTTTAAAAATAATAATTAATTAATTATTGTATTTACTAACATGAACGTAGTATGAATAATTTTGTAAAGCATTTATGAATCGTAGTCCAACATTTACTAATTCATCATTAGAATCCTAAGTTGTGCTAGTTAACATTAGTTAATGCACATTGAATTAAAATGTTAAGTTAGCTAACATTAACAAAGATGAATAAATACCATAATAAATATATTATTAAATGTTTGTTCATGTTAGTGAATGCATTCATTAATTATTATTTTTAAAGTGTTACCTAGTCATGTACTCACTTAAATGTGAAACACTGTACTTCCAGTTAGATCAAACTTTGTTTTCAGTATCATTGTTTATTAAAAAAACACAGAAAAATTATTGACCTTTATTATTATCATCTTCATTTTTGGTTTTTGATGTAAAAAAAGGAAAAGGAAAAGAAAAATACCCAATTAGTAATTTCATCTGTATTGGCTCTCAAATTTGGAAATCCCTTAGCTTCCCGAGTTTCCCATCAGAGTTTCTCTTTCCATGTCATTCCTTTTTACCACAATTGACCCTTCGCTAAGCCACACCCGAAAATCGCCACACACCAAATGTGGCTTAGCAACCGTAGCTACGCGCAGAAGGTCTGTCAAGCTTTCGAGGGAGGGAAACAAGGCAAATCATTGTGCGTATGGATTGTGCAAATCTGATACCAGTATCCTAAACGTTTGGACGCGGTGGTGGAATATTTTCCTTTTCTAAAATCTAAAATCCAAGGGGAGAAATGCCAGCGTGGATCAAGCTGTATGAGGGGCGATAAAAGATCGGGTTTAAGTTTTTTTTTTTTTTTTTTCCTCCCATATTCCTGACACATTCAGTGATAGACGGCAATAACTCACACACCTCTTAAAAAGATCTAAACTGTGTTTCCTACGAAAATACAAAGCAGGTTATGTTTTACGGCGGTCTTTTTCTTTTTTTCCCCGCTCGATATTATGAGCACTGCTCTGTTTAAACCCTCGCAATAGCTGTAAGAGCGTGCACAATCCGTGCTCATATTTCCATCTGTTTCAAGCTACGAATATTTAAAATTACATATCAACAGAACAAAAAAAAGATGTGATCACAAACTGAGCACTTGCGAACAATTAATATACTTCACTTGCAGTTATTTTTTCAGTCGTTTATATCTCTCATGTTCATGTCAGAGCTACAATTCACCAAGATTTTAATCTGTCTTTTAGAGATTTAGTCATTGATCACAACGTTATAACAGGCTAGTGTCTGCTTTTATACTTGGTGTCGGATTAATATTAGCTGGTAGGGAAAATATTATTTGTTCACTTCTGCTATTTATACTTTGGAAAAAATATATATTGAAAAGCAATTCACTTTACTGCAAATTAGAATAGAAACGGTATAAACAGCACAGAAATATACGGTATAAACAGCATACTGTCAGGTACTGTACTATAGGTACTGTACATTGTTATTGGTCAATGGTGCTAATATTTGGCCCAAATCCATCAATTTCCCCTTTCTGGCCTTTTCTTTCTATTAATGAATTATGTAGAAGCACTGTTCATGCGTGTTTCCTCGTCGGTTAGTAAAGCTATATTTCATTGCACAACAATAGTCTATCAGACTTTTTTTGCTAAAAAAAGAGAAATCGCAGTTTAATTTGTTATTATTCGATTATTTTAAAATTTGACCTAAGCTAACTAAGCAGTTGAATGTTCAGCGTATGAGGCAGCTAGGCTAACCTAGCTTCAATTTTTTTTCTGATCGGTTGCGTATTAAGTCATGAATATACCCCTGTAATGCATATTGCAGTGCTTTTTTGTCTGGCTTTCTTAGATATCTAATTTGTTCGCCAAAAATGACTATTTAAATCCCTGGCAATGTCTGACACCGGCACATACATATTGTAATAGAGGTGCCAGGCACGAAAGCTTGACAGGCGTAGCAACAGTAACTAAGGAGGGCGGGGCTTAGAGAAGGGTCAATTTACAGATGACCTGCTACAATGTCATTGATTGTGATGGGTCAGTGATCTGCTTTGTAAGGATAATTATTGTGAAAAAGTAACCTTGTAACAATTTTAACTGTATTGTAACAATTGTAATTGTAACAACTGTTTATACAAAAAAAGGTCAGGTAATTTAGAATAATAATAATTTGATGCCAAATTAAGAGCGCAGCTACTAATTACCAATTAGTTTTCCAAAAACTTTTTTTTTCTACACATTTTACACATTTGTCAGCAAGAAGCGTTTTTTAAATCATTAAATCAAATATAATCAAGTTTTAAATGTTTCTTTTAATAAGTTTCACCAATATTTTGACATTTTATTTGAAACGCTTGAATTCAAACTCCTTTCTATTTATATAAAATTGCTTATTTTTATTTGATATAGACTAGATAATGGGACATCCCATCTCTATGAACAGGAAATGAAATCATGACTCTCCAAAAACATTCTGCTCCAATCTAACATAAATTGAAAACTACTTTCATGAAGAGTTGCAGGATCTTCTCCATACATGGCATTCTTCTCCATCTCCATGGCTTTCTGTGTTTCCATTTGACCTCTACAGTGGCATTTTGCCAGAGGGATCTTTTTTTTCTGTTGTGTCTGTCTCCAGTGAGCTGAAACACAGAAACCCTATTCTTTCTTCTGCTTCTTGGCCTCTATTCCCATTCATTTCCAGGAAGTGTTTCCTTCTCGCTGGAATGTTTATAAAGTTTGTCTCTCTTTTTTTGCTTTTATGTTGCAGTGCAACTCTCATCCTCCCTTCCGCTCTGGAATGAGTGCACATTCGTAATGGCATTTTTAGCTATGTGCTCCTGCTAAATCAGTTGAGCTGAATTTTCTGCCAGGCTTTATGATCGCTCATTTCATTGTGGGTACAAATGCATTTTTATGTTCAGAATGTAACTATAATTATTCTCTCCTACCATGACTCTTTAATTTACATCCCCTAAAACACGTGTCCCACTCCTGACATTTTGTCCTACTTATCAGATTATGCTACCAACACTGTATTTGAATAGTTATGAGGTTGGGGTTAGGGATTAGGTAGATTAAGGTGATATTACAGCTTCATGCTTCATATCACACTACTAGTTGGGGTTGATGCGATCGTCATAGCAGTATCAGCCAAAAAAATTCATCCGCAATTGGCTACTGTCTGAGCTGGGGTATTTGCATAAAGCCATCTGATTAGCTGACGCTTCCGTTGGCGCTTGAAAAGTTGAGAAATTCCCAACTTCTGCAGCGAGCAACGCCACTGAAGTAGCGCCGACAGATCCACAAAAAATGTTTGACATCACCAATTCAAAATGAATGGGAAGCGCCCGTGTGAATGGGGCTGTCACATTACAACATTATTATTTTTATTATTTTGTGCTGTCAGGTAATTAGTTATTTCCACAAATAAGTTATAAACATTTAAAACACACACACACACACACACACACACACACACACAC
>CAIGQZ010032461.1:8698631-8750340 GCA_903798205.1 Danio tinwini | reverse complement strand
TCTCTCTCTCTCTCTCTCTCTCTTTGTCTCTGTCTCTCTCTTTCTGTCTCTGTCTCTGTCTGTGTGTGTTGTGCCCTGATAATGTCAATAGACTGGACTGTCTTAGGAAATGTTAAGGAGGACTGAGCAAAATTGTTTCTACTTTATAATTAATGTTCTCAACTCACAATACAACTTTACAATGAATACAATTGTTTGTAATTAATACTTTATTATTATTTTCCAATTTCCATATTTGCAATGCCT
Source organism: Danio tinwini (assembly GCA_903798205.1). Taxonomy (NCBI): domain Eukaryota; kingdom Metazoa; phylum Chordata; class Actinopteri; order Cypriniformes; family Danionidae; genus Danio; species Danio tinwini. The sequence continues at coordinate 8,750,094 of CAIGQZ010032461.1, read as the reverse complement.
GCATTTTGGATTTTTTTTATTCGTGATTAATCATGATTAATCACAAAAAAAGGTGTGATTTAATTAGTACATTTTTTTATCAATTGACAGCCCTAATATATATATTAGTAGTAGTAGTAGTAGCAATATTTAGTAAATTAGGAATTTGTTTGAATTTTTAAAATCAGTTTATTAAACTTTACAGATATAACAAAGTGATTTTACAGGGAAATTTGAACAAATATTATTCCCACCCCTACCCTCTAAACAAGATGAAATTACATTTATCTAAGAGAGAAAAGAAGAAATAATAATTAATAAATAAAAAATTTAAATAAATAAATTTAAAAATTAAAATTTAAAACCTGTACAGAATACACATATACCTTGATAACCCAATATTCCAAACATTAATCCTCAGGTATTTATACAATGTACTTAATTACATTTGCTTTGCATTTGAAAGGCCCTAAGATTTAGATTGACAGTTTGTAGAGATACTGACATGCTCAGAAAAGAATATTTTAAATGGGTCCCATGTTTCAGAAAAGCCTTAGTATTGCCGCTTATGGTAAACCTGATTTTTTTTCCAAATGGATGAAGCTCATTGCATTTAATTTGTTTTAATTTTTAAATGGAAACTTTACAAACACACACCCCCACTCACATGTCTTTAAGGATTCAATTAATTCTTTCTTAAAGAATTTCATTCTTTGTTAAAATAAGTTACCTACACTGTACATTAACATGAAAAGTAATTTTGAAGTATTTATTCAACTTAATTAACATTCATTTCAACAATAACTATGCATTTACTACAGATGAATTGTTTATTTAACAATGCCAAGACTGACAGATACTGTAACAATTGCTTTACTCATTGTTAGTTAATTAATATCATTATCAGTTTTATCAGCTTTTTTTTCACGACCAAAAACATTCCGCTACACACAACTCATGATTCCTCCATGTCTACGAAACATATTCTTGTGAAATGCCCTATTTTTAATGTTATCAGACAACAATTTTTATCTGTAGAGACTTTAAATGAAATATTTTTAAATGTGAATCCTTCTAAAATTGTAAAATTTTTATTAAAAGTAAACCTTAAAAAACTGTTTTAGATTTTTATCTTGAATGAATAAATTATCTATGGCTGTTGATGACTTTTAATTATTTGAATGTTTTTATAATTATAGGAAAGTGTTATTTATAAAATGTGGTAAACTTGACAGCCATAGAAGCTGATATGGCAATAAACTCAAAATTCTCTCTCTCTCCATGTCTACATTAGCTCAGCTGATGAAGCAGTACCAACCTATGACGTCCCGACCTACGAGGAGGCTGTGACCAGCGGCCAGTACCCTATTCGCCAGAGCAACTTACGGCAGAGCTATCAGCTGCCCTCCTACGAAGATCTGATCAGTGCTGTTGAAAATGAAGGCCAGCCACCGAGAGAAGGTAACACCCAAGAAGCCCCTCAGCCTCCTCCAGGCCCCGGACCCCAGCCTGCAGCCCCGGCCCGCAGCACCAGCAGAGCCAGCCGAATCCTCAGACCCCTGCGGGTGCGCAGGATCAAGTCTGAGAAGCTCCACGTCAAGGACATTCGCCTGAACATCCAGACCCCTGCGCAGGGTGGAGTGGTGACCATTGAACCACTGACTCCACCACCCCAGTATGAAGACAAAGCCCCTCAGCTGCCCACCGGAGCAGTGTAATGAGCTCTGTGCACAAGCTGAAAGTTCATGTCAGTCCATGGGGTTCAAAAGCTGCCAAATGATGAAATAGGATATGTTTGTGCATGTGCACTGTCTCTGCGCTTCTTGGACAAAACACTAAAGCCTACTTGAATGTTTTTTTTATAGAGCAGACCTTTTCAGCAGAGAGAGAGAGAGGGGGGGGGGGGGGAGAGAGAGAAATTCATAGTTTACTTCCAAAGAACTACAATATACGTTGCTAAAGCTAATAACAATTAGATTTATTTTAGATGATGACTTAGTTTTGTCATTTGCCAAATGTCATTTAGTTACTGTTGAAAATACCTTTTTGAAAACAAAAAAACATTTCAAATTTTTTTATTGTAAAGGCTTTGTGAAAATCTGAATGTTCTGGTTGTCCAGCTTAATTTTTACTCTAAATATTTAATGCATTGGTCTCAAACTCAATTCCTGGAGAGCCGCAGCTTTGCACAGTTTTGCTCCAACCCTAATCAATCACAGCTGATCCAACTAATCAAGGTGTTCAAGACTACTGGAGACTATTAAGCAGATGTGAGTTGGCTGTGGTTGGACCTTAAACTATGCAGAGCTGCGGCCCTCCAGGAGTTTGAGACCATTTATTTAATGCATTTGGACCAGATGGCCAATTTATGTAAATGCTAAATTAATTTGTACTAATAACTAATTTGCTGAACTAATTTATTAGGTTTCACTCTGATTAACATAATTACATGTTCTGTATGTTTTTAAATATGCATCACTGTCTGATCTGTTTGGAGTAAACTGTTTTAACTTTTTTATATATTGCTTGCTGTATATAAAGGGTGCAAAATTTCTCTAAACTAATAGGAATATAATCTCACCCCAATCGTGTTAGTGTGCATTACTGTAAAATTATGTTATGTGTTGTTAAAAAGAATGTCTGGCAACAACAAATGAAATTGCACCTTGGAGGACTTAGTTTTTTTTGCAGAAATAAGCCTAATTTACTGAAGTTTGAAAGATTTGGCTACCATTACATCTGCAGTTTGGAAATACAAACCATCGTACAGCAGATGGAGTGGTTTCAATCAAAAAATGTTGTTGTTTTTGTGTACGTGAGCTAAATTGCCTTTTCAGTCAGCCCCTTTTAGGAAATGTACTTGTTTTTTTTTTGTTGTTGTTGTTTTACAATTGTCTAGTTTTATTCAGTTTAGTTTTTTGATTGGGGTGTTCAATTTTGGAAACTTCATGGCGTTACTGTAGATTTGCTTGTAAAATAAGGAATAGGAGTGTGGTAATTGTGACAATATTTTAAAACGTAAGCGCTGTATTTTATTTATTTTTTATGGGATTGAATAAAACTGTCTGAATCAATGTTTTTGTTAGCCTCTACGGTTCCCTGTATACGTTTAGAATTAATGTATGGGGGTTTGTAACGCCCCCTAGTGGCTGACAATTATATAACCAGCATTGCGTTACTGTAAATCAGAGATGACCAAACTAGGGCCCGCGGGCCAAAGTTGGCCTATTGTAACCTGAGAAAAGGGAGAATTTTTGTGGAGGGTTGGGGTTAATGCTTTTAATACGCTTTGTCATTTCTAATTTAACGTAAGCTTTTATTTGTTAGTTTTATTTTTGAGCTACAAAAAGACTAACTTGAATTAAATGTATTAATTAAATGTTGTACATGAATCAATTAAAAAAAATGCATATTGTTGCTCAGTGGATAGAGCACAATTTAGAAGTCCTCAGTGAGCAAATCAAGGGAAAGGCAGGTGCAGCGCGACTAGTGTATTCGGCATTAAACTCCATAGTGTTATAAATAGAATTCTTATGTTTTAATTATATTAGGTACATTATAAAATGTAAAACATATAGATATAATGGATCAGATATTATGATTAAAGTAATGTTTTCTTTTTATTTTTAAATATAGGAAATTATTCATGGAAACTTTGTAATACAGCTTGATATAATTACCTTCGGCCCACGGCGCTCAATCAAGTTTGGTTTTTGGCCCCTTTATAAAAAAAGTTTGGGCAACCCTGCTATAAAATAAGACAATGTGATTGCATTTTTCCAGTCTTCATTTTTTTTCAGGTATTGTTTGACAACCTGAATAATGATTTCAATACGATAATGCTTGTTTGACCCTGTGACTAGTCTAGCAGACTGGATAAAGGTAAGTAAATGAGTTTTTACAGAATTATTTCTTTGAAACAACAGACCAATATTATGTATCTTTTTCCATAATTAATTTTATTATCCTTACCACAGCCCACTCACTATTCATTTCCCCTTTAATTTTTTATTTTTTTATTTATCATGTTATTGTCCCATTTTTACTCACTTACTGTCTATTTTATTTTTCATTTCAGACAGCCTGTGTGTGGACTAAAACCTGACAAATATTTGAAGCCAAATCAAGCTGTATTCACCAGTCGCCCGTGAGAGCGTAACACTCATAATACATGAACAAGATTTCATAGGAAATTGATTGAACCTAGTGTTAAATTTCACGCCACCCCACTCAAGGTCTGTGTGCCAAAATGAACCATTAGACAAATGCCTGCGATTTTCTAAGTTCCATGAAAAACAAATTAGGCTGTTACAGTTTCACCCAATCTAAACAGAGCAGTTTGAGTTATGCCTTCACTAAACTCTGCTCTTGCAGTTTACAACATTGCTCATATAACGGCACTTTGAGATAAAAGTGCATTTTTATTGTTGAGTCTGTTTTGTCCAAATATTTTCAGTACTGCACAGTTGTTCTCAAGAAATCAACACTGAATAACCTAAACTAAAGCAATCCAAATGTTTCAGATTTTTGGATTTAAAACTGCATAACACTTTAAACAACTTTAATTAGTTGTGGCTTCGAACAGTAGTATATCAGCATATTATATGGCGAGCTTGAATATTTTATTCTCATTAGTCAATCGTGTGGTTTATTATAGCTTTATGACATGGTATAACTAGTGCAGAGTTTTTAGTCTCCTTTAAGTTTCTAGATGTTTTGTTTTATACATAGTAATCAACTTCCAATCTTTAATATTTGCTGTCAGCTTATTTGTATCTGAGAGCCAACAAATATTTTTGATTGTTTATTTCCAATAAATATATTGGATAAAAGTATTAATAGATGCATTGTTATAGATTGCATAAATAAAAATATGTATTTCAATGTATTGATTTTATTGAAGTGTATTATGTTTTAAATAATACTATAAAACTATATTATCTATATTAAATGAAAACATTTTTATTTAAAATAATATTTAAGAAATTAAATTGTGTTAATATACATTTTAATTTGATCTTAACATGTTTTAACATCTGTGTCTATAAAAATAAGTTAAAAATGTAAATAAGACAACATTTATTACACATTTAAACGCAAAATCCTATATAATAAATTTCTTTCCTAAAGTTTAAATATTGCAAAAATAGTAATTGTTTTGCTATGTTTAACAGTACATTATAATTTAAAATCTAAAATAATTCAATTCAAAAATACAAATATAGTTATTCCTTTTAAAATGCATGAAAATATGTAAAAGTATTACTTACGAATTTTTTTATGTATTTATTAAAAAACAGTATTAATGTTCACTGCGTAAACAGGGAAACTCTGCCTAGACGGTCAAAATAAAACATAAGCTGGCATGAATAGTTAACTGATTTATAGGCCATTTCACTCAAAGGTATATAATCCGCTGCTGTTCATATTTATGAGCTTTAAAGTTTGTTAATGAAAGTTACTATAGCCCGTGTAAGTAAACTCCTCCTTCTCCTGCTGCAGCGCCTCTACGTGTAGTTTGTGTTCCCGCTTTTGCAGCTGCTCGGCTCGCGGGGGGAGGCGGCGCGTCTCCTGGAACAGCCAGCCTGGGGAGTCAGTCACATTCTTGGCCGGGATTCAATGACTGAACCAGACACAAACAAACACTGAGGGAGAGAGAGACTCGCACACACTCTCATAGTAAAGCGGAGGCAACTGCGCTTTTACACCAGCCACGCATTTTGCGCGTGAGTACTGTGATTTACACGGATTGAAGAATTACATTTCGACCAAAACTTTACACTTTTTTTGTGGGGGAGGATTTTCGCCTCGCTCGGAACTCCGGTTCTTTCTGGTACGACTTACAGAATCGGACATGAAGCAGTTGAATGGATTACGAGGCGGTGTTTTACGCTTTCCGAACTGACACGGACTGTCGCGACTCAAATTTATGAATCTGTTGTGATTAAACTGCCCAGGTTTAAACATGGAGGCTCCTTCCAGCTTTCAGCCGCATCCAGGACTTCAGCAAACTCTCAAGCAGTTTCACTTGAGCTCCATGAGCTCCCTCGGCGGACCGGCAGCCTTCTCGGCCCGGTGGCAGCAGGACATGCTGTTCAAAAAGGACGGTAAGAGCGCCGAGGTTCTCGTGAACCTCCCCGCGCAGACGCCCCAGGTCATGCCGGGGCCCCTGTTCATCCCGTCCGACCGCTCCACCGAGAGGTGCGAGACGGTCCTGGAGCGGGAGACTATTTCGTGCTTCGTGGTGGGCGGCGAGAAGCGCCTGTGCCTGCCGCAGATCCTCAACAGCGTCCTGCGAGACTTTTCCCTCCAGCAGATCAACTCTGTGTGCGACGACCTCCACATCTACTGCTCCAGGTGCACGGCGGACCAGCTGGAGATCCTCAAAGTTATGGGCATCCTACCCTTCTCGGCCCCCTCGTGCGGACTCATTACCCAAACAGACGCCGAGCGCCTCTGCAATGCCCTCATCTACGGCGGCACGTTCCCCCCGCACGCCGACAAAGAGTTGTCCTGCTCCATCGAGCTGGAGCGCACGGAGAAGAGCTTCAAAGTTTACCACGAATGCTTTGGAAAGTGCAAGGGCCTGTTCGTACCCGAGCTATACACCAGCCCCAACGCGGCGTGCATTCAGTGCCTGGACTGCAGGCTCATGTTCCCGACCCACAAGTTCGTGGTGCACAGTCATAAAAGGCTGGAGAACAGAACCTGTCACTGGGGCTTCGACTCGTCCAACTGGAGAGCTTATATTCTTCTGGATCAAGACTATAGCGAGAAAGAGGAGAACAGCACACTGCAGCAGCTCCTCACTGACTTAAAGGGAAAATTTGAAATGGGGAACAAGCACAAGACATCTTACAAGGTGAGCTTAGCCCTTCAACATGGAAATCTACATGACATTTAGTGCTCCAGAATTGCTCCAGAGTTATTGTGCAATATTTTACTCCCATATATTTATGAATGGTGTGTAATTTTACTTTATTGATTCTCATACTCTTGTATTGACCTTTTCACTGTCTTGTGCGCAATTTGATCACACAACACCTATTAAGCTTGCCATCACCTAAAAAAATGTCCTATATCTGTGGTTTGTAATTAGTTTTTCTTTAAGACCCAGATTTTGCAATAAATATACACAATAGTGATCACACTAATTATTTGTGTGAAGGCAAAAATGTTTTGTGGCCATCCATGTGGCCCTTAGTTCTCCAAAAATTTATTATTGAAAAAAAAGACTTAAAATTAATCTAGACAAGGTGACCTTAGCCCTTAAAAATGCGTAATAAGAATTAAATCTGACCTCTAGTGCTCCAAACATATTATTGTGTAATTTTTTACTCCCATATATTTATTACTGCTGTATAATTTTACTTTATTGATTTTTATATATTGATCTTTTTCGCTGTCTCTGGTGCAATATGATCACACAACACCTATTACACTTGGTGTCACATCAGAAAACTGTCCTATAGCTGCGGTTTTCCTTGGTGTTTAGATTTAAAGTAGCGACCACACAAAAATAGCTATTCAATCAAGTAAAAATGTTTCACGTCAAATAGGTTCACTGCACAAACACACTGTACGATGCAAACCTTCTTTCCTTTCAGTCTACATTGTTTATGTTCCACTTAAACATACAGGAAATGGTTACTATTTTAAGTTACCCATAGACCCTTTCATTTAACATTCATTCATTCATTTTCCTTTCGGCTTAGTCCCTTTATTAATCTGGGGTTGCCACAGCGGAATGAACCGCCGACTTATCCAGCATGTGTTTTACGTAGCGGATGCCCTTCCAGCTGCAACCCATTACTGGGAAACCTTTCATTGAACAATTCTTTTAAAAAAAACACCTAATTTTGTTTGTATAAAGAACATTACAATAATTTAAGGATGTTTTTCTAGGTAATAGAAAAAAATATGGATGTTAAATATTCCAATTAGGAGCGCAGATGCCGAAATAAAACCTTTTATATTTAAGAATACTTTTATGAATACAGCACAAGCTCTCCTCTGTCAGAAACATGGGAAGTTTCATCCACCCTTTGAAGCATTTTGCATCATTCTTTACCTACATTTCAAGATCATAACAGACCAACAGAGAACCACTGACCTATTGGTGACTTCCAGTGCTATCTTTGGGGGGAAAAAAGTGCACAGTCGGACCACCAACCAACCTCCCCAGTGCATTTGTCTTGTGCCTCTGGATGCACTCAGGGCCATCTGCATATGATAAATGGAGCCTCAATTATGTATTTTATAGGAGCCAGAGATAGATGGGAAAGCTTGGGGAAGCCAGCCGAGGAGGAGGAGAAGGATAAGAGTGCTGTGTAGGACATTGTTTTGTGTGTGTGTTTTGGGTGGGGGGCAGGTTGGGGTTGAGGTCAATCTCCAAAAAGCAGTTGTTGTGGGGTCAGAGATGCCCTTGGTCTGATCAGGCTCCACTCCAGGGTCAGAGACACGGCGAGCGGACAAAAGCATGGTAGTCTCGGGCTGGCTGATCCTTCCACGCAGCAGCTGTTGAGTGTGATTGTGCTAATGGGTCTACACACATATATGTATGTTACCATGGTGTCACTTCGTTGGGCTTGGGATGCATGGTGTGGCGAATGCAGTTTCGTTAATGTGAGAAATGTGAGAGACATGGCACATTTTAGAAATGCAGCGTCATGTATATTTAATAAAAATGACTTGTCTATAGGAAAATGCTGGCTGCTGTTTTGTCATGGCTGGCTTGCACTTTGGTGCACCTTGCATCTGGTTAGTTAAAAAAAAGTGTAGCTTTTATGTACAGTTATCATTAGATGATTTGACGTAACCTTGCATGCATAGCCTATATTTGTTTAAATTGTGCAGTAAGCATATTCCACTATCAGGATGTTCGCACAGTACAGTAGCCGTAATGTATCCAGCAGGGTGGATTTTGTACAGTTTCTATGGTTCATTGTCAGAAGTGTCCCAGTTAGCAAGCTGGCTGGGTCCGTGGGGAGCGGTGTACCAGTGAACCTGTATATTAGCCATCACCGCATGAGGTTGCTTGCAAAAAATTCAAGAAACAAAAACTTGGCACTTTTCATCAAACCTCGGTTCAATTGAAGCTTCTTATTTATTTGTTTTTGTAATTAAAACATTTCACTCTTAAGCTCATTTCCTGTCTTGCGGAGAATATTTGCTTCATTTTGTATCTTGCAGAGAGTGTATTTTAGAGAATTACTGCTTCCAAATATTACTTTGATGGGAGGCTGGTCGCCATGGTTATAAGGTTTCTGAATCCTCAGGATTTTTATGTAATATACTTGTTGCAGTCAGAGCACACTGAGTTTGCTTTATTTTTAATCATGGGGGAAGATATAAATTACGGCTGGGCCAGTAAACGATATTATATCGAATCGCAATAAAATTTGTCAGAAACAATGACAGAACTCGGGACTTTTTTTTTACTCTATATTGATTTAAGAGGCAATCACACAGCAGAAATGTGCAACAATGGGAATCTACGTGTATGAAGTCACGTGCCCCCGCTTTGTCAAGACTAATTTATAGTTATTATTATATTAGGATTTATATTTATTATATTATTCTAATATTGTACTTCTGCCAAGCTCATGTGTATGGTCCGGCACAGCCTTCGTATACCCGTGCACAAATTTAACTACACGTCAACGACACATAGCACAAGCTTTGTGATTGGTCGGTCTGGTATCGGTGATGAGGGTGGGCGGCGGAGAGAGCCGCGTTTTAGGCGATGTGTGTTGCAGTTTCAGTTGGTCAGCATTAATGTTCAATGAATAATCATAGATAATAGATAGTGTGTGTTTACTTCAATTATTTTAAACTCAAGTAATGCACCCTACATTCAAAAATCTCACTTGTAATATGTGAGCACATTTACTGTACAAAACTTGTCAGTGAACTATGAGGGCAAAAACATCAAATAAATAAAATAATCGTTCATTAATCGTAATCGAGTTAAATTTTGATATTTTGATTTTAAGGCCAAATCGCCCAGCCCTATCTGAAAGCATTAACAACTTGTATGGAAATATATATTGTTATCGTTCAATATGGAAAATAATAATTGAGCTTGCATTTTTGCCATATCGTCCAGCCATAATCTTTTAAATCTTTTAATTCATTTAAAACTGCATCCAGACTTTGTCTGGACTGGCTGAAATAATGGGGTAGATGGCTGGGAGAGGGTGGCCAGTTTCTCATTAAGAATCTGTCGCCTCTGTCCGCCAGGGCCTTGACGTGCCGTCAAAGGGCCGTGACATGTGACCTCTCTCCAAAGCCAGTCAGCCAACAACCCCACCCCCTCTCCTTTCAGACAAGGCGGCCATTCGTGTGGCCCATGATTCTTCTACTGGACAGATGGTTGTTTGATAAAAGACAGAAAAATACATTACAAATAAAAAGATAGTCAAAGATCACACCAGATTACTTTTTGCCTTTGTCATTTGTGGGTTTTTAAATGTACTGTTTTTACCCAGTGTTGTCATCTTCTATTTTTCAGCATTTTCATATTCTAATATTAACCTACTTAAATATTTGATATGAGTTTTATTGTATTACATTATTTTAAAGTACTTATTGTTAACAGTTTTTCACATTTATTGCACTTAATATCCAAGACTGAATATTCTTCGGAATTTTGTCAAATGTTATGCCAATTAAATCTTTAATTTAATTATAATTTTCATATTTTAATATTAACTTGCATAAACTAATATATATATTTTTAACAGTCTTGAATGAACTGATGCAACTTGTGTTGTTTTTTTTGGATCCCAACTTTCACTTTAACTGCATATTTCAAGTGCATGTGTATTGTCCTGCCAGAAATGAAGTAAGACTCCAGCGAGAATAGTGCTGTGTAATAAATTGGACGCAGTGGGGCTGCAGAGCTTTGGGTGGGGGGATATCAAACTCCCCTTTGTTCTGCTCTCTCACTTTATCAAATTACAGATGACTACCAACCTGAGACCAAACCAATCAACTGAGTGTCTGACCCAAGGTGGCTGCGGCCAAAATAAATGCACATGGCCTGGGGGATGGAGGTCACAATGTGCGTGCGAGTTTGCATTTATAATGCCAGGATCAGCTGTGGGGAAAGGATTAAAATGAACGCACGGCCTACTCATTTCCATTCCCATCTGTCTGCTGACCTCGCAGTTGCAACCTGCACTGACCAGCCATGCTCTGCTTCCAGACTGCCAGCAATTCCATCCCATTTCCCCAGCCTCCTCCCCACCCAAACATTGCAAGTGCTACTTATTCATCCATTGCAGTCAGGCAGGCCTATTCATCTAGAGTCCACAGCACATCACGTCAGCCCTCAGCCGGCACACAACCCCCGCTGCTCCGAATCAGATGCTCAAACAACACTGGCTGCCTGGGGTTGACTTAGCTGAGTCAAAATCTACTTTCAGACGCCTATTCTCTGAATTTTAAAAGGGCCGCTTGACGGCTTAACAGTCCCCAAGAGATGCTGTCTCATCCCCTCCCTGGAGGGATGGAGGTGAGGGGGTGGTCAGGGGCTCTCAGAGGTTGTGCCCTCTATTCTCTGCTGTGTGACCTCTTGTTTAAAGGGCGTCAGCTGGAGCTCTCCACTGGCTAATGCTGAGGTGAAGACCTGCCACCTCTTTTGTTCACAACAGCTTTGTTACTCAAGCCGTCATCTCTTATTGTGTCTCTGGCTTGATTTTGGTGCCCGCTGCACGACCGATAGCTCCATGATAATGAGTTTGTTGTAGGACCACACAATACTGGATGACTTGAAAAGCTCTGTTTGGGAAGAGTTGATCATAACTGTAGGATTCGTCAACAGAGGGAATAAAAACACATTTTTGTTATGTTCTTTTGACGATTTTTTGGGCTGCGTCATATTGGATGAAACTTCCACTGAGGTGTGCTCGTTTCCGTTTCCACTGTCAAAAGTTGTAAATGGTACCAAATTAGTGAACTGTACCATACCTTTTAAAAACCCTTTCGTAAGGGAACCGAGCATAATTTGTAGAACACTGATTGGTTTACACAGTCACTTCTGCATATTTTGCAATTTGATGATTTTTGATTGAAAGGTCTCCATGATCTGCTTTTAAAGAAATATTGTGGTATCATGCTACAGCATACAATTTATCCTGCAATTTTGGCACCTCTGTATCAATAGGCTGTACAACGAACATACATTTACATCATATTAACTCAGTGGTAGGGCTTGGCGATTTGGCCTAAAATTAAAATCTTGATTAATTAAACATTTTAATTGTTACGATTAATGAAAGATTATTTTATTTATTTAACAAGTTTTGTACAGTAAATATGCTCATATTTTTAATGTAGGGTGCATTACTTGATTTTATAAAATAAATAAAAAGGAAAAACACACTATCTGCTATCTATGGTTATTTATTAAAAATCAACGTTGTACAACTGAAATTAAAACACACATTGCCTAAAACCAACAGTCACGTTTTTCTTATTGAAAATAAATAACTTGCACTTTTGGGAACAAAATTTATTATTTTCAATGTTGCATTTTTAATATTAAAAGAAGAAAATAATCAGTAAATAATATTTTAAAGTGTGTTTCTTGAATTTTCTGTAAACAAATAGTTTAATGTAAATAATTATTTTATTGTAATAGAAAGTTTGCCATCTCCAGTGCAGCTTCCAATAATCTTCAATGTAGTGCAAACTTGTGACGTGTAGTTAAGTTTTTTTTAAAAGGTGCACGGATATGTGACCAATGAAGGCTGCGCCAGACCATACCCATGCGTTTGACGTATAAAGTAGCCGTGGTCACGTGATTCCACATGCGGTAGGGAAAGTAATTGAAAAAATTGACCTGATTGATTGTTCTGAATGTGGATTTCGATTGCTTTTCGATTAATTGCCCAGCTCAAGTCAGAGTTACACTCACAGGACACTGGACTTAAACTTTTCAACAGGAAGCTGTCTTTTATGTCAATAAATGTCAAAACCACTAATAATTTACCTATATAGTAGGATAACTAAAATTAATCCGGAAGAGAATCAAAGACTATGTTTACTTAGACATCAGTAATCAAATGATTTGCCTTAATCTGAATAAGACAATAATATGATTAAGGAGTTTACATGTGTTGCTTTTTGAATGTTCCTTTAATAATTTAGTTTTACATGTTATAGCACAAAATTTGGTTAACGTCACTGCATCACCACGTTATCCACATTTCCTCTGGAGTTTCATGTAATTTTGGGTGTTTCATTTTAAATTTGTTGACTTTAACTGCACTTTCATTCAGAAACATTTCATGCATGCCCCCCATGACAAACGAGATATTAGATGCGAGTATGAACTGCTGGAAGAGTGTTGCTTCCACATTTGGTGATGCAGGTGGTCCTTCACTTACTCTAGAGGTGCAGAGACTAGTGTCAAACAGCCGTGTGTGTATAGAATATCATGTCGCAAAATGTGGCAAAAATCCTACACGAAGGTAATAGTTTAAGGTGTTTACATGTCTGTACTGCACTTATTGCAATATTGCGACTAAAATTGGCATACTTCACAACCTTATTCAATTTCTGTTTAGTTCAATTATGACCTTAATCGGATTAATCACAAATCACTGTTTACATAGTAGATTCTTAATCAGAGTATTGTCTAAATCATATTAAAATTGGTGTCTATGTAAACGTACTCACTGAGAGTCATTTCTGCCACTAAATGATGGCAGAATTGTAATTTCTGAGTCAACTATCATTTTAATATTAATTAAACAACAAAACATTTAGTTTTATATTTGCCCATTAAATTTCTTAATTGCTATGGCTTAACACACCATCTCTACCTAAAAAAAAACATTTTCTTTAGTATATCATGTGTAGTTGTGATATAAATCTTTGTTTTATCTTTGTCATTAAGAAAGCTAACAAAGATTTTTATCTTCACCCACTTTGTCCTAAGTGTCTACGTTTTTTTTTTTTATTGTTACCTTTTAATGCTTTGTTTTTGTACTACTCGTCCATCTTGCAGAACAATAAATGCAATGTCACAAGAACTGTGATTTAAAATCTTGAATCATGATTTTCCTTTTTGCCATATTGCCCACCCTTATTACCGCATTTTTTAAAAATATTTATTTTTGGCCTTTTTTAGATAGGACAGTAATGAGACAGGAAGCGAAGTGGGAGAGAGAGAAAGGGGGTAGGGTTGGGAAATGTTCTTGAGTCAGGATTCGAACTCAGGACACCCTGACATGCTACCACACCATATGTCTGCACGCTAACCACTAGGCTATTTCGCTGACAATTTCCACATTGTATTAGAGGAATAACAACATTGAAAGCACCATTTTTTTATAAGCAGTCAAAACATGACACTGTAATAACTAAATGTCAGTGTGAAGTATTGAACAATAGTTGACCCAGGACGTGCAGACCTTCCTGGGTATCATCGAGCACAATGGGAACTTGATGGAATTTTAACATTTATCTCCATGGAAAAAAAAATGGAGCCAAAAAAATTTGTTCCAAACACTCTTTAAAGTACTATTAGGGCAAAATAATTTGGGGGAAAAGTTGAGCTTTATACTTTTTACAAGAACCAACTCAAACCATAAGGTGAAGAGAGTTTTTAAAACGGCTAACAAATCTTATAGGGGACTATTTAATTAGACTATAAAATAATAAGGACTGTGCTTTTATTATTATTATCAACAAATGATTCAATGCTAAAAAAAGAAACAGCAAAGGTTGCCAATGTGCGGTAATGATTTACATTGCAAAAGCAGTCCAGTCATGGATGTTAATTCTATGGGAAATTGGGGCTGTTGTAATAAAAAATTTGTTTTTATAACACTATATTTATATGTTGTGTAACCCAAATCTGTACACTTTTATTTCTTTCTGCTGCCAACATGAAATGCTCCTCTTTGGTGTAGTGTTAATTTGGTACCACAGTAATATTGATCTTTAATCAGTATGTAATTAGCAATGAGTGTCACCAATTTAGGCGTATGCTTTACGAGTAAATCTGTATGAAGTCTGATGACGGCATCAGTTAAGGTTTAGAGTTACGCAGGCTGGCACTGCCACCAGTCTGTGGGAACAGATGGCAGAATGATGGTGGTGTTGTTTTATGATCAGTTTCTCAGATCAGGCCCCTTAGTCGATAGCGATCATCAGCTTCATGATTAATATGGCAACCCATCTGCTCTGGAGATGGAAAATCCTGGAGTACACAGCTGTCACTGTGCAACAAACCCAGTGTCTTAATTGAGCCCCTTGCAAGTCCGCTAATCCGCTATTGCTTGGCAAAGTCCAACTTTCATTCCGATGGAAATAGCTTAAATGTAGCTTTAATTTAGTGTCGCCCTTCCTCATTATATACATGTCCTTGTATGACTTCCTATTCCCTCCCTGATTCATGAGCTGGAGGATTCATTTTTATTTAATCTGTTTGGAATTTCAATCATTTCTTGGCCAGCCTGAGCAAATTTGGACTTTTAAAAAGCCTGATCTGAATGTGCTCAAATTACTGATACGCACCTATTTTATTTCAGCCAAAAGAAATGGTGAGGAATCCAAACAAACCATTGCGTACTCTAGCATTGTGTCTTGCCCACAGTGATTCTTTTAAAATTACAATTTAGTCCAATAAAGTCGAAGTAAACTGCTGCTGAAGGAATCTGAGACATACTTGAGCGCATTTACAGATGTCGGCTTTTGTTAGAGCTGCTCGGAGAAGGGTGAGGACTGTGTGGTGAGGATGTTTCCTCGGGGTCTTTCAGTGGGATGATGTAGCTTCGGTCTGCGTGCGTGTGCCATATGACAAACTGGCATGTTGCTCTCGCCTACGAAACCTCCCACTGACCGCCCCCAAAGCTACCATGAGGATAAGCTTATGAATCTCAAATGAAGCTGATTTTGCAATCTTCAGACATCGTTTGCATGCACACGTATCACTGTTGCTTGGTCACATCTCACGGATTGGTGCTGGCTCATGGCATTGTGATGTTCTCTGTCCTCTGGTAATTACCAAGTAGGCATGGGATGATAACCATTTTCGAGGTATACCTCGGTTTGGTAAAGTAAATGTTCTGTTATACCCTACATATATTTTTTTGTTTGTTTTATTAGGACAACAGCATCTCCAGCAGAAAATGTATCCAAAGATGCCATTTTAAATTGTAAAGAAATCTGTGTTTTTGAATCTAATGACAGCAGAAGTCAATGATCCATTTGAATTATTTAGCCGGACAAGTTTCCTGCTCCAAAATATTATAAATGTTTCTCAAAATAAAATATATTGTGTTGTTCAAAGGGGAAAAAGCTTTCATTTTTGTACCCAGACATTCAAAAACAATACATTTTAGAGCAGTAATCACAATACTGTGAGATATTTTTATCCAAGGTTATCATACCGTCAGAATCATATACCGGCACATGCCTATTACCAACCGTAATTATAATGTGTTTTGTAATAAAATTGTTGTACTATTAGGAGTGGTTATATTGAAGTCTGAGCCGTGGTGTAGTTAGCGCACGTGACTTATTGTGTGGTACTACTATGTAGGTGAAGTGAGTTCAAATCCATCCGCTTGCTCTGTTTCCCAAACTTGCTCCCCCCTCATCATTTCCTGTCCAATCTTGGCTTTCCTCTAAGAACTTAAAGTGGAAAAAAATTTAAGTTTCTCCATTACTTGCTTGCTCTTGTCTTATTTTCTTCTCTACTATTTCAGGCTATTGTTTTCAGTTTAATAAGAGGTGGTGTCAGGCTCATGACACTCATGAGCAAAAATAAAAAGCATTGCAAAAGTGAAAGTGGTCCTTTTGCACTATAATGCACTCTAAATGTGAAAAACTAAATGAAAGGTAAGTTTAAATTCACTGAAAATATTCCTTCCTTGTTCATTAGAAAAGTATATTCTGTTTCATGAATATTATTAACATGCATTTTCAGTGATCAGATCATAAGTAGGCAATTCATTTGGTGCATAAGCGACCACATGTGTTCAGACTTTGATGAGACTCTTGAATGGAAAAGCAAATTAATAAAAAAAAGTGTAAGAATGCAGAGAAGAATAAATACCTTGTTTTGGTGTGCTTTAGCATAACATTTCACATAATCATTACGTTTGGTCAGTATTAGATATTTTTAGTTCAAATGTATTCAAGTGTTTAAGGCTGATTTATACTTCTGCGTCAAGTGCACACATATGCTCCAGCGCAGCCTGTGCGTGGTCCCCCTTGCTATGGCTGACGCTGACGCACACCTCTCAAAAAATGTAACTACACATCACAACGACTCGTTGCGCAAGCTCTGTGATTGGTTGGCGCGGATGAGTGTGGGCATTGCTGTAAGCCGTGCGAGCCCGATTGTGCGCATGTTTACATGTGTCGAGACCTGTAAAGGAGCTCCAGAAGGAAACTTTTGTTTTGTGTTTACCTTATGATTAAAGTTGTTGCACTTCGGCCAGTTTCTGACTTTAAATGAGCGAGTTTGAGCTACTTGTACATTAAGGTAGCGTTCAGAAAAAAACAAAACCCCTGTGAAGAAACTTGACACAGGAACATTTACACCTACTGCCAGCTAGCGTTTTTAGTGTTATTGCAGAGCAACACAAACAGCATGCTGATCAATCAACGCAGATGTATAAACCAGCCTTTACACTACAGAAGCAATCTGATTATTCTGAAATTCAAAAGATCAAAAGATAAATACTTTTAAGATTTTGCTTACAGCTGTGCTTAGGGCCGTTCAACTGCAGTTGAATTAACAAAAATGCTTTTAATACAAGGTGTAAATGGACCCATTGTGATAAATTTCACCAAACCAGTTTGAACTGTTGTGTTTTCTCACTAATCTGCTTTCTTTAATTTAACCAACCATCTCAAAGTGTCATTGAGTAGCCCATTGAGGTGAACAATAATCAGTAAACATGACACAAGTTTTGGTTTGTCATGTGAATGCAAAATACTTTGAATGTAGAGCAAGAGTTGAATGGACTAAATTCATGCTTTTATGGTGGGTTTTAAGCTTAAAAGCTCTGGCCCTCATTCATGTAATTGCACATTATTCCCATTTTTTTATGAATTCATGGAAGCAAGAAAGTCCTAAAGCATTAGAGTGAGTAAATAATGAATTTTCATTTTAAGGTGAACGACTGCTTATGTATATAAAATGGCAGCAGTTTAATTAAATTACGAGCATACTGGGTTTTGAACATTTGATTCTTTACTAGGCTTAGGGGGAAATAAAGCTGCAGTTTTTTTTTAAATGCGAGCTGTCTGGGCCTTTATGAAAAGAGGGATTTTGTGTTTTTAAGCAGCCCGTGGCCTCTCGTTCACTCCTCCGAGGCACGCAGACGGCTCTCGCTCCACGCCCAAGCAGCATTATTCAGAAAACTTCTGTGATTGGAGAGTCAGCGTAGTTGCTAAGCAAAGCTGCTCTTCCTTTGCTAAATAAGAACTTGATGCTTCCTGGCTGGTGGGCTGAGGGGAGCGTGCCAGCTCTCTCATGCTCGCTCACTCACCGCTCACTCCGCCTGTCTTTCTCTCGCTCACACGCACACATGCACTTTCTCTCTTTAACACATACACAAACAAGTCTCTGCAACACTCGTATTCAGGCCTTCTTGTGGCGATTGTGTTACCGTGGAATACAAGGCTCCAGCCTAGCCTTGCAAAAAAGGGAGAAGAAATGATGATGTCAGGATGACCTGATCCATAACCTCCATTTCCCTATGCCTCTCGGCTTCGGATGAGTGCGAGTCTGTCTCTCTCTCTCTCTCTCTCTCTCTCTCTCTCTCTCTCTCTGCTCTCTGGGTGGTGCAAGGATGGAGGTTTTCCTGCATTTGCCCTCCCTGTGTTTGAGGCTTTGGGTTATGAGGCACATTCAGATTTTTCCAGAAAGGCTGATTCACTCCTCCAGCCCTCAGACAGCTGGCAAGGCCTCCATTTTCCACTCGCTGCAATGGTCCACCACAACATGGTGTTTCAGAAATGCTTCTGGAACGCTCTCCAAGATGGCGTTCACAAAAACGGAAAGTTTTGTGGCCGGAGAGGTTGCATAGAGTGCTCTAGCTTTTTAAGGCTAATGCTATCAAGTATCATGTCTAGTCAGTGAAAATCCACTGTTTAAAAATGTTCCCTTTTCCACGCTTCAGCAAGTCGAATGCATAATACATGCAGCGGAACTGCAGTTGCTTAAAGAGGTAGTTCACCCAAAAAGTAATGCTCATTTGCTCACTCTTGTGTGGTTTAAATTTTTCATGTAGTGACAGAAAATTTAAGCTTTATGAACTCAATGTTTCCACTGAGCATTTTGGTTAAGTTCAGTAAAGTACAGTATGGTTTGGTAAGGTCACTTTGATTTCCACTGCACACAGTAACATTTCAGTAGGTGTGGTGTACTGCAAAGTTGACCTGCAGGATGACCTGATCCAAAACCTCTATTTCGACCTCATTCTCGATCAGAGGAATAAAGCCACTCAAGTTCATTATTTGCGGCACCACTCATTAGCTATGTTTCCATCCACCTATTTTTACGTTGATGGAAACGCGAAGATGTGCCTACGTTTTGACATAGGTTGGATTCTGTTATTGCCTCTTGGCAAGATAGCATTTTTTATTGTTTCAGTTATGCTTTTATGCTTTTTTAGTTTTTAGTTTTTTTGGCACTTGTAAATATAAAAGAGCAAGGTAAAAAGGAACAGAGGCTGCAATATCTGCTACCAAATCTATTTTCAGTTGTCAAACACCCACATGAAAATATACTATAGTATTTAATAGTAAATACTATAGCGGTTTTTAACCATACTAACACTAATACCTCTATTTAACATAGCGAGGTTGTGCAATAAGCTAAAATGTTGCTAAAGTTTGTTTTCATGTATTATGGTTTATTTAATGTACTGAATCAATGACCCTGAAAACTAAATTAGTCTTTTGTGATCCACTGGTTTGAGTCCGTTTCATTGAGAACGGAATTTCAGTTTGTAATTAACCAAGTCACTATACACGAGTACCGTATTGGTGGAACTTTAAAATCAGTTTAAATTTGCAATTCGCTAATTTTTTGAAACATTAAAGCTGAAACCTCTATTCTAATTTCATGGAAAAGAGCAACGTCCTTTTAGGGATGCAACGATTAACCGATTTCACTATTAACCATGTTTTAATCCATCACAGTTAATTAATCATAAAGGCTTTTCAACACTGCGTTTCTATTGCACAGATCGAAACTGCTGCAACTAAACAAAGTTATGCCAACTGTGCGCTAGTTCCGAGTTTATACGCCTAGGCTAATACGCATGCACACGGGATTAACCATTTATTTGTTTAAAATCAAAAACTTTTTTCACTTTATTTTTTAAGTCCAAAGAGTTTTTATTATTATTTTGAGCTGTATTAAGTGGTTACTGAGCAGTAATAACACTTTAACACTTTAAAATATGAGTTTTCATGTACATTTCTAAACTAGTAGTGTTTTGAAATTAATGAATGCATACTAATCATGATAACCATGATTATTTCTTAGACTATAATCATGCAACCAAAATCTATAATCGTTGCATCCCTTCAATATTTCTTTCTTTGTGTTGCACAAAACGATTTTGGTTGAATGTTTGCTTAATGTAATTTCATTTAAAAAAATACAGAAGCATTGTAACATAAAACAGCTTCATATTTTTTTAGTTGAACCATCTTTTCTTGTTACACTTCACTTTTCTGTGAGTTAAAAAACAAAACGATGATTAATAAAAGTGACCATAAAAAGGATACAGATGGAAGAAGGAAACTTGGTCTTTTATGCTTCTCCTGTGGCACCAACAAGCAGACCTCTTGTAAGCCATCTCCCCCAGTGGCTTGAGTGTGTGCCAGATTTCTGCTTGGCACTGGAGATCAGGTATTAAATGCTAGCGAAGCACAATGAAATGTGGTGTGCTGTTAAACACATACTAAATTTCTGCTATTGGAGCCTTCAGCAATGCGACGCCGAGGCCTGGAGCGAGAGCCCATATCAAACGCATTCAGCACGGCTGCCTCCTCGCTCTATACAGCACAGCAAGGTTTGTGTGGGACTATTTATCCAGTACCAAAACTGCTGCCACTTTCTCCTTTTTTTTTTGCAGATGACACCCCCTCACTGGCTACTCTAATTCCAAGCATCTGTTCCATCGCTTCGCTCTCTTTCTCTATTCTCTCCATTTCTCTTAGAAGGAGCTTTATTCAAACAGCCTGATGTGTTGTTACAGACATGTCACCCTCAATTACTCAGTTGTGCTCTGCATTGGCTTCTTTCTCGCTCCTAATCCGTCCATTCTCTCTCTCTCTCTCTCTCTCTCTCTCTCTCTCTCTCTCTGTCTGTCTGTTTCTCTCTGTCTCTGCAGTGAGCAGGACATTTGGGGTAGAGACCGTCAGCTCAGCATATTCTGCTTAATAAAACTATAAAATTTTTGATCCTGGTGCCAATGTGAAAATATACTGCACCAACGTTTTAAGTATGATTACATCTGTTGTTCATTCTGTCTGTCTGTAGTTTGTTTTCAAGAAAATAATACTTTAATTTTAGTAAAAATGCATTATTAGAAAGACAAATAAACAGCAAAGATGTGTAACAGAAGAAATTGCATTTCTAATAGGGCTGCACGACTAATCGAAAAAGGATTGCGATCTCGATTCGACCCTACACACAATCTTAATTCTACTTTTCTACGATTCATCTAATTGTACTTTTTAAGGTAAGGAAAGAAGCGTAAAGTCGAACGCACATTGTCTTATATACGCACAAGTCTTCACATTGTTTAATATTCGTTGCTTAGCATCATGGACACCTCCAAATGGTGTTAAAAGTGTCACCTGCTGTATTTATAAGGTATAATTTACCCTAAAATGTCATCTCTGTCTTAATTTAATGACATATTTGCGGTCGTAAAATCACGCATGAACTGACGTACTGTTTGTTTACTAACTTGAGTGAACATAACCTGCATAGGCTGTGAATAACAGGTAATAAAGTTGTAAATAACGTTCAGTTTGTTGCACAGAGCAATCGCTTGGGAGCTGCGCAGGAAGTATGGTCACACACTTTGTTGTGAAAGTGAAACCGAAAGCGCACACACCATTTAAATGATCATGTCGCATTTTGGAGTTATGATTACGACAAGCATTTGATATGTTTTTTCTTTCCTAGCAAACAAAGTGTGCATAAAAATAAATGTGTAACAGTGCCAGTAGGGCTATGGGATTAATCAATCATATTTTGATTTAAAACTCTTAGTAATCGCAAGAGGCAGCAATATGAAATATATATGTATTACATAATTTCCCCCACCCAAAGCAAATGCGTGACTGCCCACTGTGTGTGACATACTTACTAGCCAATTGAGTGAGCACACTTTCGTTCTGCCCAATCAGAATTGCGCAACCGATCTATGCAGGACACCTACAATAAAACAAACAAACCGGAAAGTGCGGACAAGTGGGATGATGGCGTCTGCCGCTTCAGAAGCATTAATAGATGAACTCGTATCAAAGAAAAACAGTATGTCAGTAATATGGGAATATTTTGGTTTCAAAGTCACAGACACCAAACAAAAACAGGTAATTTGTAAGAGCTGTTGCAGAATTGTTGCCACAGCATGAGGAAATACAACAACCAGCACCTAAAAAAGCACCACAGGCGATCTTGTTAAAAAGTCGACTGAAAATATTGCCAGTGACACTCAATCTAGTAGCTAGCAACAGCAAAGTACAATTTCAGTTGTTTGCAGCTAATACACCATATGAAAAAATATCACCAAGGCACCAGGAGATAACTAACGCCATAACTCACTAATGTTTGCTCAAGAGAAAAATTCTGATTATTTATAAACAAATTTGAATAAATTTTGGAGTTAGTTAATATCTTTTCACTTCCATTTTTAAATAACCCTCACTGCATTTTAGCAGTAAAAAGCTACGATATAGATTGAGCTGAAGCTTGACTACAAAATTAAATCGTAAATCAAATTGAAATTGTAGTATCTTTTTAAAAAATCACAATTAGATATTTTCCCCAAATCGCACAGCACTAAGTGCCAGTATAACTACTCTAGCCTATATAATGTTGAATATAGTGACAGAGGGAATCTGATGATGACAAATGTCTCATTTTACCAGTGGAAAACGTGGTCTAATAATGTTGTAAATAACAAATGACAAGCATATGTCTCAAACTTAATAATTCAACTTTGTATTCTGAAGTCATCACTTTACTGTGAATTATCAACCAGGACATGTTTAAAGTCTGTTCAAGTCCACCATTCCAAGTCTATACAAAATTTAGCATTTTAACCATTTAACCAACAGTAGAGCTACACATAGGCCTAATATTATGATTGTTGTTTTTACCATATGATTGAGAAATAATAATAATAGCCTACTCATATTGACTTTTATTTTGCATCTACAGAATTGTGAGAAAATCGTGATCTTGATTTTAAGCAAAAAAAAAATTGTGATTCTCATTTTAGTCAGAATTTTGCAGCCCTTATTTCTAACAAATGCTTATTATTCATTGAAGAATCTCGACGAATTGCAGCACTTTCCACAAGTACTCTAGTATTCTTGAGGGTCACTGTACTTCTAGATCACGCTTATTTTGAGCCCTGGTTGAGTTTTTCTGGTTGGGGTGTCATTCCTCCCTCTCTTTCTGGCTCGTAGGGCAATGTGATAGCGTGCCTGTACCCAGTGTCTGTTTTTATTTATAGTCTACCAGTGACCACAGACATGGGCAGCCCAAGCCTGGGCAGGCCAGAGCTGAGCAGCTTGAAATAGAGAGCTTTTGATGCCATAATGACCCAGCTATTATCAGGTCTGTGTCTTAAAATGGGGACCAGCTATAGTGGTCAAGGAGGACGGAAAGCTAGCTGCTTGCTTACACCCTCTCTTACAAAAAACCAAGCTGCTTTGCGGATTATCATTATAAACAGGGTAATCACTGCTCCTTCAGGCAGCAACAGCTTAATTGGCTTCGCTATACAGTGGTCTAGGTTTGCTCATCTGTGATTGTCTCCAGGTAGACTCATGAGCTCACCTGGCCGACGGACTACTCAATAGGGGCCTTTTGATTGTCCGGGCCTTTGGTTTGAAGGAGGTGGTGCTGAGGAGTGCATGCAAAAGCTGAAGAGGTTG
Organism: Danio tinwini; assembly: GCA_903798205.1. Taxonomy (NCBI): domain Eukaryota; kingdom Metazoa; phylum Chordata; class Actinopteri; order Cypriniformes; family Danionidae; genus Danio; species Danio tinwini. The sequence goes on along the minus strand of CAIGQZ010032461.1, from coordinate 8,725,953 downwards.
AGTGTGAATGAAGTGAGGAATGTGTGATTATGGTGTGACTGGACTGACGCACAGAGCTTTGATGTGTGGTAGACGTGAAGTCAGCTTGTAAAAGATTCACTCAGTATGCATATGGGAGGTGAGAGATTCATGACCAGTTGCCAGATGAGGTTTCCAAAGGCTTTTTTTTGTAGACTTATTTTTAAATTATTGTTTGTTTATAAATCATACATGCATTCATTTGGTCGGTAAAAAGATAGTGGTAATATTTTGGTAGTATTTTGGTAATATAAATGGTGATATTTTGAAATAATTGCATTGTTAAAAATTTCTATATGAATGCATTTTAAATTTAACTTTTTTCAAGATATTCCCGCAGCATTTTTTAAAATGGGAATGCTGGAAATAAAGCTGTGCAATTAATCAATCACAATCACAATTTAAAAATGTTGCAATTCAATTTAAAGCAAATGCGTGACTGCCATCTGTATGTGACAGTCTTACTAGTCAAACAAAATAATCAAACAAAGTTGTATAGTATTTATTATATACATTAGCAAGTACAATAATGTATTTATGTTTTTGTTAAAAAAAATTGATAAAGCTACAAAATGCAACAGTTCCCAAATGCTTTCAACTTTTTTTAAAGTTTACAGGCCTTAAAACACACAACTAATACACTTTCATGTTTTTTTTTGTTTTTTTTTTTAACTGAAATGACTCCACAATTGTACCTGATCAACTAACTCCACATTACAGATCCTGCGATTTTAAATTTTGCACTTTCACACATCGACGCTACAATGATATATTGTGCTGCCCTAGTCCACATGTGTATACAGTTTGGTTTATGGGCCATTTTTAGCATTTTGTATTATTATTTTTCCTGCAGGGCCTGTCTACAAACCCTTATGGGCAAAACATGTTTAGTTCTGTCTGGAGTCTTATGTAAGCGCATACAAATAAAAACCTAGATGGATATGATAGAAAAGGAATGTCTGGGTCAAACCCTGCAAGCCTCAGTTACAAACGCAGTAAAACAGCCGCCGAGGCATTTCTGTCACTTTGAAAAATCTGTGGCTTAGGCATGCTGCTCAATTCACACGTTTTAGCGAGTCCTAACTGTACGGGCCACTGATAAAATTAGTCTTTCCAAAAGGATTAGTCACCCTATCATCAAGCCTTCTTCCTAATTTATCTCCCTTTGTTGTGGTGCAGGCTGCATTAAATGGGATCAGGGGCCTTGGCCAGAGACAGTGGGAGGAAGTGGCCCTTTGTGTGCCTGGCAGGTGCACAGGGGTGTGGAATGACACTGGCATTTGCTTACAGGGGGGTTTAGGGGGGCTTCTACATGTTTGAGGCCAAACCTGTTGGTCTTATATCAAGCTTCCATGGCGTTTCTTCATCTTTTTCTTTCCTTAACCATCTCCATCGTTGGATAAGGGCTCCTGAGATATCCCAGAAACCCCTGCAACTCCACTTGAACCCTTAATCAAAGGACTCCTCTGGGGTTGGCAGTAAATTCTTCAGGCAAATGTTTTTTGCACTCTCTCTGTCTCCCTTTCTCTCACTCTCTCTTTCTTCTGCACTCCCTCCTCTTCGTTTTCTCCACTCACATCTGGTGCACAGTCCTTGTCTGCTTTTACTGTGCTGAGGTCATTTTCATCCTATGAGGAAAGTGAAACCTTATGAGGGGAACTGCCAGGGACATGCACAGTGAGGAGGGGTTGTTACAGGCCACTTTAGTGGGGCTCCATTTTTAATGCTGTTTTACCAATGGTTGTTAACAAGGCCGTTCTTGGCTATTCAGAAATGCAAGTTGTTTTCATACAAAATCTTACACATGTGGCGTAGAAGAAAGAACAATAACTTATGAAACATTTCGTGAAAGAAACCCACCGGTGCAGATTACGGAGTAGGTTTTCGCTTCCCCGCCATCATTATTTATTTTTTTCTTCTTTTGAGAGCCAGTTTTTCAAGGTCATTTGCAGCATTGTATTTTCATTGAAATTCCTGACAAGCTTTGGCTGTGCTTTGCTTGCAGAAGGCCTCACTGCAAAAACCTAAGACAGCTGTGGCCACTGCTGAAGTGTTCTGCATTCAGCAAGGAAACCCAAGTGCTGCATATGCAGAAAGTGGGAGACGTTTCCTGGAATGCAAACAACCTCCCTGTCTGATTTTTGCTGAAAATGGGCCAAAGAGGTGTCTTTTTGGAAGGATCGCATCTTTATTGAGATTCAGACTGGCCTTTATGTATGATTTCCGCTCGTCTTAGCACCACCGGTGCAGTGCCTATAATCTCTCTCTTCTTTCTTCCCCTCTTCCTTTCATCTCACTCTCCTTCTTTCCACCAGAGAATATGAAGAAAATGTGCTGAAGCTGCATTTGTCCCTGCTGGCTGACACAAAAAGCAAATTTAGGACTCCCCTCCCTTCTTTCAATTAAAGCTTCTCATGAATATGGAGTTTTTCTGTCCGTGCTGGAGCGAGGCACAAAATAAGAGCTAGCCTGTGAAAATATGAAAGTGACTTAAGCTCAAACAGTTGAAGAATTTAGAAAGAAGATTAGGGATCAGGCTGAGGACACATGCTGTTCATAATCATATTTCTGCATATTAAAGTCCAAGGGGCTTTTCGAGAATGCACGGAAATGCATGGATAATGAGTGTCTTTAGTTGCCTTTAGTCAGATGTTGCTGATTAAACTGGTCAAATGCTTGTTAGATCAGAAGGAATTCTGCCCTTCTGTTGTCGTGCTTAGGAAAGGTTCAATTTCCTCCCTTATATTTTGCTCTTTTTTTTTTTCAAAACATCTAATTTGCGTTACAAATTGGCAAGAGGTCACCTTGAGGTGTTTTAGCTAATACACATAGCTTCTAAACAGACCTATCTTATGCCATTTGATGTCATTGGGACGGTGTGAAAAGGAGTGGTCTGGTCCGCTTTGTGTTTTACAACGGCCCTGTCAGCTTAATGAGGAGAGTGTTAACCTCTATCACTTCAATTGCTCACAGTCCCAGCACCCCTAATGACCCAGGAAGCCCTGGCCGGGGTTGTAGGGAGGTCAGGTTGAATTACAGGACATAAACAACAACACAAGCCTCCCATCAGCAAAGAAAATAAAAGCAAAGGCAGCTGAGGTAAGAGGGTGGAGCTGATGGCAGTTGTTGTTGTTTTTTGGGGTGGGGGGTGGGAGGGTCAGGCTAATCTTTTGAATTGATAACTAGCAGAGGAAAGTATTGATTGATTGATTGATTAGAGTTTTTTATGGTGATCTTGCACTTGTAAACTCCATTTGACCTGAAAGTGGACAGTGAAGAAATAATTTGAAGATGGATATAGATGCTGAAAATGGACACTGAAAATGAAGATAGATGGATGGAAAGAAAATTGGATTAAGATGGATAGATAATCATAACAAGATTCAAAACGATATTAAAATAGTGATAGAAACTGAAAATAGGAATAGATGGATGATTAGGTAGGAAATGTGGATAAATATTCAGATAGATATTGAAAATGGCTATAAAGATAAAAAATGGTGATGAATTGATGAATAGAATGAGATTCAGATGGATCTTAAAAATGAGTGTACATACAAAAATGGATATGCATGGATGGATTGATCCTTAGAATGAGATTCAGATTGAAAGACTGAAAATTCAATTCAATTCAATATCCAAAGAGATATTGGTTGATTTATATAGGCTGAAACAGATATATAGTTAGATAGGGAGTGAATGTCAGTTCACCGAGGTCAACTGTTTTTACTGGAGTTGGAGACAAGTCCAGAGACAAGGGGTCCTGGGGCACACAGACTCCCCCACCATCTGGCAGCCATAAAAGGGTTGGAAGTTTGAGTTTTAGGGGCTTTTTTACAGCCTTCCAGTGTGAGACATGGCAAGGCACTCTGGATGCCCCCAAGCTCCTCAGCTTCCTCCACAGCCCTCTGTTGCAGGTCAGAAGTTCATTGCCTTTCTCCCCTTTAAAATACCTTGGAGCTTTATTTGGTGGAAGTGGGTTTTATGCAGGGATCTTTTGCATTTGTCTGGCCACTGAGAGAATTTTACAAGGCAGGACAGCAGACGGGATTCACGCAGATGGCGAGAAGTTGGACCCTGGTGAGTCAACCAATGAGTTTTGTGTTGATATGCGTCATCATGTGCCTCATCAGTTCGCTCTGAAACTTCAAACAGCCCCACTGACACGGAACGGAATAATAATGAGACCATTTAAAAAACCTTTTGTTGATCTTGATGAATCAAAATGGCATTCTGATTCATGTTTATGTTTCTACAATCTATTCAAAAGGTCAGAATAAAAAAAAACATACTGGAATTTAGCCTAAATTCCAGTCTGATATTTTACAGACATACAATCTTATCTTGCGTGCATGCTTTGCTCATTGGGCTTTTCAGGTCTGATCAAGTCCAGATTCCTTCAGAAATTATATCCTCCTCAGAGGCTGAACCAACTTTAACACCTTCTGCAACTCGAGTAACAATGCCCTCTTGTAAATATCAGTTAACAGAGAGGGACTAAATCAAGCCGAGGGGGCAAAGACAAATTTGATCTTGTATTTTTTTTCATTAAGAAATTCGGTCGGAAGCACAATGACCTTCTTCCAACTTCTTGGCCGTGTTTTTGTTTCCTGTCAGAATTCCTTCTAGTATATCTGAGCGTGGTTGAGTTTCCAGTCTCTTTATGGCCCCCACTGGTTTCAGCATCCTCTTCGGAGGATAAAAAATGCTGACAGTGGAAGAGTAAAAACTGTGTTTGGCAGGCACGCCCTTGAAGGTTTCTGTGTCACTCAAGCCCATTGAATTTTTAATTATTTCCTGGCTGTGGTATTCTGCTCTACTTCACTAGGGCGCCTGGCTCCATGCTGTCTCACAGCTCAGATGGTAGACACTGTGTTAGACATTTGCGGTTAAATCTGCTCAAATCCTTAGACGCCTATTGCAAGCAGGTGAGACTTTGGTTCAGGGGAGCTTTTTTAAAGACCAAGACCAAGAAAATTCATTCACTCTGCAGAACACAATAGAAGATATGACAGATTTTGATATTGTCTATAAAAGAAAAGTCCACAAATCTGCTTAAACTGCACTAGAAAAGCTATTTTTTCTAAATATTTTATTATGCACAAAACTAAAATAATGGGTCATTTTGATATGTGATTTTATTGGGTTTATTAAAATATTCTGTATAAAATCATATGCATTGCACATGATTCCAATGTGTACAAAACAGACCCTACAACATTAGTATTTAATAAAAAGATTAAAAATGAGATGTTAGTCTGATACGAGGAATCACAGATATGGGGTGATTTAAATTTTTCTGCAGTTCACCACTGAAGTCAAGTCAAGTCATGTTTATTTATATAGCACAATATACACTAGCTGATAAAAGTCTTGTCTCCTGTCCAAGTTTTAGGAACAACAAATAATAACTTGACTTTTAGTTGATTATTTGGTATAAGAAGTGGCTTATATGAAAGACAAAGGCCTCTAGATCTACGCTTATTTTACCAAAATAAAATATGATCATGCTTTGATTTTTAGTTGATTAGGACAGTAAGGTCTGACTTGTCATTTAACAGAAATAATGTACAGTATAGAATATAAAGTCATGGTGCACTGGAAAAAGAATTAATATTGTGTATGACTCCCATGAGCTTGGACTACTGCATCCATGCAGTACAGTACATCTCTGCAATGACTCAAATCACTTAGTAATAAAGTCATCTGGAAGGGCAAAGAAAACGTTCTTGCAGGACTCCCAAAGTTCATCAAGATTTTTTGGATTCATCTTCAATGCCTCATCTTTCATCTTACCCCAGATATCCTCAATAATGTTTATGTTTGGTGACTGGGGTGGCCAATCCTGGAGCACCTTGACATTCTTTGCTTTAAGGAACTGTGATGTGGAGGCTGAAGTATGAGAAGGAGCGCTATCCTGCTGAAGAATTTGATTTCTCCTGTGGTTTGTAATGTAAAGGGCAGCACAAATGTCTTGATACCTTAGGATGTTGATGCTGCCATCCACTTTGCAGATTTCTCGCAAGTCCCAATACTGAATGTAACCCCAAACCATAATTTTTCCTTTACCAAACTTGACTGATTTCTGTCAGAATCTTGTGTCCATGCAGGTTCCAGTAGGTCTTCAGCAGTATTTGTGATGATTGGGATGCAATTTAACAGATGATTCATTGGGAAAAATCTACCTTTTGCCACTTTTCCAAATGATCAACTAGAAATTAAGTAATTATTTGTTGCTCTCATAACTGGGATCGATGACAAGACTTTTGTCAGGTAGTGTATTGTATAAAGTAGAATAAATGAGATTTTCATGTCAAAGAAGGCGGAGCCTCAGAGCCGCACTCACCTAATGCATCATTGTAATGGATGAGTAGTAGCTTAAAGGTGTTTTCTAGGATTTTCCTCTCTGGTAAGATGTTTTAAACTCCTGAAAAAAAACTCTAAGAATTTAGATTTTGGCCTGATTTTAACCTGAATAATGTCACAGCCGTTTTCCAATATCACAACCTACACTGTAAGCTACCACAACACACAATCTTTAAAAAAATGTTGTGATGCTTGAAGCATGTCAGTGCAAATGCAAAACTAAATCTCCCCCCCCCCCCTTATTTACAGCGCCAACGTTTCCTGAAAGAGAGTCTGCTGGAGACAGACGGCACTTCCCATTTCACTACGAATCCCGCACGCAGCTTTTGTCTCTGACTGATGCATTTAGTATTCAGATCCATCATTATCCCCTGCCCGGCAGACAGCAGTAATGTAATCTCTGTTGATTTACGGGCAGAAGTGTACATCCTAACTCCCAACAGCTGGATCTGCTCTGTTCCAGCGCTGTCTGATCATGCCTATTGCATTTGCCCCTTATAATTATCATAATAATGACTTCAAATGCGTTTGACGCCAGGACCTCTGATTGCACTTGACAAGAGCTTCTCCAGGCCGGTGAGCTGCACATCAAAGACGTGTTCGGAGGGTGCTACGCTTCCAGCATTTGGCCACAGATTTATTGAGAGGCTCTTAGCATATTTCAGGCCATCTATTTCCTTCACTTTTCCCATGTCATGTCGAGGTCTCCTGACGTCCAGGAGAGGAAAAGGGTAATAAGAAAGAGAGCGGGAGATTTCGAATGAACGGCTGGAAATAATGATCTCTGTTCTGAGTTAGTGGTTACATCAACAGCAGTGATTCAGGGAGAAAAAATGCGGTTTATGTCTCTTTAAGTCTCTAGGCTGTCTGCAAAATGCATTAGTCCTGTGGAGCAGACACAGGCCAGGGCAGAGGGAGGAGCCCAGGGCTGCGGAGGGAGGGCCGTCTGGAGGATGGAACAGCCGCAGTCTGGGCCTCCAGCCTCCTGGCTAGACTGCTGAAAGTTATTATTGAGTTCCTGAGCAGAGCAGAGCCTCCCCTCCCTGCTGCCATACTGGTGTCTGTTCGCCCTGTGTGTGTGTGTGTGTGTGTGTGTGTGTGTGTGTGTGTGTGTGTGTGTGTGTGTGTGTGTGTGTGTGTGTGTGTGCTCGTTTACTTGCTGCCAGTTCTGCGTGGCCTTATACAGTAACACAGAACACAATTTAGCATTTTTAAGAGAAGTCTACTCATCTCTTTTGAAATGGTGACATTTTAAGTTCAGTTGGTATAATGCACTCACAGTTTGAAGAATTTTACATTTTAAATGTACAGCCTTTTTCTTAATCAAGCTTTGTTTATAATATAGTATTTAGCAGATAAGTTTATTATAAAGATGTGATATAGTTTGTGCTTAAATAATTAATAAATGCTTTTAAAATTATAATTCCTTGTTACCAGGCTCTTATTTTTATAAAAAAAATATATATATAATATATATATATATATATTTATTTATACACGCATATACACACACACACACTACCGGTCAAAATTTTGAATGTTTTAAAATAAGCTTATTCTGCTTACCAAGGCATTTATTTTATAACAAATACAGTAAAAATTGTGAAATGTTATTGCGCTATAAAATAACTATGAAATAATAACAATAATGATGAACTTTCAGATGACAATTTAACAATTTAAATTTTGTTTACATTTAATAAATGCCACCTTGAACAGAATAATTTTATTTAAATGATTAAATAAAATTAATGGTTAATTATTTATTTATATATATTTTTTTAACAATCTCTTTATTGGGATGTAATAAAAATGTGACAATTTAATATATATGACAATATAACATCACAATCATATTTACATCTTTGTTTTCAATTTAGAAGAGAAACAACAACAATAAAAAAGGCAAAAAAAACATTAAACATATATTAAAAAAAAGGTTGTTTAAATTACTTACAGATTATTCTAGATAAAACATTAGGAAGAAATACTACTCATCTATAGAAGGCATGCACCAGATCATCAATATGACAATGGTTTATTTAAACAAATCTTTGGAAATAGGGTGAATATGTAAATAGGCCAAGTCAGTGTCAGTTTATTTAGTCTTTTCCGGTTTCATTTAATAAACTGCTGAAAATTTAATTTGAAATAAGATAAATAAAGGGTGTCCACATTTTTTCAAAAACAGTAATTTGCTTTTTAACATGTATGAAATCTTTTCCAATGCTAAACAGAAGGACATATTATTGATCCACCATATACTGTAAGTTAAAATCTCACTTGTGTTTCCGGTTGAAAAGTGATAAGGTGAAGGTCTTAAAATGTAAGGAAAGAGTCTTTAAAAAGGTCTTAAAAGGTTTTGAGTTATTCACTCTCTGATTCCTGTATATACTCTGGCTTATATGGTCAATTCAGTAACCATTACTATTATGTCAGTTATCTACAATTATTGATTTTTTTTTAATTCATAATTTTTTTATTTTATATTCCGTATTCAATTGTGCATTCCCCTTTTTTGTGTTTTTTTTATTACTTTTGCATTCATTTAATGCTCATGAAATGCTCTTAATTATAAAAGAACAACTTTTAATTAATATCCATATCATTTTAGGCATGCCTAAATTGACTTTCACATTTAACATATTTTAAAACAGATTAATTAATTAATAAATTTGGATTCTTTTTTTTCATAAAAACTGTTTAGTTAAATGGGACCTTATCAATTATAGTGTTAATGTTGTACACGTGCATGGTAAAGGTTGTAGCAGTTGGTCTTATAAGGTATAGAATGCCGTCCAGACGTAAGAGCAGACGCAGATGGTCAAATGTCCCTCAGCTGTTAGTGAACAGGCCACATGGGTCAGTGTGGATTGGTGGCTGGGAAAGCTGGGAGATTATATGCTAACCCTAGGCCATCTTTTGAGGCAGGGCTCAGAACAGGAGCACCGGGCCCTAATCCTCTGACCGGATCAGACTGAACAAATTAACACAGAGCAGTGTGTCCTCGAAACACCGGGAACGTACACACACAGCACACTCATGAGACATTTATATAACACACTGGTCTGTATCTTCGTCTCTCCTGTGTTTCAGACATGAGCTGGCACTGACTCACAAGTAAGCTACTCTAACCTTCAGCCATTTTGGCACATGTTTCGAAATGCCAGATTTTCTGCAGTTCTGGGTAAAATTAAGGTACTTCACAGGCTTCATGGAAGCAGGATGCTGGCAAAAGTACATGTTTAATGGTTGTCAGGTGTAGGGGTCCTTTTAACAATTGTCCAGAAGATTGCCTGGCTAATGTTAGCTGCAGGAGCAAAACTCGAAGAGGGTCTGGTCTGCGAACGCCCTGGAGTGGAGATGGCGAATTCAGTATTTTGTTGTGTTCTGCTGGTTGAGTCAGAGCTGAGCTCAAGATGTTATGCGGTTGCTATGGAGAAAAACATTGGCCCTTTCAGATTCAGAGGAGCACTGTAAAATGAAAATGGTCCAGGAAAAAAAAAGAAGTTTCCAGGAATTTTCAGACTAACAAAGCACGTCAAGTGAGCTGAATAATGTAATTCCTGCTGACTAGCATTAGCTGGTACACCAGATTAGGTTGTGATTCAGATTTTGATCTTCATATGCTGATGTCCCGAGCAGCTAGACTTCCAAACCAATGCTGAAAATCACAACTGGTCTTTTTGGTAGCTTTGTGAAGTTAAATGGACTTTATCCAAAAATTAAAACGCTATGCTCATTTGACTTACCCTTATGTCATTGACATTCTTCTGTAAACTTTACTTTTCAATAGTAACCATAATATTTTGGTTACCAGGATCCTTCAAAATATCTTTAGTCTTGCTCAGATGAAAGAAACTCATCCTGGTTTGATATGGAATGATATGAGAATGAGTAAATGATGACAGATCTGTTTTGGGTTTTGAGTCAATCAAACAGGCATCCTAGCTTTTATTTGAAGGTTTTCACCATTTGGTTTCTTGTTCTGAAAGTGTGAGCGTTCGTTTTTATTGCTTTAAGAAAGAATAAGCCTCTCTGTTTCGCGATTAATCTCTTTATGTAATCATCTGCTTTATTAAGCTGAGCTTTATTCGCTGAGTGTTCCACGTGGATGTAGATACTACATAATGGAAAAGGGATTTTTCCAAAATGCAGAGCTTCCATTTAGAGATTTGTAGGCATAGGATGATAACCGGTTTAAGGTTTGGAAAAGTCATGGTTTTCCAAAACTTTCTACCGTTCTATACCAGTATTATAAGTTTTTTCATGTTTTGTTTTAAGTTTTTTAGGACAACAGTATCTCCAGCAGAAAAGATATCCAAAGATGCCGTTTTAAATCTGTTTTTGAAACTAAAGAAGACCGGAGAACTCAAAGATTTATTTAAATTATTTAGCCTGACATGTTTACTTCTCCAAAATATTATAAATGTTTTTAAAAAATATATACATTGTGTTCAAAGGCAAAGAAGTTTTAGTTTTACCCAGACATTTAAAAAGAAGATATTTTTGAGCAGTAATCACAATACAATAAAACCGCGATATTATTATACAAGGTTATCTTAATATTTTCTTGTTATTATACAGCTCCAAACTTGTATTTCTTGTACTTTAAAAAAGCAGCGCTCTCTTTTTTTCAATTTTTTGGTTTTCCTTCTACCACTCAATCCACTGTTTTCCTCTCCTGTTGTTTATAATGCTTCCTGTCATTCTACGACATCCATTAGCACTTCCACTTCCATTCTGCTGCACTTATATTTGTTTTGACGAATGCTGGGGGAACATTGGGCTTTCAAAATGACTGTAAAAAGCAGAACAAACTAAAATAATCCATCCCCAGCCTTGGCCATATCAAACCTTAATTATAGGGCCCACTCCCCTCTCTGCCTTCCTCGCAAATGCACAGGCACTGAGAGCATTTCACAGAAACTGGCATGTTTTCCATTACTGTACGTCCACTTGCTGTGATTAGCCTCAGTCTCAAATGGACATGCTGCGAAAGGTCAAGTAATGGTCTCCGTCCTGGATTGGTGTGCGCTCTTGTGCTATTGCTCATGGAGTTGCACGAAGGATGTCTGCGCTGTCTTTACAGCACCTTTGTGTTGTCGATCGTCATCGTTTAGATGGCGTCAGGGGTTGGGAATGCCGAAGGGTGGTTGGAAGCAGTAAAATTTTAGACAGATTTATAGCCTCACTTGAGCCAATTACCACCACAGCACCCCTCCCCATCTCAGAGCAGACACAGTGAAGGTGCTGTGACATCGCTGAGACCCTAAACACTGACCCTAACTTCACCCTACCGTTTCACAGCAGGAGTTTTACAGCTTCAGCAACCTCTCCGTACTCTGAAACCTTCTGACCTCCCCTTGGCATTCACTCCCTGATCACCCTCTCAAATAAACATGACGCCACACCTTATTTGGTGGAGAAATCGCCGCGTAGCAAGTGTACATCAGATTGTGTAGTCGAACGCTCAACACTTGCGCGTTAGAAATATTCTTCCTTGTCCAGTGTCTGCACTTAGTCTCTCCAGAATTTATAAAGAATAAGAATGTCTTTATATTGGTTTTAAAAAAGTTGAAGATATCTTTTTAATTAAAAAGTTTCCCTGTTTATTTCTGACTGTGAAACAATGGCCAGACATCTTGTGGACAAATCAAGTTGTGCAAAAACAAATCAATGCCAAGTGTGTGGGCTGTGTTTACATCGTATACACAGTTATTCCAATCAGGCGGTGCATGTACAGGATACGCTTAATGTTCTGGTCACAAAATTTGCGTCACACTCGTTGTACGTGCACCCTGGCATACTTGTAAAGAGTAAAGTATACTTTAGGCTTAATCTTTTTCATGTTCTTCCAGCCACATTCTGGAGTGCCTGGGTGTGCGAGGTTAGGTGTTGCTGTTGGTGATTGTGTATTCAGTGTCTGATGGACCAAAGCAGCTCCCTGACAGAACACATATCCTGTATGTCCTGCCCTATTTAGCTGTCATGACTGATTGATCGCTGGCTAGAGCATTACATACAAGTGAGTGCAAAAAATAACATTGGTTGCATTCCATGTATGTGGCAAATATATCTTTGATGCATGTGCTTTTTAAACATCATAAGATGGGGTGGAAACATAATAACCACACTGCATTCCAGGGTCTAATTATTTAAATTTTGTTTCTCCTTTTTCTTCAGGTAAGTATAGAATTGGAAGAAATCAGCTGGGAAGTTATTGGGGAAATGGAACGGTACTCAAACTACACTAGAGTGTATAGCATACTTATGTTGCCTGCATTAGTAGGTCTGGTGGCTTGATTTACCATCAATATTTTTGCTCCATTTCTGTAATTTCTTTGCATCAAGCAGGAGGTTTAGCTTGCTGTTAGCAAAGTCGGGAGGGGCGCACAGCTGCTAACAGAAGCCCACACTCTCACTAGAGGAACTAAAGCCCCATCTGCTCAGTCAATCACTCAGGCACGAGAGGCAAAGCCAGCCAGCCATTCCACCCTCTGCACACGAGGACGGCTTAAAAGCTGCAGAGAGAAAGGGCGGGAATATCACCTTTTTATTTAGTGTTGGGTCAGAGGCTTGTGGCCTTCTTAAAGCCATTCTAGCTGATATGTGATATTATGGTCTTCTTTATTTTGAGGCTCTTGTGTTGGTGTGTTAAAGAGGTAGGCAGTGAGACTTTAATCATCTTTTTGCACTTAACTGCTTGCGCATTAGCATTAGAACTAAAGCACACAGATTAAAATTTAGGCAGGCCCGGTATTTAAGACCAAGGTGAATATGAACACCCCAACCCTTTTGTAAAAATGATGTGTATATGCAGGTAGGACTAAGTGTCTGAGACTATGTAATTTTCATTAGAAATCATATCATTAGTTAAACAGTTTTAAGTTTACATTTATTTAAAATAGTTCACATGTTGCTTAATATTTCAGCCATATTCAACCTCATAGTTTAAGAATGGTCCAAGGAACTTTTTCTTCATGGTAAGCAAGAATGTCTAACTATCTGTACAGAGTAAATCGTCAGTCTCAAAATGTATGGCATCAAAAATACAATCGAATTGTATAACATTTGTCCTCTTTCCCTCTCTTTAGTTAATGTCGTGTACCACTTCCTATTTATTGCACTTTTCAGAACAAAAGGTGATTTTTCTTAAATTCCAAAGTGAATTATCAAACAATGGACATCAAATAAATAATTGAGCCTAATGAGAGAGGTATATGAGCCAAAGTTGGTAAGTATATCACTTTTTCCCAAAAGAATTTTGGTTCCAAAGCCTATACCACAAACAAACTTAAAACGTACTGATGGATGCAGATTAGCAGCACTTAGTAATAATCTTTAGTGTTCAGAGTTTCTGCAGATGTTTACAGTAATGGCTTTTCTTTTTCCCATCATCCCCTCGGGGTTTCCAGTTTGCATGTTCCTGCATTATTAGTGTTCTAAATGTGAAGAGAAGCAGAAAGATATTGTGTGAATGTGAACGTGCCTTGTGAGATGCGTTGTCTCCGCCTCAGTGTAAGCATTACCATCAAAACATGCAAAGATTGATTCATTTACAAAATGAAGATAGATATCAAATCAAACTTGGGAAAACCTTTGAAAATGTGGCACTGGCCCACTAAGATTGATGGCTCGTTAACCCAAACAAACAAGACACTTTTTAAAAAAATAAATAAATTAGAAAAAGCCTGCACAGTAATGAGGAAGAATTGGTATGTTGGAGTCTTCCAGTTGTATGTTTCTATTAAAATGTCGAACAGTAGGTTAAGGCCTGTCAATCTTAGCAATAAATATCATCCAAGTTTGCTCTTGCTGTTTAAAAAGCTTATTAGTCTTTACACCTGTACACTAAGCTATATCTGAGATCCAGTTTCTATGTTAAACATCCCAACATTTTCAAATAACGTTGAAAACAATGCGTCAGTGTGGTGTGAAAAGATTCTGGATTTTCCATTGTTAAAATTTGTTAGTCTCTTTTTGGTTTTAAATCAATATAGTTTGAGGTAAGGCACCCAAGTTCAATCTATGTTACAAAGGTCCACTCACTTAAAAATGTAGGGCCTTGACACTAGGGTTGTCACAATACTGGAATTCGGTACTACTCGATACTGACATTTTAAAAATGTCCATTTCCCGCTAACATAGGAGCACTTTCTTAAACAGTGCTGATTTGCCATTGTGTTCAGGTGATTAACAGAAATGACTGTGTTTGCCCATGAAAGTCATCAGTTCACCAAACTCACTGCTTTTGACTTAGAGTAAACACAGATACAGGGACACTGGATCGTTTTAAAGTCATGATTCATCAGCGGATCGCTCGTATGACAGCTTATAGACAAACCAGCTGATTGACGTGACTTTAAAATGCTCCAGTGTCCCTGTATCTGTGTTTACACTGAGTAAATAGCGGGGAGTTCGGTGAACTGATGACTTTCACGGCCAATCACAGTAATTTCTGTTGAGCATGTAAACACAATGGCAAATCAGCTCTGTTTAAGAACATGCCTAAATGTTAGGGGGAAAAATTTCAATTTTTTTTTTTTAAATTTCAGTATCGTTTGGTACCGAATTCCAGTATCGTGCAAAACCTACTGGACACTGGAAAGAACTGTATATCTGAGTTTTGGAGGATCCATTGTATTTGCACTATAGCAGTGGACTAATTTTTTTTGGAGGATTTATTAACAGTCCAATGAGACCATACCCTTATGTGCCTGCTGGAATACGCCATATTGAAGCAGATGGATTCCTTCATCAGTCTCAGAGCAGGATTACGCATTACGCCCCTCCTCTGTCTCAAAAGTCTGTTCCCTGTTCAGCTCAAACAGCAGCAAAACTCCAGTCCAAAGACTATTAGCACAATCCAATCAAGATTGGTTTTCCATAAGGCTCCATATCTGACTTCTTGAAGAGGAAGGACTTGAGGGGAAACGTGATGGCACGGTTTTTCTCTGCAAGGAATGATCTGCCAGCTGACACCTGGTGACAAGCGGGCTTAATATAAAATTGCGAGACCCTCCAAAGCACTCGCACTTGCACGAGGACAGCTGGCATTACCTTCCCCTTTCTCTCTCACATACTCTTATTTACACACTTTCATCCTGTATGGTCTTCCAGAAGCCCCCTTAATCAGAGAGCCCATCTCCAGCACAACTCAGCAAAGCTCCTACTCAAGTGTGTTTCACCAGTTTTGCCCTTGACTTTGGCAGAGCACGGCAAGGCACACACAGATCTGGGGATTACATACAGGATTTCCGTGGGGGGAAAGAAAAGCTGTAATAGGAAACTTGTTGTGCCTGGTTGCTGTGCACCAACACTGCTACAGCTCTTTCAGGCGGTGTGGCGCGTTATTGTGAGGATATTTGTTGCTCAAACAAGTTCAATAGAGCAGACTATTTTTGTTTCACGGCAAATGAAACTCCACTTGTTTGGCTTCCAAGTGATATCAGCAGAGATTTGAAGCACACACCATGTCCCTGAACGAGCTGGATGGTGTGACTTGAAGGTCGATATTTGCTTCATTAGTCATTCGAAATCAGAAGCAAAAGTGGTCAGATGATATCCAATCCATTTTATGACAACATGCACCCATGGCTCTTGGATGGAGCCATGCATTCCAAACTGTTTTACTCAATATTTGTTTGAGACGTCTGCACATGTTGGACCATTGGCCAAAATGCCATTTTTCAGTCCCAGTCATGTTTAATAATGTCCATGCATTGAAAAAACTAGGAATGAATTCTATATCGGGATGTTATCAGCTATTATATTTGGCCTAATAGTTTGTTGTTTTAATACTTTAGTTCATCCACCATGGCTAATTTAAATTCATGACCAGATTTCATGCAAATAAAGCATTGGTTATGTTGGCACGAACATGCACATTTCGTCCGTGTATGTTCAGCCTCACGTTTGCCGTAAAGCGCTCCTTTATAACATGCCTTCAAAGAAATCTTGCACAATAGGCAGTTGAAAGGGCATAGGATTGAATGGCCACTTTAAGAGTAAGCCGTACTTGGCCTTCAAGTATACATTCCTGCTGCTTTGTGTTTCCTCTGTGGTCCTGCTCCTCGAACCCGCCCACTCACATTCAGGAACCAGACGCTCTGGGTTCCCACAGGGCCATCAGCCAAAGCAAACTACAGAGAGGAAATGTGGCCCTCACTCACTCGCTCACTCTTTCAATCACTCGCTCATGTGCTCCAGCAGTAATGGAGGCCTTGTTATATTTTCTCAGTCATGATTAACAATATAGAGCGTGCTATATTTTATCCAACATGAATATTTCATCTGTATTTATAGTCCAGTGCAACACATAGTGCTTTGCAATAACCTTATTTAGAGTTCTTCAAAATTGTATCATAAATCCAAATGGCCGCAAGCTTCCTTGAAGGTTTATATAAGGCTCCAGGTTTGCACCCAGATGCTGTGCATGTCCTAATCTGGATCAGTTGTGTGGTTTTGATACAGTCTGCCCTGCATGTGTGTCATGAGGCCACGCGTTTGATGTGGTGATGACTGAGGCCCGTGTCATGGCTGCCCTGATTTCAGATCAGCGGACGTTGCATCAGCGGCTCCCTTGTGGTGTCTGGGAGGGTGCAGAGTCAAAGACTATTATGTCTGGGACGCCCTGGTCTTCCTGGAACTCCAGACCTCAGGGAAGGAACAAACACAGACAGACGCTCTTTGTTGGGTGTGCAGTAGTTGTTCATTGCTTGAGTCATGTTTTGACTTACCCATCCGCATTTTTGGAAGAGAGAAAAAAAACAAATTTCCCTTTGCGCAAGGCAGGCAGGTGTTCAGACTTTTAACAAAACATAAATAGTGAGGCAGTGGCTTGGTTAATTGTAAATTTTTATACTTTTTTGACCCTCTGAATTCAGATAAATATTGTCTGTCATTGGTGATTACCTAAAACTCAGTATATTGGACCATTTTTTTTGCCATCGTGTTGTGTATTATCTGTTTTGAATTTAGTTTTATGAATTTTTGTTTTAATCATTCTGGGCAGTATAATCACGCACTGAATTGTTTTTGGCATATTTTTTTGCCTCTAAATAGTTAAGGGAAATGTCTTTACCATAAACACCAGTGGTTATATTTAAACTATAAACCCAGTTTATCCCAGTACTTCTGTGTTGTTTGACTGTTTGTAGCTTCAAAACTAACTCAAAAGACTAGAGACTGAAACTCTTTCTTGATTTTTGTGTCTTTCAAGCACAGATTTGAATGCAGCGTTTCTAAGGATTAATAAATATATGCAAATCCGCATCATTTATAATTTTTGTTGCGTGAGTGTTGAGATCACGATCTTTTAATGATTAAACGTGCAGCTTACATTGAACGCATTAATGCAGGCTAAACAAGTAATGACAGAAAACACCTTTAATAATCTAAGAAACCCCCCACATCCCGAATAACCTATTACGACTTCTTCTCTCATCATTATATTTTACAGGAAAGCCTAAGTGATTTCAAACAGACAATGTCATGTGTGTTCCGAACCATGGGTTGTGATCTTTACAAATCAAGGATCAACCGTGATCCGTTACACCTCTATATATAATAACATTTTTGAATGTCTTCATTTACTAAGAATCATGAAGTTCAAATTCAAATGTAGTACCTACTAAGAATATCCTGTATCCAATATCCATTGCCAAACACTGGTGTGGCTTGTACAATATATCAAAGCATTTGAGTTTAGTTTAACAACATTGTCATTTGTGCAAGACTTTTGCATTTTTAAATACATCGTCACATGAATGCACCCTTAAACTGTTAATATTTAGTGACTCGTTTTAACAAATAAAATGAATTGTCCCTGATGAATAATTTGCCCTTGAATCGAACTGTTCATTATTTATTACATACAATGAAACGTCTAATTGGTGAACTAAAGCCATTTTTCCTTTCACCTCTAGACATTTAACACCATTTTAGCTCTGTTTAAAGCCCTAACATGGGGAAAAGAAATCAAATAGTAATTCTACAGTATTGTATGCGATAAGAAATGGATTAATTAATATATATTTCTTCCCCCTCATAAGGTATATGTATTCTATAACTTTTCAGTATCAGAATATTACACATTCTATGGCTTTTTAGTTATTCAGAAAGTCCGCTGAATAGTTAAGAGGCTGCTCTCAAAGCCACTACTCTCAACCTGAAGAGTTCTTGATCATGAATTGGTCCGCGCTACTCCATTTTTTAGCATTGCAAAGTAAGTGTGTGCATTGCATGTGTGTTTCTCGGCTTCAAGGACCATGTTACCCGACCGTAAACTCATCACTGAAGCAGAGCGTGGAGGCAAGTGTGTATTAGGCGTGTGTGAGTCAGATCCGCGTTGAAAGAATGGGCTTCAAACAGCCACGGTCACATACCGCGCAACCCACGCCTTGTGATAACAGTAAGGGCTTATTATTGTAGTTAAGACTGGCACAGAGAGCCAATGCTAAATAATGTGGACTAAAAGATTCCTGTCAGCAAGACTCCTGTGGCAGGTGTCAGAGTAAAATAAAGCACCACATCTCCCCCTTGTGTTGTGTTATAGTCAACAACTCTTCTCTATCCAGATCTAATTCTCACCCATATGCTGTTTTTTACCTAAAAACCACTCATTTGCTCATTCGTGGTGGTTTATTTTAATTTCAGCACACCTTCTTGACTTTATCCTCAGCTAACTTTCACATTGACTCTGGATGCTTGGGTTACGGAGGTGTTTCAATTCTTGAACTTGAGTCAGAAGGCGCAGGTTTGGACAGGTTGATGGTACGACAAATGTAAACACATTCAGGACACGACATGCTGAAGCCTGAGGGCAAAGGGGAGGGTTTACTGACTGTCTTCCTTTTTTTAGGAAGCCTTTTAAGTTGTATGAATACCTGTAGTGTTTGGGTTTTATTTGTGCCGATGCTAAATTTACCCAGATTTTTTTTTCTCAGATATTTGCTAAAAGTCGGTTTGACACCTACGTGGTCAAAGTTCTACCCCAGTCTTGCTTTCACAGTGTGTTATATCATCTCATAGAGTGTTTTTTGTGTTTTGTTTTGCAGGCATACAGTCCTACTCCCTCCAAAAAGGCCAAGCATGATCGATCCAGATCTCCATCAGCAGATAGAGAGAAGCAAACTGATTGGCTACAGTCCCTGGCGGCTTCTGCTAATAAGGTTGGTTCCTAAAATGATTTTGATATAGTTTTATTAATATTTTATGGTTTTGAAACTACTTGTTTATTTAAAATTTAACTATATAGTAAAAGTATAGTGTAAATGTAGCTCAGTGTAACAATAGCTAACAATATAGCAAAAATTATTTTCTTTATACTTTTTTATTATTTTACAGTTTGGTTTAACAAAAGTCACTTATGACAAATGTTAGAATATCAAGCCAATTCCAGGAGATGGTTTTCTTCAATGTCAAAAATATTCGTAATTTATTAGATACAAATGAATAATTCAATGACAGATCTCTGGGTTTGACAGATCTCTGGGTTATGTTACCCCAATGCAATACAAGAATTACATTCAGGAGGTTCGCAACTAACTTACATTTTCCTGACTCCAGCATATATACACAGCTGATATTAACAGGTGAAGTTTTGGTGTTACGTCACTTATCTGTCATTCTACAGTCATTTGGCTCATGTACCCCAAACATACTTCCTCTTTCTGCAACCCTTCTCTGCATACCAGAACTGAACAGTAAAGTGTATCTTTAATATATTTCACAACTTCAACATGCATCCAGGTCCTTGTGACATGTCTAGACTTCTTATTAGACAGCAGTCTGGAGCATGGAGCCCGCACTATATTTATTCTTATTCTTATTTCCCTCTAGTCAGCAGTTTCTTCTAAAAAGTATGCAACACAATAAGAAAGAAGAAGTATGCTTGGTCAATATATGGTATCATACAAAAAAGAAAAAGATTGATTAATCTGTTGTTAGTCTAAACATTTTTTCTAATAAAAAATAAAGACACAAAAGTAATTAAAATAAATTCCTTTTTCTCCACACAAAAATACTTGCATTTAATATTGTTTCTCCTTATAAAATATTTGAAACATTTATTTTGATCAAATAAGTGTGTATGCGTGTATATATATATATATATATATATATATCAACAGTTCTGAACTTCTGTCTGTTTTTTGAATTTAATTTGTTGATAGCCGTGCAATATTCTGCAATAGCAGCACTCGTACAGCTTCTTTACCCCTGTGTATTACTCCTCCTACATAGAGTGACAGCAGATCAATAAACTCACTACAGTTTAACATATTGCAGCTGTTGGACAACATAATGTAGTTTTGAAGCTAAGCAAAAATGTAGTTGTTTAGATTGCAACTGTGCAGTTTATTTATAAGGATAGTGCCTGTTTTAATTATTTATAATTTCGAAGATTCAGCACATCAGCGGCCATCAGCCTGTCATACTGAGCAGAGCAAAGATGGTTGACGTTGTCCATCCACAAGATGGCAACAGAGACCGCATAATAAGCCCTTAGAGGTGAAAAGATTGGTGTATTTTCAAACTACAACCATAATGATCAAAACATTATAAAATTGGTGAGTGACATTCTAAGTCGATCTCTCACTTTTTTATGTTGCAGTGCTGTATTTATACCATAGTAATTGTAGTGTGTATCGAGTGTGAGATGGGACTCACATATTAGGAATATGTGTATTTTGTGTTGGCCACTCTTTGTATAACCCTGAGTTATTTTTTGGTTGGCCAAAAGTAATCTGGTAGTGTCTGTGTTGCTTTGGATTTTTTAAGGCCAACTATTGTAAACTCCCAATTGCAAGAGAAAAATACTGGGAAATCTCTGTAGATTGAGATGGTGTTTCATGCTGTTCAGCCTTATAATAAAGTCACCTATTTTGTCATCACTTTGGATATTAACCTACAGAATCATTCAAATACTAGCTCTAAAGTGACGTTAGTAATGTAGCAACGGTTTCTGTTGGTCTGACGTCAGCTGCAGATATATATATATATATATATATATATATATATATATAGTAAAGTCAGAGATACTGATGCTTTGATACTATAACCAGTTATTTTAAGTGAATTTATATGTAAATGTATGCATCCCATCATTATAATGTACTATATAAAAATTCATAATATTTTTGAGATTTGCTAAAGATTCAATTCAACTGTACAATTATAGTTAATTAGTGTGATGGCATTAAAGGTCATTCTAATAAAAAAATTGAAAAGGAAAAGAGGAATTTCATTTGCACACTTAAATACATACAAAGTACAAAAAATACATCATTTTGATTATTATATCATCACATCCCTAATTAAACACTCTTGTTTTTCTTTGTATAGGATCTTAAGCAGCTCCAGTTCAAGCAGAGACCTTCAGCCTTCAGGCCCTGGTCTCCCAGAGTTACCTCTGCTGAGCGAGAGACTCCCAATCACAAGTATGAGAGGTACGCCAACTGTTTCACTAATAGAGTGATTATAAGCTATTAGTCCTTAATTCATCATCTCTGTTGTGAAATGCATAAATATATTTGTTTGACGAAGACATGTAATTAATGTCTCCTGTTCCTCTGACATTCAGATCGCTCGCTAAAATGCAAGACAATCTAGCAGTTCCAAATGTGTCTCTGCCCATTGCTGCCTTCAAAAATAATGAGCAGCCAGCACACCGTTTCCCTCAACCCACTGAGAGCCACAACACAGGCAAGACAGAGAGCTCCAGGCCAAGAAAGAGATGGCCGTCAGCAGAGAGACAATCACAGCCAGCCACCAAAACTTCCCTGTGCACTCCAGTCAAACAGCGGCCGCAGGAGAACCACGACTCAGATGAGGAAATCCAGGTGGACAACTGTGCTGAAGGTCAGAAAAAAAGAGGATTAGCATTATGTAAAAATATAATGGAAGCCTTCATATGACTTAGATAAAGTTAGCAAACAAAAAATATAATTTTGCAACTAGGCATGGACCGCTATAAGTTTCCTTATGGTTTTATGGTATTGTGATTACTGCTACAATATATTTTATTTTGAGAAACATTTATAATATTTTGGAGCAGTAAACATATCAGGCTAAATAATTCAAATGAAGCATTGACTTCTGCTGTCTTCATTAATTTCAAACACAGATTTCTTTACAACTTAAGACGGCATCTTTGAATATCTTTTCTGCTAGAGATACTGTTGTCCAATAAAAAAACGTATTTAAAAAAAATGTAAATAAAATATCTTACACATACCTGTGGGAACAGTGTAGCAGAAAATTTTGGCAGTTTTAAAACCTTAACATTTACAAACCTCAATATACCTTCAAAATGGTTCTCGTTTTTTGTATGTTTTTTGTTTAGTTTTCTGTTTATTTATATAAAATAGAATATATTTGTTTATTTAGTAAATGCAACAATGTTGAGTTGAGAATTAGTGTGATTGTAAAAGGCTGCATGGAGCTGTAAAAACTGAAAAACTAAGTAAAATAAAAACATTGTGGAAGAAATTGAAAATATTTAATTTGAGGTATTACATGAGGTATTTTTGAGGCAAATCAATAAAAAAACATTTTTGCAAAGCTGCAAGTTTTTTTTCTCATTTAGAGGTCACATGGTATAAAATACACAGTCATTTTTTGGGGTTGTTGAATTTAAGCTAATTTGCATCTACATACCAACTAATTCTCATTAGATTATAAGTAGACTGTTATGTTGGGGTTGGGGTTAGTGTAAGTTGACATGTACACTCAAGTCAGTTAAATGTCTGTTGAAGGAGCAGTATCAACAGATATTAAGCAGACAGTCTACTAATACTCAAATGAACCATCAAAATAAAGTGTTACCATTCTTTGTTCATTTATAGAAACTGGCCAACTTTATTAAAATGCACAGCTCAAATATAGTTGATCTGTTCTTATGGAAATTAAGAATCCTCAGTTTCTCTATGAAATATTGTTTCATAAACTCCCCAAACAAATATGGGGGGTATTAATTTTTGTCTGGTGCACATGCATCTCATTTTATTTAAAGTAATGTCAAGTGTGTTGCCTGCAGTAAAGTAAACATCCTTATGAAATATATCACCATGACTTTTAGAAGGACTATTTATAAAAGGATGAGTTTTAGTCACCTAACATAATGCTGTTTTTAGTACTATTAAGGTTGTGGAATGTTTGTTGTGTGTGTTGTGGTATATATTCAATTCATTTTTATTTCTATAGCACTTTTACAATGTAGATTGTGTCAAAGCAGCTTAACGTAGCAGTTTTCAGAGTTGAAGTTCACTTTAGTTCAGTTCAGTTCAGTGTGGTTTAATTTTCACTGCTGAAAATCCAAAATGTTGTATATCTATTACGCTGAGGAACAAATTGCCCCATTTACAGTAACAGTAATGTAAATGCTGTCATTTTCGCAATAGTTTTTATCAACATTCTAAAAATTTCGCAAAAGTTTTGTGCATGTTTGTAATGGAATCATGTCTGTTTAGATTGAGAGTAAAATAAATTGTGTGCTTTTACTTCACCATCTGTATTTTTTTTTTCTGATTGCAGTTGCTGTCTCTCGTTCGCTGATGTCTCCTCCCTTCACCAACAGTGTCAGGGTGATGACCCTCAGCCCTCACAGCTCTGCAGAGGTGCATGATGGGAGGGCAAGACTGGCAGCGGGTCATTGTTCAGAGCTGGAGCTCCTCAAGCAGACACTCTGCAGTGACCTGAGCTCCAAAGAGGCCAGAGAGAAGTTCCTGCAGGAGATCATCCGCATGAGGGTGAAGCAGGAGGAGAAACTGGCAGCCGCTCTGCAAGCCAAACGCAGCCTGCAGCAGGTGTGGACTGATGAATATTCAACACTTTATTTCTAGCGTAGTTTTGGAATAGTTATGAATTTCAAATATTCTGCAGAACAAACAATAAAATCAATAAAAATCAATCTAAATTAATAATTTCAGTGTTGGACAAAGATTATTAATTGTGATATATTTATATGTAACACACATATACATAAACAGGGTGTCCACAGGGTCTCAAAAAGTCTTAAATCTCTAAAACGTAATTTTAGGCCTTAAAAAGTCTTAAATCTACTGAAATATTGTAGGTCTTAAATCTTTTTAAACAGGTCTTAATTTTCCTTTGTTCATGTATAGCTATCCAATCTGGCCAACAAGTATACAATCACCAACAATCCATCTCAATAAATCTTTAAACTTTTTAATAAAAAAATTATATTTAACTCTATTTATCATAATGGTGTCATTAATTTTCTTACAATAACATTTGTTTAAAAGTTCTCAGTTTATTTACTGCTGAGGATACTGACCTATATATTTTTGATTATTATTATTTGTATTATTATTATTATTAAATGTATTAAATTATAATCAGTTTTTGATGAGGCAATTGAAAATCTTTTCCAACTGGAATATTTTTTAAATCCTTAGCGTTAAGCTCTGTATATTTCATTTTTAAAAAATTCCTTTATAATTGTCATAAAATTTTCTTAAAAAGACTTAAATTTAGCTTGATGAAACCTGCAGATAAAACAAAATTTTCAAAAGAATTTTGTTGCATAGATATTTAATTTTATGTCATTTGTATAAAATACATACATTTTCTATAATTATTATTATTACATATTTTTAAGTGTAAATTTAAAAAAGTCAAATATATGCATGCATGTATATTTACACACACACACACACACACACACAATATACATAATATACATAATATACATAATATACACAGTTCATACACATTATTTTAAAACAAATTTTTATTTTGGATGTGATTCATTTTTGCCCAGCACTACTTATTATATATTTTCCATTAATAATGAACTAAATTACAAAATTATGCATAAGAAGTGGTATTGAAATACACATAAACCTAAAAAAGTTTAATATTTCATGTATAATTGAAATGTATTTTTGAAAAAATGTTACGAATTATATAAACCTAGTTTCTAGATATAGAAATGGTAATGTTTTTAATGAATATATTTTTTATTTGGTGAAGAAGAATGTAAACTTAAAAACTGTTAGGTAAGTAGTAATATATTTTTATATATATTATAATTTTAGGGAAATATAATTTTATTTAAAAGAATTTAAAAGTATAATTTTTAATACAAACTAAACAATTACTTCAAATTCTATAAAATCTGTTTTAAATTAATAAAATAACTAATAATACAGTTCTGAATATTTCAAATATAATAGTTCTTCACTTATTTAACTTCTTATTTTAATAAAAATATTTATTTTTGAATATTTTAGATGTTGCCTATAGTGCACGAGCTGAAATACAATAAGTACTTAAAATACTGAAGCTAAAACTGAAAAACAAATCAAATAAAGCTAATACAAACCATCAAAAATCAACAAAAAATACTGTAACAAAGAATACAATTAATATTAATAGTTATAATGGATAATATAATATAGTAAAAATATAGGTGGCACAGTGGGTAGCGATGTCGCCTCACAGCAAGGTCACTGGTTCGAGCCTCGACTGGGTCAGTTGGCATTTCTGTGTGGAGTTTGCATGTTCTCCTTGTGTTTGCGTGGGTTCCTCCGGGTACTCCGGTTTCCCCCACAGTCCAAAGACATGCAGTATTGAATAAACTAAATTGGCCATAGTGTATGTGTGTGTGTAAATGAGAGTGGATGGGTGTTTCCAAGTGATGGGTTGCAACTGGAAAGGCATCCACTGCGTAAAACATATGCTGATAAGTTGGCGGTTCATTTTGTTGTGGCAACCCCTGATAAATAAAGACACTAAGCCGAAAAGAAAATGACTGAATGAATAATAATAGAATAGTTGGTAAAGTCATGATCAGTAACACTGATTGTCTTTGACAGGAGCTGGAGTTTGTGAGGGTGACTAAGAAGGGCCGGCTGAGAGAGGCCATTGAAGCCAAGCGGAACCTGAGGAAGGAGATTGAGCGCCTCCGTGTGGAGTGTGAGAAGAAGGTGCGGGACGCCAGCGAGTCCTGCGACAGGCTGAAGAGGGATCTGGACAGAGAGAGACGGACCCGTGTCTGTGACAAGAGCTGTGAAGCAGGACGTCTGAGGGCCAAATACTCCTCACAGGTAAGATCCGGCTCCTGCATTTGATCTGACCGATTTGAACTTCACTTTATATGTAATAAAGTATAATGACAAGATGATAAGATTTCTAATCACAAGCTTATAGTTCAATAATGCTTTGGAATAAATACCAAGTACAGATAATGTCACTAATGATCACTAATGTATCAATCACCATTAATATAATATAATATAATATCATATAATATAATATAATAATGTCTTGATGAATGTTAATTGGACCAAACATATAATCTATAAACTAGTTAGTATATCTTAATGAAAATGTTTTTGAACTAATTTAAAACATGATTAAAACATGATTTTCTTTCTATGAGTTTTAAACAAGTGACAAATTGGAACAGCCAGTAGTTGTTTGTTAAAATTAGTATCATTATTTTTTGCATTAAAGAATGCATTTGCATGTAGGTGCATTAAAATACACATAATTCCATTTTGTTCAAGTATTTAATCATTTAATTATATTAATATTATTTAATATTTTTTTTATTTTACATAAAAGAGTAAAAATGCAAGACTTATAATTATGGTTGTAGTTGTTTTCTTTCCTTTTCAAACATTATTTTATTTGGGTTAAAAAAGCTATAAGATACTTTGGAAAAATGAACAGAGATTAATACATCAATAAATGTAATTACTTACATTTTGATAACTAATTTGATAATCATGCTAAACCATATAATATTCCCAGGCATTGTTAAAAGTGATGTAAAAAGTAATCAAGTAACATCATTTACACTTACCAACAAAGCTTAAGTAATAGATTAAGGCTCTGGATTTATATTATATTATATTATATTATATTATATTATATTATATTATATTATATTATATTATATTATATT
>CAIGQZ010032461.1:8659374-8689851 GCA_903798205.1 Danio tinwini | reverse complement strand
TATATATATATATATATATATATATATATATATATATATGTGTGTGTGTGTGTGTGAAAGCACTATTTGTTTTTTTACATTTTAAAGTATATACTCAAAGAAACGTATTCTTATGTCATCATATTTCTCACTTTATGTAAAATTTCAGGACAAATGTTTGATTAAAAATGTAAAAATATGAAATACATATTAATAAAACATAAAACTGCTTTCAAAAGTAATGATTACATGTCCAACATAAAATAAATAAATATATACAATTTTTAAATAAATATAAATAAATAAAATTAATAAATAAAATGCTAAATGTAAACTTTGTACTTTCAAGATTGCAACATTCTTACAATACTATTTATATGTATTTATACTATAGTATACAATACTATTTACTAGTTATTTCTATTTCTGTCTGCATTCTGTCTGTGTGTAATATTATTTTTATACTTGATATAAATGATGAAAAAGTATTACCGTAAACAATGTATATTGTGACACCACAAAATAAATGATAGAGCATAATATGAAACAATAGACTTTTTATTTTGACATATTATATACAGTCAAGCCTGAAATTATTCATACCCCTGGGATATGACAAATTTTTGGCTTGATTGTATACTATCATTTTGCAGAGTCACTGAAAACTACTGAAAAAATGGTCAAACGTTCACTGTTCTTGTTTTATTCAGTCACCATAGACTCCATCCATGAGGTCTGTGAAGGAATGAGAACCGAGGTCTTCAGGCGATTTGCCAACAACAACTTTGATCCAAACTGCTGCTTCAGTATTTACCACGGAGACCACGTGGAGTCTCTTGACTTGGTTTCCACCAATGGAGAAGAGGCGCGGACCTGGATCACTGGCCTTAAATACCTCCTAGCAGGCATCAGTGACGAGGACAGTCTGGCAAAAAGGCAACGCACACGAGATCAATATCCTTTTAATTGTGTCCTCTGAGGGAGAAGGGCTGTCTGTCAGAGAGATAGACTAAATCCACACACAGCCCCCTCATGTGGCCTAGTTCAGTTGTATTCAAATTGTTCTGTATTGTGTGTGGAGGTTTCCTTACAGACTGTTGCAAATGGTTGAGACAGACCTTTTCAGAGGCAGACAAAAATGGAGATGGGAATCTAAGCATTGGAGAAGTTCTGCAGCTGCTTCACAAGCTCAATGTGAACCTCCCAAAGCAGAAAGTCAGAGAAATGTTCCAGGTACATTTCATTATACAACTTGTCAAAATGCATTATAAAAGCAGTCAGGGCAAGGAGTCTTTAAACAAGAAGTGTGAAATGTGATCATGTACGCTCAGTTTTTACACAATTTTGATGTTTTTTAAACAACTGTGCAGAGTTTAACTGTGTTAAGGTGGCTGTTTTCATATATAATGCCTGCTGTTTGCATTTATATGTTTATCTTGTTGGACTGTAGTTGTATTTGCAAATATAATATTAAAGGCAGTAGTTTCATTGGCTGTTGCTAAAACTGTGCATGATGGCAAGTTTGAGGGGGAGTTTGAATGCATGTAGATCTCGATGAACTCCCCCGACTTATTTCTGGCTAACGGATATAAAACGGATATAAGCGGATATGACGGATATAGGGATGCTATGGAGAGAGATGTGTCTTGCTAAGAGCTTGATTATAATGCCAATTTGGTATGTTTAATTTACTTAGGTTGCATGTTTTTTGGACTGTGGGAGGAAACCGGAGAACCCGAGGAGAACGAGCAAACTCTTCACAGAATGTCGACTGGTTTAGTAGGGACTTTAACCAGAGACATTCTTGCTGTGAGGCAACAGTGCTAATCATTGGGCCTCCGTGTCGCCCATCTAAAATTTTTAAAGACGAAGATTCTGAGATAAGAATCTCAGGCTATTTATAGTGAATTTGGAATCATCTGATTGGTAAATCCATAATCATAAGCTAATGCGGGACCAGTCGTTAACAATCATAAGCAAGTGATCCTCTCAAAATTAGTTTCTAAATAAACTTCACGTAGTCTATTTGTGCAGAAATCTAAGTTACAGAAGGAAGAAAATTATAATATAATATCATTCCTTGAGTTGGTTCAAAAACTGAGTAGCTTCAACCTTGTTGAACTCTGCTTTTGTTTTAGCATACTGTTTTAAAAATCACAAATATTGGGGGTTGGTATGCGTTTTTGATGGCTTTGTTTCTTTCTTGATTTGGCATTTATTCCAAGGTTTCATGTATTTGATCATTCGTAGGCATGCACAACATACTGGTGATCATATAGAAAGAAAAACATCAGTGTCAGCACATCTAGAAAAATCTTAAAGGCAGGTGCTCGATCAAGCCAAACACAACAGAAAAAGTCAAAAGAAATCTGCACACTGCCACTTCAGCTCTCAAAAGATAAATTTAATTGGATGTTTCAACCTACATGGTCTTTATCAGGACCTGACTATTTTTTGAGAACTAAAGTGGCAGTGTGTACATTTTTTGACAGTTTGATCATATTGGTATACAAATTAATACATAAAGTTCTAAGTATCGGCCAAAATTTCCATATCAGTGCATCCCTAATCCCAAAAATTGTTAAAACAGCAATATTGTGAGATAAACATCCTGTGTCGACATGTTAATTCAGTGGCCAAGAGAGCTTAACGTGCTGTAATTTAAGAAAACACGTGCAATTACAAAAAACACCAGCAAATTAAGAATAGATCTTCATCTGTTTAACAACAAGCATGTTGCAAATCCTTCTTATAAAAATAACGTGCTGCATTTTTGCACAACGTAAACAAATGAAAAAAAAAAAAACACGCTGCATTTTCCCACATTGCAAACAGTTTTCGTTGTGACTATTGCTCAGCAGTGATCTTTGAAAGGTCAGTATTTGTTTATTTTAACATCCTGATTCCCTTTTCTTTTGTATTTTATTAGCCTGAATACCCATAACCTAAATAGCAAGGTCTGTCACGTTTTAGGGTCCTCATAAAAAATTTTCGTTGTGTTCCATGCTTTTTGAAAGTGTTGTGAGAAAATGCAGCACGTTTTTTAAAAATGTGTTTGTGTTGTGATGATTTTCAGCTTTTGTGCTGTCAAATGGCATTTTTTTTTTGTTCTTCAGCAATCACTTTAACTTTCTTTTTGCGCTTCAACAGCTTTCAGTCTTAATTTGCTTACCATGAAAATAAGTTTTGAATACTTTAGCTAATTCATGAACATGATTTGGGCTGTAGTATTGTAGGATGTAATGAAGACTACAACTCTCATGGTTCCAAACTCATAATTTTTTGTTGTAAATACCCACCCTCTAGCTGCAAAACTCCATCTAGCTCTAGCTTTCTAGCTGCTTTTAGAATCTGTTATTTTATGACATTACATAAATTACATTATGTATTTGCTGTCACACTGATCAATTTAATGCACTCTTGCTGAATAAAAATATTAAATTCTTAAATCCTGTTAACCCCAAACTCTTGAACAGCCAATGCCAGATCAGTTCAGCAGTCTGCATAGCACTTACTAGTAAACCATGCTAAATTGAAAAACAAAAACATCAAACACATTCTCCTAACTGGTATTTTTGAGAAGTCTGATTCTGCTGACTTCTAAACTTCAGAGTTGGTTGCAATGTCACTGTTTACTAATGTTCTGTGGCAGGTTATATTGGTTTAAAAGACTTTTAGAGTGCCATTAGCTGAGATGCCAATGAGTGTTCTGAGTGAGTATGTAACATATGGTTCGCTCTGAACAGATGGCCTCGTCTGAAACTGGTTGAGGTCTTAACTTTAGCACCTCTAATCCTTAATAGAGACATACATTTCTACTGCAACAAATACCATGACACTACTTTCACTAAAAGTACAAGCAAAAAATCGAAGGAAATAAAAAAAAACTCAACATATGCTTAGTGTCTGTCAGTGTCTGGTAATGGCTTTTCAGACTATAAGGGTAGAAATGTTTCTTCTAAGGATGCACAATATCTTAGAGGGCAAATTTATTTGCAATCAGGATTTGTAATTTGTATCAAGGTTTTTATGGTTTTGCACTTTTCATTTAGTTTTCATTCATTCAGTCATTTTCCTGCAAATATGCTGCAAATTTCAGTTTAGTTTTACACTGTAAAAAATCTTTCTGCCTTCAGTTTTTTAGCTGAATCAAATTAACTTTTCTAGTCATCTCAACTTACATCAATCAAACTGACTAAAAATATTAGGTTAAACTTTGTGTAACTTTTTAAAAAAGTTGAAACCTGATTAATCAATTGAAATAAGTTAATACAACATAAAATGTATTTTTTTGTTTTTGTCATTCATTTCTTATAGTGTAGTTTATTTTATTAATTGTTTTGTTAGTTTTTGTTTAGATTTTATTTTGTGAGCACATTTCTATTTGGTTTTTAATATACTTTGTTTCAGTTTTAGTAATTCTGCTTAATAGAACACATCCAGTATCGACCAAAGCAGACTGCAATTTACATGAACTCTTGTGCAGACCTCTTTGTAATAAATGTAAAATAATAATTTAAGCAGACACTGGGCCCAAAACCCACACAAATGCAACTTAAAAGGCTAAAAGTAAAAATGGTGACGAATTAAGACAAACCTCTTTATTTAAAAAGATGATGTGTGTAAAAGATTATATGATCAATTAGTCCTGACAGCATATGTTTTAGCTCATTGTAACTTATTAAACTAAGTTAATCATGTTGTAACTTAATGTGATAAGTTTTGCAAGCTGTTTGAAGTCAGTTTAACATAATATAAGTACAATGGACTCATAAAGTTAATTTGATTCAGCTTAAAAATTTAAGTCAACCAGGATTTTTTTTTTACAGTGTAGTTGAAGATGCCTAGTTAAAAAATTTTTGTGAAAAAAAGAAAATGTGTTTATCTGTAAAAGAGCCTTCAACAGAATTAGTGCTTATTAATTCTGAAATTAGTGCTTATTAATTCTAATTTATTATTTTATAATTTATTTGAAGGGTTTTTCACCTTTTTATTGAGATAGGATAGTGGAGGACAGACAGGAAAGCATTGGGAGCAGAGAGAGGGGGAGGATCAGCATAGGATTCTCGAGCCAGGAATCAAACTCGGGTCGCCGTGAGCACCATGGTGCTTTTTGTTGGCGCACTTAACCACTAGGCTATTAGCACTAACAATGATTATTATTTTTGATAATTGTACTGCAATTTCTCATTTATTATGAACTCTTAATGAATTTCTAACAAAAAATGACCAATAGTTTTACTTTTAGTTTTTGTATACTAAAATAACCTTGATAAGAAGTATCCTTTAATGTTTTTGATTGCCTGTATAGACCAAATTGTCCCTAAATTAGTATAGCAAAATCATCAAGTGTATTGCAGATTCATACAAGCATATTGTAATGAAAGGAAAAAATGGCAACTATGGTGTTCCACATGCAGCTTTATTTTAAGAGAATGGTCAGTAGGCGTGGGTCAAAACAGGAACAAAACATTTATATCAAAGGCAATCCAAAAGAGTAATCCAAGAGTCAGGCAAAGGTCAAGGCAGGCAGAATAACACAATCTAAAAAACAATCCAAGAATCAAAAGCCAGACAGAGCAAAACCTAGGAACAAGGAACAATGCTGAGCAAGTAATGAATGTCTCTGTGGTGCTTAAATAGTCCATGAAATCAGTCTTTGCTCAGCTAGCTGTGTGTGTTTAATCATTGGAGATCTGGAAACAGGAGTGTGTGAGGTGCATGATAGGATATGTAGTTTATAAAGTGACAGAATTGTAGTCTGGGTGAAGGTGCATGTTTACCAGTGATCTGCAAACCTGAATCGCTGGTGATCGTGACACATACAGTATAACAACACTGTAAAAAAATTCACACAATTTCTTCATGTTGTCCCAACACAAAATGATTAGGTTTACTTAATTTTTTTTTACAATTTAAGTGGATTGAACATAAAACAAGTTGTTCCCCTAAAAAAATTTGTGTTGGTTTAACTAATATTAAATAAGTAGAACGAGCAGCAAAAGTATTTTTGAGTGTAGTAACTACAGTTCCAGATGCACAGTCAGCTTGTGTTCGTGGACTGTGGCTTTGACAGTTACAATATACGGCGGATGGCTTTTTAATCCTTATACAAAAATGCACATTACATTTTCTGAAATATGTGTGAAGTTATGTTTCTATAAATGTGCATTCACAGGAGGCTGACACTGATGAAAACCAGGGGTCATTGACATTTGAGGAATTCTGCACCTTTTACAAGCTGATCTCAACACGCCGAGATCTTTATTTACTGATGATCAGCTACAGCAACCACAAAGAGCACCTGGACTTGAACGACCTGCAGCGCTTCTTAGAAAGCGAACAAAAGGCTGGTGTGATTCATTTTGCGCATCGCCACATAGTTATTCTTTAAATATACTACCACTTGAGCTGTCATTTTTAAAATGTCTGATGTTCTTTTTTTCTCTAGATGGTAAATGTGACCAAAGAATACTGCAAAATGATCATTAACCAGTTTGAGCCGTGTTCTCAAAACCAAAGTCATGTGGTGCTGGGTATTGATGGTATGAAACTCTTCCCGTGCTTCATCCGTGCAGTATTGCTAACCTGATTTTACCAAGTTGGACATGTTTCTGGATAAACATCTATGTTGATCCTGGAACAACATTCCAATCAGCCAATCAGAATTAACGGACACGTTTGCCACTTATGTTAAGTTTAGGCTCACGGCTCACATGATTGTTATCCAACTTTGATTTTGGGAATAATTTATAGTTATGGTTGGGTTTAGGGGTAGGGTATAGTTGTAGATTACATTTTCAAACAAAAATGATGCTCCAGGATCAACATAGATGTTAATCCAGGATCGTATTGGACTCGGCAAAATCATGATGTGCATTAAAACAATAAAACTTGATCTTGAGCTTTTCCTTTTCTTTCTTTTTAAGGTTTCACCAACTACATGCGCAGTCCTGCAGGGGACATTTTCAACCCAGAACACTACCAAGTAAATCAGGACATGACCCAGCCGCTAACAAACTACTACATTGCGTCTTCGCACAACACATACCTGACTGGAGATCAGCTGCTGTCCCAGTCTCGGGTTGACATGTATGCGTATGTGCTTCAGATGGGCTGTCGCTGTGTGGAAGGTAGAAAAACATTTTTAAACGTGTAGCATTCATTTTTACAGTCAATAAACAGAATATTAGGACTGCGCAGTATTGGAAAAAGTGACTTTCCAGTTGTTGCCAGATTGGGCGGTTTTCCGTTGGATTGGGTGGTTTTGACAAAATTTGTGTGGTTTTGAAACGTTAATTTTATATGCAACTTATTTTAAAAATATATAATTGTGTGCTCCTACTCCATTCAGTTAGTAGTGACCAGTGCATAGTGCAACCCGTGTGGTCTCACCTGCAAGAGGAGGTGAAGGAAAGTTGTATCAAAATATCAAAATCTGACTCCCCGGAGAAATCTGACTACATCTAATAATATAAAGAATTTAAAACACCAAATGGGATGATTTTTACCCCATTTTGAAAGTAAAACATACTCCAATAGGTAGTGTAATCTTCACAACATTAAGTGCAGTGTGTGGGTGAGGGGGCAGTGTTTTGATGTGATCCGGTTATGTTGTGGTTCTGTGACTGCTAGTGTTGTTTGCTGTATGACAGTTAAAGTAACTAGGTTCATTAAAAAAATTCTTAAAAAATTATCTAATATTTTGGCCGTTTTTTTGTGTGTTTGAGTGGGTTTTGGACAGCTTTTGGGCTGGAAAAAGTCAGCTATATCTGGCAACACTGGTTTCAATGTTTTGGGTTTTTGCTAAATATATTGTGATATGAATATTATTTCACCAGATGACTTAGTTCAAGTTTAAGATGACTTAGTTCAATAGTTCAAGTTGGAAAGAATTCATAACTTTATAATGATAGGGAAGATTTCGTAGGTCAGTTAATCTGCATAAATGAAACAGACAGTGTTTTGTGGTTTTGTGCAGAGTCTAACTGTATACAAATACATAAATCGAATAATCAAATGTAAATAAATAATTCAGTTCAATTCAATTCATGTCTATTTCTATAGCATTTTTACAATGTAGATTGTGTAAAAGCAGCTTAACATAGAAGTTCTAGTAAATTGAAATAGTGTCAATCCAATTTTCAGAGTTGAAGTTCAGTTTAGTTCCGTTCAGTGTGGTTTAATTTTCACTGCTAAAAGTCCAAACACTGAAGGGCAAATCTATCAATGCGCAGCTCCACAAATCCTGAACCAAGCTAGCCAGTGACGACTGCATAGTCTTCATTGTATAAAAAATAAATACAATTACAAATGTTGCAATTTCTTATACACACATGGTCCAACTGCACTTGAAATCTTACATCTTACAGGGATAGTTCACTCAAAAAGGATAATTTGCCCACAGTTTCTTCTGTCTAATATATAATAAAAAATCTTTAAAAAAAACGCTGAAAACCCATAAGCACTAACATCTATATTCGAAAAAGTCAAGGGTTACAGCTTTCAAAATATCTTCTTTTTGTGCATAACTAAAGAAAGAAACTCAAACATGTTTGGAACAAGTGAAGGACTAGTAAATGATGACAGAATTTTGGGGTTTTGGGTGAACTATTCCTTTAGAAGCAAAGCAATTAAGCAACTGAAAAACTTTCACTATATTAAGGTTAAACTTGTATTACAATGTTATTCCCGGTAAACTATGATCCCACAAAAATTTCCTAAGGTATGAATGAACTAAAACTAAACTTAAACTGATATTGTACATCCTGCGATGTGATTATTGCTGATTTAAACATTGCAATATCAATGCTGAAGTGATTGTGCAGCCCTATTGAATATGTTATCATACAGCTGACTCTGCCTGTCTTTATCTGTCTAGTTGACTGCTGGGATGGTCCTGATGGTGAACCTATTGTGCATCATGGATACACACTTACCTCAAAAATCCTCTTTAAGGACGTTGTTGAGACAATCAACAAATATGCATTTGCCAAAACTCAGTAAGTGACACATGTGAGCCTAAACCACAAAACCAGTGATCTGTGTCAGTTTTTTTTAAAACTGAGATTTATAAATGATCTGAAAGATGAATAAATATTAACGTTTCATTAATGTTTGTTAGGATAGTGTAGTTTTTGGCTGAGAAACCTATATAACTAATCTGAGAGTTCAAAACAACTCACCTATAAGGAAATCACCTATAAGTTGTCCAAATGAACTTTTTAGTAATGCATATTACTAACCAAAAATTGAGTTTTGATTTATTTACAATATATATCTTCATGGAACATAGTTTTTGCAAAATATTCCAATGATTTTGGGCATAAAGGAAAAATAAATCATCTTGACACATACAGTGTATTTTTTGGCTGGTTTTGTGGTCCAGGGACACATATATAAAAAAATTTAAAGGTCATACAATGTGTTTTTTGTATTTAGAAGTGAAAAAATATTATATTTCTGATTGAGTTTCATCTTTCAACAAGCCCAGCACCTCATGATTTTTAGTATTACAGTAATTTTAGTAATACAGTAATTTATTTTGATATATGGTATGGCTGCTGGCGATGCGGTGGCGCAACAGGTAGCACAATCACCTCACTGATTTCCTGGAGGGCCGCAGCTTTGCACAGCTTTGCTCCAACCCTAATCAAACACAGCTGATCCAACTAATCAAGGTGTTCAAGTATACTAGAGACTATTAAGCAGGTGTGAGTTGGAGGTGTTTGGAGCTAAACTATGCAGAGCTGCGGCCCTCCAGGAATTGATTTTAAGACCATTGCTCTCTAGTTTTATTAGATGTCAAAGGTTCTTTACAGAATGACCAAGAATTTTTAAGAATATTTGTAATGCACAAAGTTTCTTTAGAGCGTCAAAGTGCCACAGTGGGTAGCACGGTCGCCTCACAGCAAGAAGGTCACTGGTTTGAGCCTCAGCTGGGTCAGTTGGCATTTCTGTGTGGAGTTTGCATGTTCTGCCTGTGTTGGCGTGGGTTTCCTCCGGGTGCTCTGGTTTCCTCCATAAGTCAAAATACATGTGGTATAGGTGAATTGGGTAAGCTAAATTGTCCATAGTGTTTTGTTTCCCAATGATGAGTTGCGGCTGGAAGGGCATTCGCTACGTAAAACATATGCTGGATAAGTAGGCGGTTTAGTCCGCTGTGGCGACCCCTGATGAATAAAGGAACTAATCTGAAAAGAAAATGAATGAATGACTGGTATGGCTGCTGCATTTTATAATTTATTTTAATACAAATAAATTCTAAGGATTTTATTTTGATGCATGGTAAGCCTACTGTATTTTTGTAGCTTATTTTGGTACAGTTCAGTTTAAAGCATTGTATTTTGATGCATGGTATATCTGCTGAATTTTGTGGTTTATTGTGATATATTTAAACGTAAGATATTTGGTATTTTATTTAAAAATACATTTCAATGTAATTTTGCCCAACCCTCCCTGTTATCTATCATATTTCTTATATGGACATAAAAGACATATATTCTTTAAAGGACACCTATTTTACCCCTTTTACAAGATGTAAGATAAGCCTTTGGTGTCTCCAGAATGTGTCTGTAAAGTTTCAACTCAAAATACCCATCAGATTTATTGTAGCCTCCAGAATTTATTGTAGCTGTTTTTTGTAGCCTGCAACATTAAATGAAAATAAGCTTACAAACGTTGATTTTTATCATAGGTCCCTTTGAGCCACCATTACTTGCCTAAAATGTAGTGCGAGTAGAGTAAAAGTATCTGTTGTAAATATTACTCAAAGTATAAGTAAAAAGTAGCCCTTTTAAAGTACTCAAGAGTAGTGAGTATTATGCTGTCAAAAGCTGATATGTTTATGTTAAACTTTATTTTGATGTCCAATAATGACGTCAAATGACGTTGATATTTGGTTGATTTTAGGTTGTTAGAAAGTGACCAAAATCCAGTGTTGAGCCAACATCTTAAACCAACGTCATATATCAAATACTGACATTTATTCGTCAGGTACGGCAACCAAAATCCAACATCTGATAGACGTCATAGGGGTAACGTTTACACAATGTCAAGCTGTAACATCATTAGATGTATATATTTGGTGGGTTTTAGGTTGGACATTGGATATTGACCTGGCCTGGCCATTGGCCTGACGGCATCCCGTTTTTCATTTCCAAACAAAATGCAAAGTCCCCATGACGTTAGGGTTCAACGTCAATCTGACATCATGTTGAGGTCTTGTGCCTGCTGGGTGTTTAAGGCCATTTCGGTCATCATACAGTAAACATCCGTCATCTTCTTATTAGTGACATGCATCTAAACAGTCTATGGGTCAATGCGCGTAAAGATAAACATCTTCATGGACACTTTTAATACTTTCAAACAGTTTGCTGCAATTATAAAGTGCACACGTCTTGATGTAGTTCATTCTGATGCAATTTACCTTCTACGGTATGGGCGATTTGATTGGACAAGAATCTCAGGACTGATTTTTCTAATCCCCATGGTCAAGAAAAATAAAGTAGTTACTGCAGGTTGAAAGAAAGTAGTGGAGTAAAAGTACAGCTACTGCACTAAAAATGTACTCAAGGAAAAGTAAAAGTACACATTTTTAAACTACTTAATACAGTACAATTCCTGAGAAAAACTACTCAATTACAGTAATTTGAGTATTTGTAATTAGTTACTTTACACCACTGCTTATGATGACTATAAATTGTTATCCACTCTCAGATTCCCGGTGATACTCTCTATAGAGAACCACTGCACTGTGCCTCAGCAGAAGAAAATGGCTCAATACCTCATGGAAGTGCTACAGGACAAAGTGGACCTGTCAAATATAAACGCAAATGAGTCCAGACGTCTGCCATCTCCAGAGGATTTGAAAGGCAAAATACTTGTCAAGGTGAGACAATGTGTTTAAACGTGTCATGAAAAAC
Source organism: Danio tinwini (assembly GCA_903798205.1). Classification (NCBI taxonomy): domain Eukaryota; kingdom Metazoa; phylum Chordata; class Actinopteri; order Cypriniformes; family Danionidae; genus Danio; species Danio tinwini. The sequence continues at coordinate 8,677,948 of CAIGQZ010032461.1, read as the reverse complement.
ACTGAGTGCATTTGAGAGCACAACGTTTTAGTGTACCAAGCTGCTTTCCAGGGGAAAAAACTGCCAGCAAACATTGACGCCGATGCTGATGAAGGAGATGTGTCTGATGAAGACAGTGGAGAAGAGGATGAGGAGGAAGAGCAGAAACTTAATGGAGATGTGAGATGCTTCCTACTTTTATAATCACTTTATGTCCTCTCTGGAGTGTCTACATAAAAAATGTCTGTGTTCTATTTTTCTAACAATTTTAAGAATATGTTAAAAACTAATGGTTTCAAATCCCCTCATTGTAGTTTTAGGCATTACTGGTTTTGAGATAGCTAAAACAGTACAGAACAAAATACAGATCCATTTGTCAGTCTACTAGCATGAAGGTTAATATTATTAAACTGGAAACAAAGGCTGCCCCTACATACAGTTGAAGTCAGAATTATTAGCCCTGGTGAAATATTAGCCCCTCTGTATATTTTTCCCCAACTTCTGTTTAGCTGAAAGATGATTTGTTTCAACACATTTTTCTTAAGGGGGCTAATAATAATGACCTTAATGTTTGTTTGTTTTTTTTAATTAAAAACTGTTTTTTTATAGTCGAAATAAAACAAATCAGACTTTCTCCAGAAGAAAAAATATTATAGGAAATACTGTAAAAGATTTTATGCACTGTTAAGTATTATTTGGAAAATATTTTAAAAAGAATAAAAAATTCAGAGAAGGGGCGAATAATTTTTACTTCAACTGTATATACATCTAATGAGGGATGTAATGAAACACTTGGAACTGGAGAAAATCAGATTCTCCGTAAAAAAAAAAGACATTCTATAAAATCTGGCAACCTTACGTAGATTATTTGAAAGACATAAATTCTACAGGAAAGAGTTAAATTGTAGAGGATTAGACTCATTTATATTAAAACTGAAGGTCAGTATTTAGTTTTTTTATTTTTATTTTTATTAATTTATTCTTTTTTGTATTTATTATGTATTATGTGTGTTTGTTGGACCAAATTCATAAGTCATTGAGTTTGAGTGTTTAAAAAAACAATAAGAAAGTAAAAAAAAAAATCTGTGTTCTGGGTTACAGACCACTGAAGGAGCTCCAGAGACGGCAGATGAATCAAAGAAACGCTCACAGAGGAAGTTCATGGGCAGCTTCAGGCGCAAGGTCTGCAAATGGCTTTACACCAGTGAAATTAGGGAAAAGAAATGCAGAAAAGCATTTTGATGTTTCTCCATCTGTGTTTTAGAAGAAAAAACAGGTCAAGGTAAAAAAGAAACCCGTTGTGAGTGACTCTGACACTGAACCAGAAATCACAAGCGCTAATGATAAACAGGTCATCAACTATGGCAAGTGAGTATTGCAGGAGATACTAATATAGTTTTGTTTTGTTTTTTTTCAAATATTTTTCAAGTGATGCTTAAGAGAGGAAGGACATTTTCACAATATTTACTATTATATATTTTTCTTCTGGAGAGTTTTATTTATTTATTTTTTTTCATAAATTTTCTTAGGTCGATATTAGCATTATGATCTTTTTTTCATTTGGCTACAAAACATCGCTGTTGTTCAGTGACTTGCCTAATTAGTCAAACTTTTCTATTTAACCTAATTTTACGTAGTTAAGCCTTTAAATTGCACATTGAGCTGAATATGAATATCTTGCAAGATAACAAATAAAATATTATGAGCTGTCATCATGGCTAAGACAAAAAAATAGTTATTGGAAAGGATCATTTAAAGCCTTTTAACTTTTTAAGTTTAAAATGTGTGGCAAAATCTCTCCATTAAACAGCACTTAAGAAATAATTAGAAAACGTAAACAAATTTTCCATTTAGAGTAAAGTTTGTTGTGGAATTTAAATATATTAAAAATAATATAAAAGACAAAACTACATCTATTGTTTTGATAAATTAGCATCTTAGTTTTATAGTTCAACTAAATGAAAATAAAAAAATATTTGATTGTTAACTAACAATATTGTTATCAAAAACTAAAATAAATAAACATGATATATTTGTTACTTTAAATAAAATAAATATAAATGTATTATATAATTAATATAAATATTTTATTTGCTTATTTACGTTTAAAATTATATGTGATGCAGCACATAATCACAGTGAAATTTAGCATAAATTGTGTTTTAGTATGCGCTATTTGTCCTGTTATATCTAATATACTTTGGTCTGTATATGCCCAAGTAACTTACAGTTAACCAACTGACATTTTTTATCGTTTTATTTTTATACATTTTACACTTTAACATGCACATTTTTATAATCTGTAAAATGTTACCATGCACATCTGTCATGCTCCATGTTTTACATAAATGCTTGCAGACGAAGAAAAACGATGCGACTTTCTCGTGCCCTGTCTGATCTGGTCAAATACACCAAGTCAGTGCGTGTTCATGATATCGAAACGCAAGGTAAGACAAATCCCCAAAATTAACAGAAAATGCATAAAGTCTTGGTTTTGACAAAAATGTTATTTGTGTTTCAGCATACATGACCAGCTGGCAAGTCTCCTCCTTAAACGAAAGCATAATCAATCAGATTCTCCAGCTGAAGCCTGCGCAGTTAGTTCGCTTCAACCAACGGCAACTTTTACGAGTTTATCCCTCCAATTACCGCGTGGATTCCAGTAACTTCAATCCTCAGCCTTTCTGGAACGCAGGATGCCATTTAGGTTCGAATTAGTTCTTTCTTTCATTTATTATGAATTATTTACTATCTGTACTCATATATAAAAATAATACATGGAAATACAGTTTATGTAAATTTTATACTGTATATGAGGATTTCACAAATAATATAATCTATATATTTGCAACATACATTTCTAAATATTGCAAAAATGTCTGCTTACGTATATTTTTTTCAACTATAGTAATTACAGATATGTACATCTATTATCATATGTGTTAGATATATTATATAGATACAGTGGTGTGAAAAAGTATTTGCCCCCTTACTAATTTCGTATTTTTTTGAATGTTTGTCACAGTTTAATGTTTCTGATCATCAAATAAATTTAAATATTAGTCAATATATAATCAAATGTTTCGTAGGTTGTAGGTTGCTAGGTGACCATCAAACATTTTCTCATTGATGACAAGCTGACAAAACATTGCTGTAACTCTGATACAAGTTTTATTTATGGAGAAATTTACAAAGCACTGCAGTGTTTGGTTGTTCTGTGTCTGTCTGAGATGATTAGTCTTACCAAAATGTGTATATTCCATACAAGCTGAAGCTGATCGGTCAGTTCTTGTTATGTGACTAGCGGTGCACTCGCAGGATTTATTCAATTGTGTGTGTCTGAAAGTCGCGAGCGCGTCATGCCGCTCATGCGTGCACCTCCATTGGAAACAATAAACTTATGCGATATGCGAATGGCCCCTAAAAGGCCGCCATCATTTGCGATCTCCAGCAGTTGATCTTCTTGCACAGCCATGCTGTATTCACCTGATTTGTTGACAAATGGGTTATGGATCCATTCCCCAGCAGTTTGGGGGTCCTTCACTGGCCCCTTTTCCCTTAGCAAAGAAACTTTCCAAAAATGTCTGTTTCTTACTCATTTTGCTGCTTGTGGGTTAAATTTTAGCGTTTAAGTGACCGAGATGTAACCAAGAGAATACGGTAATTTTTTCAAAATATAAGACTTTTCAAAATAAAAGATACCAGTCTACGGCCCGGTGGTTGAGGACCACTGATATAAACCATAGTAGTATTTCTAACAAAGTGCCTGGTATATTAAGACAGGAAAAGTGTTCTATGGGTGGTCTGTCAAGCCCACCCACCTGCATGGAGCACACTCATGCATCCTACAGTTATATGATGCAATGTGTGTATGCTTTACTAAAAAGGTCTTTAATCTTGTTTTGAACTGAGAGATTGTGTCTGAGCCTCGGACATTATCAGGAGGACTATTCCAGAGTTTAAGAGCCATATATGAGAAGGCTCAACCTCCTTTAGTGGACTTGTTCATGTTTTTATGGACATATATGATGCCAACCGCACATCTAGAGATATCATAATCCTGGACCTGGCCATATCCTGAGCAGATCCTGTGGTGATCATAGAAGAGTGAAGAGACTGACTCCCGAAAGACCAGAGTGACAGACAAGTCTTTGCATTGATCTCGTGGGCCAGCCTGAACACTCACCGGTGACCTACCCACACGTGCAGCTTCTCAACGATGGACATCCAGCTTTCTTTAGCCTCCGGCATCTAGACTGCTGCTCTGCACAAGAAGTTTGGCCAGAGGAGAAATGGTCTTACCCAACTGAGACTTTTCTCTCAAGATTTTTTTTTTCTTCTTCACTTTAATCAATTGGTGAAGTTTGTTCCTCGCCGCTATAGCCACTGGCTTGCTTGCTTTGGGACTTGTGGAGCTGCGCATCGTTGGATTAGCTCAACTCTGAAAACTGGACTGACACTATTTCAATTTACTAGAACTTCTATGTTAAGCTGCTTTTACACAATCTACATTGTACGCTATAGAAATAAAGATGAATTAAATTGACTTTAATATATGAACACATATATACAATTACAGCTATATATTGCTATATATATTACATATATTTTATATATGTGAACTCCAAATATGACCTTTTATGTCCCACAAATAATTTGCTTATACTGCCACATATCAGCGTTCTATGTGGGTGCTTATCATCAAAGCCTGTTTCTTTAAATTGAGTGAAACTGTGATGACTTTGATTTTTAACGCCGATGGAGGATCACCACTGGCAAAAATAGCTTTCTGCCTCTTTTACATCATAGTGGTGGCGTGCTTTTGTTTGAAATGTTGTTTCATCTTTGCAGTCGCTCTCAACTATCAAACAGAAGGCCGTATGCTGCAGCTGAACAGGGCCAAATTTGCTGCGAATGGAAACTGCGGCTATGTGCTGAAGCCAAAATGCATGTGTAAAGGTAAGACGGAGACTCTCTGGGTGTTTGATGCTGTATTTTCTTTGAAATGTAATTTTTTACCACACATAATGGTTGTCCTCAGGTGCCTTTAATCCAGTGCTGGAAGACCCTTTGCCAGGACACAGGAAATCTCAGCTAGTGCTCAAGATTATTAGTGGCCAGCAACTGCCCAAGCCAAAAGACTCCATGTTAGGGGACAGAGGAGAGGTGAGTGCATTTATACTGAAAGAAAAGTAGGAAATGATACACAACAAGCAGTCTGAGATTGAATGTTTTGCTGTTCAGATCATAGATCCCTTTGTTGAAGTGGAGATTATTGGATTGCCCATTGATTGCAATAAACAACAGACAAGAGTAGTGGATGACAATGGTGAGTACTAACATGGATTATGCTAACACAACTTGCAGTTACTTTAGTGGTCCCTGTAAAATCATTGTTGTATAGTTTGTTTTAGTAGCCAGTATGGATAAAATGTTTGCAGAATGCATTTTTGAGTTTTATAATGTTTGTTTTTATTTAACCTTCTTGTAGTCTTCAGTCATTTTAGACAAAATATATATATTTTTTATAAAAAATACATGATTTTTTTTTACATAAAAAAAATGACAGAATCATTGGATTGTCTAAAAACTTCTTGACTTTGTTGGCATTTGGTACGTGAACATGAGGCCATGATTCAAGCATGAAAAGAAAATAAATGCATAAAAATAAAAACTACACAAATTCCATTGTTTTCAATTGGAATATAAATGGATGTTAATTACTGCATAAATATTAATTATAACCTCAAACCGCTCTCAAAATTCAAAATTATCTAGAAAAAACATTATTGAACAAAAATAAATTTGATTGATTTAGCTAAAAAAACAGAGGATTCTTTACAGGCGTTCTTCCCTTTTTGACCGGCTAAAACCACAAGTGGGATTCCCAAATAAGGAACAGCAGAGGGTTAAATATACAGTAGTCATATGTACTGTATGTACTTTGATCACACTTGTATAGCGCTGCATTATTTTGCATGTAAGTCTGCTGAAATTTAATATTAGTATTTTGTAGCTGCACTGGGATCCTTGGAGTCTTAATAAAAGATTAATATAACAAACTAAAAAATGTGGTTATAAATATGGCTAACGATATTTATGGTGTATGAAATATTGTTACACAAAAAATGTAGCGTCAGAATTTATTGCTCAGGAAGAAAAATTAAACAAAACTCATTATATTGTACATCAATGTAAATCTAAATTAATTGTGGTTAATTAAATACTAAATAATATACATTATATTTATTCTCCTATACATTTATCTTGGTATTTTTGTGAAAGTTTTATTAACAGATATTTACACACATTTTATTTTGGTGTCGAAATGAAAGGTTTACAAAAGCTGTAGTGAATTACTGGCTCAATTGGAAAATTTGTTATGTTTTAATGCCATTTGTTCAGGTTTTAACCCCACATGGGAGGAGACTCTAGTGTTTACGCTGCACATGCCTCAGATTGCCTTAGTGCGCTTTATGGTTTGGGACCATGATCCAATTGGACGAGACTTTATTGGACAGCGAACCATATCGTTTAAAAGCATGATGCCAGGTAGTTACATGTCAATCCAGTGCCATTAATGAACAGGCAATATACAGTAAAAATCAATCACTCAGCCTTATATTATTTTCTTGATCCACAGGTTATCGACATGTCTATTTAGAAGGAATGGAAGAAGCATCAATATTTGTTCATGTTGCTGTTAATGACATCACAGGAAAGGTAACATTCTGTTTGTACTAGAGAGCTGATGGATGAGTCTGATTGGTAATGAACATTCTATGATGTGCAGATTTTTTAGGAAAACACACAGATAAAGCAGTTCCATGCATGTTTTGACTGCATTACAATTCTTTTAAATATCATTACAACAAAATAATGAAACCCCCACAAGGACAAAGAGCAAGCAAGCTAATATAACAAAGACAGGATATATGTGATGAACTATATCCTTCATTTTCTGAAATTTGTTTTAGTTTTTTTATGGAAAGGACATATTTTCTTTCCTCTGCACTCTCTCACATACAAAAACAGAAAAATATGCATGCTCAAAGAAATAGATTGTCAGTGCTGCACACAAATGAATCAATAAAATAGTTTTGAATTGTTTTGGCGCCCCCTAGCAGCAGTAGGTCCAAAATATGAGATATTTTTCCAATAACTTTTTTTCTCTTTTTTTTACTATAAAGATCAAACTTTGAATTCATTTGGGTGAAAAACCTATTACAAGTTTGCAGAGATAAAAAAGAACTGTAAAAGAACTAAAACAATTTTATGTGGGCTGCGCGGTGTCACAGTGGGTAGCATGTTCGCCTCACAGCAAGAGGGTCACTGATTTGAGCCTGGGCTGGGTCAGTTGGCCTTTCTGTGTGGAGTTTGCATGTTCTCCCCGGCCTGGGTTTCCTCCGGGTGCTCCGGTTTCCCCCTCGAGTCCAAAGACATGGTATAGGTGAATTGGGTTGGCTAAATTGTCCGTAGTGTATGTGTGTGAATGTGAGTGTATGGGTGTTTCCCAGTGATAGGGAACATCTAGAAGGGCATCCCTTGCGTAAAACATATGCTGGATAAGTTGGCGGTTCATTCCGCTGTGGCGATTAATAAAGGGACTAAGCCATACCTGCCAACAGGGGGGGGGGGGGGGGGATGTGTGCGCGAACTGAAGAGCGGGGAGGGGTGAGAGGTTTGGGGAGATGGGGCAGTTCGGCGCGACAGGAAGAGCCCGCTCACAAGCACCAGGTTTCAGCCCGGACTGTACCAAAATGCTGAGGGGTGGGGGCTGAAATTCCGGGAGTTTTCCGGGAGACAGTACAATACGGGAGACAGGTCTGAAATACGGGAGACTCCCGGGAAAAACGGGAGTGTTGGCAGGTATGGACTAAGCCTAAAAGAAAATGAATGAATGACTGGTTATATGTTGAAAATGAAATTGGAGATCATCAACTGGAGCTAAAAACTGGCCTAGAGTCCTAAATTGTACGTCACTAATAACAGCATTACTCTGGATATTAAGTCTTCATTACTAGCCCTAAAATTATGTTTTTGAGTTGTATGATGTAAACCTATGTCATTTTCACCACAAGAGGGAGCATATTCACAACAAACAAAGACACAGTTTAATTGTCATGGGAGTTTTCAGCTTCATTAGATCCTGTGGGATTGTAAGCTCGATGCGGCACAAAAACAGCAGAGATTTTATGATGCCACAGTCAACAACAATAGCGCTGTTATTATTTATCTAAATCACTAAATACATTTTAGGGTTCTGTTATAATGCTGATCTGTGCAGTCTAATAAAACACACAACATAATAAAGCATTGTTGGTGTTTCCCTGTTTTCTACAAAACCAAACCAGTAATTAAGGCTGCGTGACATCATCCGCTTGTTAATTGTGATGTGGCGGCTTCCGGGTCCAATCGCTCTATCAAACTGTATGGGGAGACTCAACAAATGTATAATATGTAATGTAATAATAAACTTTCACAAAGCGAATTAATACTTTTAAAAAATCACGATCACAATGTATATATCCATGTCTATTATCCGATGGCCAGAATGTGATAAATGCTTTATAAACTGTTAAAATATTGGTGTCTGTGATGCAGCAAGTCCAGAGACTGTAGTGTGTACACCATAATTTCATTTTAATGTGAGATATGACTAAAAAGTGGTCATAAACAAATATTTTCTCAATTTAAATGAGTAGCCTCTTGGACCCAGAAACAGTATTTAATGTGTCACAACTTGACAAGCATATAAGCTCGTTCACTAGTTAAAATAACCTTTTTCTCTGGATTAGAACATTCTTCAAAAACAATTGGGATGAATCAGCAAAAATATATAACACTGTTCTAGTGTTTTATATATATTAATGATAAAATGTCACATATTGTGCCTTTTAGTATGAAAACATACTATAAGCAGACAAATGGATGTCTTGATTTATTATCAGAATTTTATTTGTATAATATCTAAATGTTTTCCTCAGTAATATAATTTATTTAAAAATGAATTGAATTAATGAATGAAAAAAATGAAGCACTATATAAATATTCCAGAATGAGTAAAAGAGCTTTCAAAATCACTCTGGACCCCTCTCACCCAGCACACTCTCTGAACTGTTACCGTCTGGCCGGCGCTACAGAGCACCGAGCACAAAAACAGCTAGACATAAGAAAAGTTTTTTTTCCTCAGGCCATCTACCTCATAAATAGTTATATATTTCCCTACTGTGCAATAAACATGTGCAATACTTTCCTCATACGCACTTGTACACAGCACCTTATAACCTGAATATTTATAACAATTCTGTACATACAATTCAACATCCAGAGCTTTTTGTCTAACTGCATCTCTAATGTTTGTTGTCTTTTTTCATATTTATTTTCATGTTGTCACTTGTCACTTTATGTACACTGGAAGCTTCTGTAGCCAAAAAAAATCCTTGTGTCTGTAAGCACACTTGGCAATAAAACTGATTCTGATTCGGATTCTGATAAAATGACAACAGTCATTGAATTCAACTATTGCCCATATTTTAAGTGTGTTGATTTAGATTTGTATTGCTCACTGTTTATCATTTTTGGATTTATTCATGACCAGGTCAAATCAAGCAATGCAGTGAAGCAGCTAATCCAGAAAAACCTTATGCAGACCTCTGAAGGTGGCACACGGACGTCTTTTGCTCCCAACTTCCTCCGGAAAAGTGGGAAGAACCAATCGAAAGTGGTGAAAGTCGAATGCTACAACAAAGAGGACTTTTTCAACAGACGTTACAGTGATGACGTGAGCTCAAAGGACAGCAGGAGCACCTCCCATTCTGCATCTTTGCTCAGAGGAGCTCAAAGCGAACCCCTCAAAAGAGCCCATAAGGTCAGTTTTCAGGAGCCGGAAGGATCTGATGAGCCACGGCGCCGCCTCTCCTCTATCCCATACACTGGTGGAGCAGCTGTGGACTACACCAACTTAGCATTCGACTCACATAGCAGCTCAGAACTAGACATTCAGACTTTTTCCCACCTTGAGGAAAACAAAGAGTCAAAACAAAATGATTCTCTTACATCTAAACTAGAATTTGAGTCTACGAACCTACCGAAGACCCCCGATTCAACACTTAATGACCAGCGCTTGTCCAGGCAGATCTCAGCAGCTAATGAGCATTCAGAACAAAAACCTGAGATGTGCAAAAGGATCCAATCAGAACCTGACCCCTTGAATTTCCACCCAATACCTGCTGGAGTACTAGATCCTTCTAGAGGGACATTAAACACGTTGGTGCCAAAGAATAAATTCAGATCTTCTTTAGATGCTAGGCTTAACCCTCAGTGGCAGCCGTTGTCAATCCCAGCGACCCCTGCACTAAGCAGACGCATGAATGATAAAGGCACGCCAAATTCTCTATTAAAAGGATGCAGATCACAAAGTGTGCCAAGACGGCGCCCCCCCTCTCCTCCAAATACCCCTGGTCATGTAAGGAGAGACCCCATCAACCAGTACTCTCTCCCACAGTGCAGTTACAACAAAGCAAACGACCTCGTTCCTGATAATCACAACATCGCAGAGAGTGAATCAAGCAGCCTAAGTAGTTTGGACAGCCTTGACCTGAGTACTCTACCATGCCGTTTCCCTGACAACCAGCAGCAGACAATGGGCACACTGCAGAGGGAAATGAATGCCCTGTTTGAGCAGAAAATACAGGAGATTCGCTGCCATTCGCCACTGTTTTTCAGAGGTAAGGAGAGAAGTGCCAAAGGCTGTGGCTAAATTATTGGATTTTAGATCATTTTAGATTTAATGTTAATGCTTATTTTGTGCTGTTTAATATGTTTGGTCACTTTTTTTTTAAATGTTGGTTTGTTTTGTTTTAGATTCTTCAACATTGTAGAAAAAAACATGCACTTGAAAGCTAACAGTATATGGAAGAAAGATGAAGAAAGACCACAGCTACTGTGACGGATGTGGACAGATACTACAGGAAGAAATGCAATTGTGTAAAATTGTACAAATTTATCTTGTACAAATATTATCTTGTTTAAAACTTACAGTTTTAATATTTACACGTTTAAAGGGCCATGAACTCTCCCCTCCCCCTGGTCTCAGCAGGGTGTTTTCACACCTCTAGTTTAAAAGAAGTCAGGAAAGTGGGTGAGTCCAGCTTTGTTTAGGTGGGAGTGGCGAATGAGGGAAGGGTTTGCATGAAAAGGGGAGTTTCAGTATGTGCACACGCTGATTTTCACAGTGGCAACACAAACACAGACGCCGGGGAGATAGACAGTGATTTAGAGAGCAGCATTTACAGCAGATCTGACAGCTGTGTGGAAGTGGAGGATTTTCAGTCCATGATATTGTAGCGATATTACTGTAAACTTAGTAACTAAATCATTTTGACTTTAAAAACTGAAAGAGTACTTCTGACCAACTAACTTTGCCATTTAAATAAGCATAAACAAAGAACATTGATCACACACTTACCAAATCAGTAGAGACAGGACAATCAACACAAACTGGAACAGTGTCTTTTTTTAAAAGAAGACGAGTGGCTAATCCAGCTTTCACCATTTTCAAATTTAAAAAGCTCTCGGGTTAAAAAAAATTTTCTTTACCAACATATTTTTGTCGCATGTTAGCAGACCACTGTAATCCACACATGTGGGCCCACACGCCAGCTGTGCTCTCATCGGGAAATGAAAACAAAAGCTTTGTTGTGGCACATTTATAAACGCAACACTGACGACCCATATCTCTGAACAATTCTTCTTCCTCCACTTTGAATTACGGTTGGCAACACAACGTGGCATCTCTCTAAACACTGTAACAGGTTAAAGGAGTCTTCAAAGATATATCATGCATATTAATGACATTGCATCTCGTTCACAAATGAGCGTGTTGATTGGTTCGAACTAGGTCTTTCTCATTTCAATTAATGAACAGATGTGCTGAAAACTCAATGACATCACTTTGTACGGGCCAGTACAGACAGCCAGTTTCCACGCTGGAAATTACACAATGATCTCATCGCTGTGACCTTGCTTCAAAATGTCTTTTTAAACTGGAACAGCGAATTTGCTCGAAATAACGCAAAAACAACCAATTTTCAATTTTCTGTGAAATATATGTGTCCTAATAGTTTTTTTTGTCAGCGTGGGACATATATATATATGACTGTCAACATCTCAAACAATGTGTTTTCGTGTTTCGTAACCCTTTAAAGATGTACAATTTTGCATTTAAAATATAGATGACAGCAATGTTTAAACAATCTATGTTTTTATGGCAGCTAAAGCGCTGCATAATGCATGTAGTTTGCGATGATACTTTAAAAAGAAATACTACGCAACAAAGTGCATAGTCCTGTAGTCCAAGGCTGTTAGACTCTGTAGTACTTGCAAATTTATGCTTTTTTTTATGAATTTTACAGAAATTATAATTTTATCATTTTCAAAAGCTTGCACTTTGAAACCCAGTTCCAAAATATGTATTGTGTTAATGAATATCCAGAAAGCATAACAGGTTTTCCATGTCTGAATGCTGAAAACAGTGTTGTAAAAGTTTATGCCGCCATATTTCATGTATTCTTATTTTATAGTTTTTCTAAACAAGAGCCTAGAATTTTACATTAGAGCTGCTTCTGAAATCGCATATTACTCATGTGGGTACTATATTTGAAGTATGCTCTATATAGTATGAATGTGAGTAGTATGAATGGAATTGGGATGTACTACGTCTGCGCATTTGTCAGTATCACATGACCTACCCATGTGTTCACTCCCATTAATGAATTCATCAGGGGATAGTAAAGTGTCTATTAGTGTACACTACAGAATCTCACCGTATGTAGTACATCATCTAGGTACTTCTTGCCTACAAATTTTTTAATACTATGAATTTGGACATATATTGTTCGCCTATTGTTTCTCACATTTTATGTGGGAAGTACGCGATTTTGGAGGCGGCATAGGTCTTTTGCATTTATCTTGATTTGAATTGTAACTCAGCAGGAACACAATGTCATAAGACGTTAATATTAGGTTAGATTTAGGTCGTGATGTCAGGTGACCAAAATTCAGTGTCTAGCCAGTGTCTAAAGACAATGTTATTTTGACGTCCAATAACGACCATTACCGGAAAGTGACCAAAATCCAAAGTCGAGCCAACATCTTAAACCAATGTCATATTGACGCCAAATACTGACATTTATTCATCAGGTATGGCAACTAAAATCCAACATCTGATAGATGTCATAGTGGTAACGTCAACACAACATTAAGCTGTAACATAGATGTTAATATCAAAGTCCCTTTAGTGCAAGTCATTTCACTCGGTGGCCATCTTTGAAACACCTCTCGGGCAGTATGCTTGGGCATTCTGTTTGAATGGGGAAACATCAAATTCTCTAAAACTGCTTGCCAAGCTTACGATTACATTACATATTAGGAATCACCAATAAAATTGAACAACAACCATCTCTTTAGTTTCATTTCTAAACGTCCAAATTACACACAATCTGCAGAAACTCATGTCTAGTCCAAGCCCCTCCCCCAAAATATCGTCAGTCTATATCGATGATTGGCTCCTGTACTAGAAGGCTGGCTTTATTCACCATATAGCGATCGATGATTGGCTCCTGTACTAGTAGGCAGTGCTTTATTCACCATATTGACCGTTACACTTTTTCCCATTCAAAAAGATATGAGTGACATGTCTTGTGTATTCTAAAGTCTTTGTTAATATTTGGTTGTTTTTAGGTTGTGCTGGAAAGTGACCAAAGTCCAAGGTCGGACTGAGGTTGGGTTCTGACGTCAACCCGATTTTCATTTCTGAACAAAATGCAATGTCCTACGACGTTAGGGTACAATGTCAGTCTGACATCATGTTGACATCCTGTGCCTGCTGGGAAGACTCAAGAGTGTTTAAAACTGATCACATGTACATATGTTACGTTTATGTGTATTTATAAAAATATGTTTACACATATATTTGTAAACAAAAAAAACATGCAATCACATTGGTGTTAGAGCATGTTTATTAATTCATTAATATACATGATGCCAGATATAATACCTTTCTTGACAAAGAGGTGATTTTTTTTTTGTTCATTTTTTACACATTTTTATATATATTTCCCCCATGTTTGAATTTAACACAACTGTAATATGTTACTTGTCATTTGTACTTGCATGAAATATTTGACTTTTTATAGACATTTTTCTTGCAATACATTTCCACTGGTTTACAGAACAAACACAAAATCGAATTGAACTCTTTTTCAATGGTCTCTAGTCCTTACCATTTATTAGCAAGACAGATTTTAGCATTTAATATTTCAAACTCATAATGATGGCCTTAAAAATGTTTAATTCTGTTTCTCTATGTTGTTTTAGGATGAAATGCATGATAGTGATCTAATGCAACTCAAGATTAACATGAAAAGGCGGCTTTGTTGAATGTAGCTTAATTTGTATGTAGCTTAATTTAAATGTAAACATTTTAAATGTAAACTTGCATAATAAAAATTAAATTCTACTAAATATCAAATCTAAATCTGTTAATATGTATAAAATATATATCATTTTCTAACTTGGGATATAGTAATAATAGCTAGCACCTCTGAATGTACAGTAAAGTCGCTCTGCTGTGTCATTGATGCTGTTAAAGCATTTATGGCTTGCTCTTGTCTGAAGTGTCTTGGTCTTCCCTTGTGTTGGTCATTCGCAAACGCCGACTCAACTCCTGAGTCAAAACTGTGCAGCAGGATTTCTGCATGGAGGAGAACAGGTTTGTTTTCACTGAACATTTTATCATGAACAAAAACACTGTGTTCTACTCTACAGTTCAATGCTAAAGTAAACGGAAAAAAGACAACCGGAAATGAGCTTCCTTGTGTGGTAGTTTGTGCAGATGTGTGTGTGTTTATACTGGCTTTACTTGCCTTCTGTTCCCCTGCAGCACTACGAGACTTTGTGGTGAGTTCAAACAAAGATAGCAGAACTCCAATCCCAAGGCCTATAGCCAGCACCAGGAAGATGCCTTTCATGCTGTGGGCCCTCAGAGACGAGGCTTTGGCATTATCTGGTAAACAGCTGCTGGCCCACCACTTGGTGCGCAGGTATGCCAGCTCCCCTGCCTCGCTCAGCTGCAGGATGGCCACGCTTAGGTTCTTCAGCATGGCAGATCCTGTCCCGAAAAACACAAAGATTTAGTGAAACCATTCATTACAGACTGAACTGCAGAGTAAGCATCACAATGGCTAAGGATCTCCCTTAAACACCTAAAGCAAAAATGGTCACTTATTTTAGTCACCATAAAATGTACTTTATAAAAAATAATGGGTTGGGTCAACCATTGGCTTATATAATGTAACTTAAATTTAATTCGCAATAAATTACCCAACATTGAATTTATTCATGGGCGACACTGTGGCTCAGTGGTTAGCACTGTCGCCTCACAGCAAAAAGGTCGCTGGTTCAAGTCCTGGCTGGGTCAGTTGGCATTTCTGTGTGGAGTTTGCATGTTCCCCCCCGTGTTTGCGTAGGTTTCCCTAGGTTAATTGAATAAAATAAATTGGCCATAGTGAATGAGTATGTATGGATGTTTCCCACTACTGGGATGCAGCTGTAAGGGCATCCGCTGCGTAAAACATATGCTGGAAAAGTTGGCGGATCATTCCGCTGTGGGGATCCCTAATGAATAAAGGGACTAAGCCAGAGGAAAATTAATGAATAGGTTTATCGATATTTGACCTAACATTGAGTTATGACAACCCATTTATTAGATTGTAAATATTTTCTTTGATGGAATATTGGTATATTAAGTATGCATGATACAGGCATGTAGGTCATAAATTTATTTTATTTTTAATTCATGTGTATTTTTTTATCAAAACCTCCTTTCTAGGGCTGAAATCGTTAACCCTGGGTTATTCTAAACCTGGGTAAAGAGAAACCTGGGGTTTCTTTCTTCCTGATTTACACTGTTCAATGCAAAACCCTGAGTTAACATCCTTATTTGCATATTTGCAGTTTCATTGTCATCAATTGAACAAATGAGGGACGCAACATTCGCTTCCTCGTCTTGCCAACTGCTATCAATTTCAGACTGTAAAGGTAAGAATGAAGTGTTCTTCTTCACTACGGTTCACTCCATTTTTACAATGTAATCCTGAAATGACAATGTATAAATATGGAGTGCAAAGGGGTGTTAACTTCTAAACAAGGCACGTGCACACATAGGGCTCAACCTGTGCAGTACACATGCCCTTTTTAGTCTGGGATATAAAGTGCCCTTCCAAAATGGGCAGAAGTGCCCCCCTCTCTCTTCAGTTCGCGATCGCCCTATCCCCCTCCCCCTACTTTTTGGTTTTACCAGCAGATATCCACCCCCCAGAGTTTGAAACATTCTTTTAATCATAAGTGCCGTTTAAAACAACTTACAAAGCATTCCAGATAATTCAAGCCAAAAGTTGCGAATATCTGTTGAAATATCCTCCTGTCAACTTAAACTAACATTCAAGCTTTCCAGAATCACTTTGTCAAATATTATGCAGTTCCAGATGTTTGTGCTGGCATGCTATAAGCTAACAACACTTTAAACATGCTAAAACACTACCTGACAAAAGTCTTGTTGTCGATCCCAGTTGTAAGAGCAACAAATAATAATAACCTGACTTTTAGTTGATCATTTGGAAAAGTGGCAGAAGGTTGATTTTTCTGATAAATCATCTGTTAAACTGCATCCCAATCATCACAAAAAATGGCCCATTTCCACTGAGTGGTACGGTACGCCTTTTGACAGTGGAAATGGCCATAAAATCGTACCATACCCTTTTTTTGGCACCCTTTCGAAAGGGTACCAAACACGAGAAAGGGTACTAAAAGGCGGAGCTAGATGCACAGCTGAACGCTATTGGTTTACAGAGATACGTCACAAGCTCACGCAACAAGCCAGAATGAAAACAAATAATCTGCCATGTTTTAATACACAGCCAAGAGATTAAAGCTTAATTACATATATAATAACGAGCCCTGTTCGACCCGGGGTCAAATGAACATTGTCGTCATCTTGATGAACAGCCACAAAGCCAAAAAAGAAGAGCAGATTTTATCCTGTCTTCCGTAGTTTTTTACGAGCCAGTCTGAAGCGTGAGCGGTTTCGCTTTCTTGATTGCACTCTCCGGGCGTCTATATTTGAAATAACAAACTTCTTAAGCTGATGATAATAACATGCGCATGATTATTGATGTGCTTTTAAAACCTGATCCTGTCAGAAACTGACAAGCGCGAGAGTGACTCGCGAAAAAACAAAAGGAGAAGCCGGAAAAAAAGGAGCACATTATTTTTTCAGCAAACGTGAACAAACTGCCATGTTTAACTATTATCATCACCTTTTGGACTATTATGATCTCAGAATGATGGAATTACTTTCTAACAAGAGGCTACACGTGCTGCTGAAGATTACAGACACATTTAATCATGAGAGGTTTGCGCTGACTATGGGCTCTATTTCCTGCTGTTTTGAACCTAAATAAGGACTAAATGTATGCTGTGTGTAGTTTATCTGTAAGTGGTAACATATCGGAGACTGTAAGGGTCTGTATGTGTTTATATATGTTGCATTTATTTATTTATTTTATATAATTGCAGACGTTACAGTAGGCTATTTCGCTCTGTCATTGATCTGCAGTTATAATCAACTCATGTTTATAGAAAAGTTGGTAATAAACATTTATACACAAGTATTTATGTGTGTAAAGCATCTGTTTTGTGAGAAGTGCTTCTCATATGATATGTGAGCGACCCATACAGCTTTACTTTACTTGAGCAAAAATGAAGGAAAAATCATGTTATGGGGTTACATTCAGTATGGGGGCATGCGAAAGATCTGCAGAGTGGATGGCAACATCAACTGCCTGAGATATCAAGACATTTGTGCAGCCCATTACATTGCAAACCAGAGGAGAGGGCAAATTCTTCAGCAGGATAGCGCTCCAGCGTAATCTAGTGGCCTTTGTCTTTCATATAAGTTATTATTTGTTGTTCCTAAAACTTGGAAAGGCGACAAGACTTTTGTCAGGTAGTGTATATGTAAAAAATTATGCTAAACATGTTAGCAACGAGCTAATTTATAGCTATCTAAAGTCTACATGAAAAAACTTGATAGCCAGCAATACTGTATACAACAAAGTTCAAATTTGTCCTTGGAGGAGCACCTCAAACAACTAAACAAGGTTTTCAGATTCACTATGGGTGCTTTTCAGTTGGAAGGACGCATCCTAGTAAGGCAGCTACGTCCTGCAGCTTGGTTGAAGGACATCTCAGATTGAAAGATCTTTTGTTTCATATCCTTTATTCAGCCTGTTGCATCAGGTGTCTCCTTTGCAGCCTTCTGCAAATGATGATTACTGTACCATGACTGCGGGCCAGAAACATTTAGAAACATTCAAGCATTTGAAGCTGTTAAGGACTCTGTAGCCTTGAAGCCTTTAGATCAGGAGTAAATGAGTTCAGTCCTTGAGAACCTCAGCACTGCAGAGTACCACTCCAACTTTAAAAGAAACCCAGAGTATTAAGACTTCTATGGCTTATATATATATATATATAT
>CAIGQZ010032461.1:8613381-8654374 GCA_903798205.1 Danio tinwini | reverse complement strand
GCGGACCTGGTCAACTACGTCATCAAGCTGCAGGCTGCAGTGAGGACTGTCTCTGATGACCTGACCTGAATTGATGCAGCAGAGAAGATATAGGCAAACAGAGCCATATTTACAGTTTACTTTAGTCAAAGGTGTCCTTGCGCTTCATGCGATTACAGGTGAACCACTGAAGTCGCATGGAATGATTTGACAATGTTTTTGGTTCCTTTTTTCTGGACTGTGAAAGTCTCTGGACCCTTGCTGCCTATAAAAGATGAGGAAGCTCTCAGATTTAATTTGAAAAATCTTAATTTGTGTTCCAAAGACCGGGGATTTGAACAACATAAGCGTGAGCAATTAATAACAAAATAATTTTTTTTTGGTTGAGCTAATCCTTGAACTAGATCAAGTATAAAAAGCCCGAATATATGGTAAACCCAAACATATTTGTCTCACCAAGTGGAGTCACGATGCTGTATCCTCTCATTCCAATAACCTCATGTGCACGGACCAGCTCACAATGCCGTGCCACTGCCAAGTCCAATGACACCGATTCCCCAATGAACGCATAATTTCCTTCCTTCGCTTTCTGGACTCCTTCATCCATGGATGACACAAAGCTCTTTCTTCGTTCCATGTGCTCGTAGATGCGTCGGTAAGAAGGGTTATTAGAGTTCTGCGCAAAAAACAAACATCTGGAAGGACTGGATTTCACTAATTAAAGAAAAATTGTGCTGATGTAACTTATTTAATCAAACCTTGAAGAAGGCGAGGGTGGAGGAGCCGGCAAGTGTTCCATATTCTATTACATCTTGATTAGCCAAGTCCTCGAAACCTTTAATCATAAGCGGTGCGGAGTCTGAGCCCTGCGTGGAGCTGAGGCTTGAGAAATAACAGGCCAGGAGCACCACGGCAAACAACCACCATGTACAGCTAATGACCCTTCCTGACACTGCTTTAGGGTGAGGGCCTGCACCTGCAGAGAGCAACCGAGTTGAGGGGAAAAGATGTTATCACTGACTGAAGAGTAATTCAGATTAATACATTTCTGGAGAGTGAAAATATGTCCCAGGAGGTACATTTTTTTTGCAGTTTTTGTTTTCACAAATCCACCAGACGCCGCTGTGTATGCTTTTTCAGATCTTTAATTTCTTATGAGTGCATTCGTGCCTGCTCTTCTCGCATAAATCCACCAGAGGCCACTGTCGACTGACTGACTGACCGACCGATTCCCCCACCCACTTCCCTAAACCCAACTGATAGTGTTTTCAAAAGCAATCCAGAAAAAGAAAAGCCGCCTGATTTTTACCACGTTTTTAAGATCTTACCATTTTCTTAGCCTGTTATTAACTTATTTTATTTTTTACCTTTTGTTTTTGTATGACCTGCTTTCTGGAACCATTCTTCGCCGGACTTGAACCTAATTGTTGCAGTCAACTTCGCTATGTGTCTCAAGTCCACCGATGTACGTGGCGATCCGCTGGGCAAACTGGTAACAGCTTACTTTAAAGACGAAATGCAGCCATATGTACCTCTGGCTACATAATTCGCGCTCTCCAGAAATGTATACAGAGCTACGTGTTCACAATGAACCTCTGTTGGAAATATGGCTTGTAATGAAGAAGGGCTGTACATAGTCCTGTTTTTAAAGACAGCTACAGTAGTTCAAAGGATACAAGTATTCTCCTTCTTTTTAAAGTAGTAGGTGCAGGCATAAGGCCCAATCCCAATTCTACCCCTTAGCCCTTCCCCTTACCCCTACCCCTCATTTTGCGCGTACCCGTGAAGGTGTAGGGGTGTCCCAATTCTCTTTAGCTTGAAGGCGTAGGGCTAAGGGGAAGGGGTAGATAGCCCTTCGAACGAAGATTTTTCAGGACCACACTCGAAACCAAGTGCTAAGAAAATTTTCTAGAATACAACAGCTACAACAGCAGGATCGTTACACCCGGAAGTAAGGAGATGCACAAATTAGTATTTTTTTGTCATTATTACAAATTTTTACAACAAACAAACAAGCACATGTTTTAATATATTCATAACTGCATTCATGTTTTACCGTCATGCTTTCAGAAAAAACCTGCTAAAACAAAAACCCGCTAAATTTTGCGATCTTTAATCCATAATCATAACTCCTGTACAGCAGTCCCACAACATTCTGACACTTGATGACACTCAGATACCCTGTCAAAAAAGTCTAGTGGCTGAGAATGAGCATTTTACAGTGTCTGCTGTAATTAATGTTGTTTTTGGTGTGTTTACATCGATGAATATGGCCACGGTGTAAATGCGCAGTATAGTTACGATCTTATTGTCACATTAGATCGTTATGATAACATAATATATGCCTTCGGTGATTTCCTGAAGTTAAATACCAAAAAACAACAAAACTGGAATAACTACAGCAGTCGCGATCGTCTGATCTCATATGAAGCAAGAGATCATGATGACATATGATGACGTGTGCAGGTGCTGTCCCAATTCTTAGGGCTAAATTTTAAAGCCCTTCCCCTTCACATTTGTTTTTAAGGGCCAAGGAGAAGGGGAAGGGGAAGGGGTAAAAAAATAGAATAGGCATTGGGCCTAAACGTAGGTTTCGGAAACTCTTTAAGTACAGGGCAGTAAAAAAAATGTCCAAGTTTGGTTTTCATTCTTCAAAGTATGTCTAAGAAACTGTTTCCTTTGCTGTTTAGTGTTTTTGACAGTAAGTTAAAGGTAAACTACTTTTGCATGTAAACATAAATGGTTTAAATGTAAAGTTAATGGCCACTTTTTCTGTTTATAGATATCATGCTTTTATTGTTAACTAAATCTAAAGAAAAAATTTGGTTTAATTAAAATAAAGTTAATATTAAAAAGGTGGAAAAATACCTAAACTAACTAAAATTAAAAATGTAGTCTTGGAAAGTCGGTCTCTAACTAAGATAAGTTACGCTAAGTGGTAAATTACTGATTGAAACATGAAATCTAAAATTATACTAATATTAAGTAAATTACAGTAATTCTTTAGTTTATGTACTAATTGTCATTATTAATTACTGGCTTATTACCTGCTAATTAATAGATAATTCTTGTATGTATAAAGTATGATCTTATTCTACATCCCTAATCATACAGTACCTAATACCAAAACTACAACCGTACTAACAATTAATAAGCAGCAGAATAGAAGTGTATTGAGCTAAAAGTTTTAGTTAATGGTTTGTTAGAGAGAGAGTTGAACGTTTTTTAAAAAGTGTGGCCAAAAATAAATCAAACCTAAATGTTATAAACATTATGAAGGGCTGGGAAAGAAAATTAAATAAAGAAAAATGTTAACTAAATTTTTCAATATTAGCATACATTTTTTATATAATAAATTAAAAACTAATATAAACTGCAATAAGACTATAACGGAAATGAAATATAAACAACACCTAGGCCCACACGGAGTCCGCAGATGTCCGCAGATTTTTAGCCTATCATTGAGTCTTCGTATTTACTTGAGTAAATGTGTGTACATTTATATTTATTCAGTTTTCAAATTAATTTCACTAATATTATTGTAATATAAACAGTAATATTAAAATGTTGATATGGTTTATTTACCATACAGTTTGTAAAGTTATATTTTCTGCCTTTTAGTAGTTATATTACATAAGAGACTTGCTGTTTACCAAATAAGTGGATCTTATTGGATTTGCATTGTAAACATTTAATAAAAGTTTAAAATGTATTATTTATTTATTTCATATATTGCGTTTTTAAGTTATGATACTCCTAAAATCATTTCGCATAAATCTGCAGATTTTTGACAACATTCTCAGCAGAAATAGCAAAAAATATCAGCAGATTCTGTTTGGCCCTAACCTACATATATAGAAATATTTTTGACAAATGCTAATTGCACATATTTATACCACAAGAAAACCTTTCTATCTCTTGAGAACCTCACAGGCCTTTTCAGCGTGTGACCTCTAAAATCTGCAATGAGATTCATTTGGTTGATTACCTTGCAGGCTGAGGGCTCCTGCAGTGTACCACAAACTGTGCAGAAGAGTGAAGTGATTTGGCTCTGTCTCCGGCTGACTCCATTCACATGGACTCAACCTTCATATAAACAGAAAAAACTCAGATTCAGATTAAGATGAGTTTCATAATCCTATTCATAAATCATCTTTGCTCTGAAAACAGTGCACCGGTTTACTAATTATATTCTGTAAAACAGCGCACGTGTGTGTGTGTGCGTGTGTGCGTGCGTGTGTGTAGTGGATGAGTAAGTGCTCTTGTGCTCGGCGTCTCTGGTGTTCTGCTCATTTCTCTGACCTTCCCACAATGCAGATGCAGACTGCAGTCACAAAGTATGCAATCAGGATGCCGAACCAGGTCTCCCCAGAGAAGGGGGAGAGGAAGTCGAAAAAGCCGGCCTCTTCAGAAACAATATCTTTGCGGAGAAGGATGCTGATTCCGGTCTGCATGTAAGGTTTTGTCATTCCCACAGCCTTCTCGCGGGCAGCAGTAAGAGTGAGCGGAGCTACGGCCAGATCAGCTTCCTGTGAGCAAAAAAACAAAAACATGGTAGATTTGACATCAATGTCCTCTTGATTATTATTTCATTGGCATTCTGATTTTAGATTTATATGCAGCAGCACAGTTTGTATTTGTGTGTAAAATGCATCACATACCCCTCTGACAACCTCCCCGATCATTCCGTTCCAGTTTCCATTTTCATCCTGCCGGCCATACGATCCATCCTTCACTAAGTGAACTTTGTATTTGAAACCCAGCTTCTTAGCCAGCTCAGTGAGCAGATCCATACAGTAGCCCTCTAACTGAGAGCCCTTGCTCATCGTGTACGGGTCTTGCTGAAGTTCAAAAACAGAGTCACGTGCACTTAAGTTTGATGGTCCACTTTAAAAATGATAGCTAAGCCAACATACTGCTAATGTTCTCTTGAAGATTTGTATTTTAAAAAAAATGTTGTGCTTATCCAAATCACAAAAAAATCATAGAATTTCACTGAGTGTCAATTTTAGCAACTATCTAGGACATGCTAGCAACATGATAATTGGTGTTATTGACATGACAAACATTCTAGAAAGATGTTAGCTATTGATTTATGTTGATTTATGCTAGCAACATGCATGATAGCAAAATGTGAAACATATTAGAAACAGTAAACAAGCTGTACATGTTAATGCAAGCTAGAAACGTGTTAGCGACAAGCTAATTCATGCTTCAAATGTAATTTAATAATTCATGCTAATTCAAACTTAATTTAACCCTTACCTTTATGGTGGTAACTATAAGTTCTTGCCTTGCTGAATGAAAAGAAAAACAAAATATTATAGTTCATTTATTGTTATTGCAAACAAATTTGTAGACAATGGACCCTTTTTACAAGACTGACATGTACCGGTCATCATAATCTTAAATCCTTAAAAGTTTTTAATATTTAGAATTTGTAAAATATGTATGAACATATATATGTATTTATGTATGTATTATCTTTGCATCAAATTACAAAAAACAAATTATCGCTTATGCAAGGTGTTTCAAATGCAGCTATGGGGCTGAGAGTAAATTTGTCGTTATTCTCTCCTTTGGCTGCCGTTATCTCACACTATTTTCCCCTTTTTCTGAAAGTCTTGATCACACCATCATGGAGTTTTCTTTTATTATTTCAGCGAATAGGATTGTAAAAAATATTTGTTGTATTCTCCCATTCACTGCACTATAAGTTTACTCAACTATAACGCCCTCTGCCACTGTGAAACCCTAAAATGTGAAAAGGGTCTATATAGTTTAACAGTTTGGGATTAAAGTTTTAAGAGCCTACTTTTACTATTATTTTATCATAAATGTGGTGAAATATTTTGTATTTACATTTTAACTGGGTACATTATAAAATGTAATTATTCCTGGGATGGCAAAGCTGTTGTTTGAGCAGTTTTACTTGTCTTCAGTGTCATAATCTTTCAGAAATCATTCAGATGTGCTGTTTTGCTATTTGGTATTTTGTGGAAGCTGTACAATTTAGGATTTATTTCAGTTAGATGTCTGTAATGTTGAACATAAAGCTTTGAACAGTACTCTCTTAAAAATGAATGTTCTTTATTGGCATGGTTCCATGAAGACCCATTTACATTTAAAATAAATTGTTCTTTTTTTCATAATGTAATAAAATTTTTCAATAAACTTAACTTTTTTTTCAATATGAAGAATCTTTTCCCTTTACAACATGTCTCAAACTGAATTCCTGGAGGGCCTCAGCTTTGTCAAGGTGTTCAAGACTACTAGAAACTGTGAGTTGGAGGTGGTTGGAGCTAAACTAGAGCTGCGGCTCTCCAGTAACTGATTTTGAGACCACTGCTCTATAATGAACCTCTTGTGCAATTAAAAGTTTCAATAGATGTTAAAGGTTTTTTTACACAATGACTTTATTTTTAAGAATATTTGTAATGCACAAAGTTTCTTTAAGGCGTCACGGTGGCGCAGTGGGTAACCCGATCGTCTTACAGCAAGAAAGTTGCTGGTTCAACCCTGGCTGGGTCAGTTGGCATTTCTGCTGGGGTTTGCATGTTCTCCCTGTGTTCAAGTGGGTTTCCTCTGGGTGCTCCAGTTTCCCCCACAGTCCAAAGACATGCGATGTATGTGAATTGAATAAGCTAATATTGGCCGTAGTGTATGTGTGTAAAGGATAGTGTATGGGTGTTTCCCAGTGTTGGGTTGCGGCTGGAAGGGCATCCGCTGCATAAAACATATGCTGGATAAGTTGGTGGTTCATTCCATTGTGGCGACCCCTAATTAATAAAGGGACTAAGCCCAAAAGAAAATGAATGAATGAATGAGTAACAAGTTTCTTAAGAGTGAGTGGAATTAGGTAACTAAAAAAAGTCCATCAAAGTATGAAGAATAGTTTTATTCGTAAAACGTTCCTCTGTGAACCAAAAATGGTTCTAGTTGGCTGTGAAACCATACTCTTGGATCAGAAAGTCGATAATACTAAAATCTCATTATGGGAGCCATAACGCCAATAATCCTGTCAGTTAAACCAAAAATTTGAATGCATTGAAGTCAGTGGCCTACTGAGTCAACACATTTGAAAACCTTAGATCTGCTCAAGAGCACGTTTGTTCGAAAGTGACCTCAAGTTGACATAGTGAGACGTGGCCAAGATTTCAGTGGCTCCTCTATTGATCTGCCAAATCAGTTCTCTGGCCGCGAGTCTTCATTTCCTGCTGCATTTGTGGCACAAATAGCTCCATCTTAAATTAGCCAGAATCATCAGAGAACCTTTTGTTCGGCAGCCATCTTGAGCCAAAGCCCCATCCTCTGCCCGTCTGCGAATCTCTTGGAGATAATGATGAGTGAATGGCATGGCTGCATTTGATGCCCTCTCAGACAGCTTCCGGCTTTCCGGAACCCGCCACGTTTGGCTTTGTTTTTCTCCTTTTGCAGAAGTCTGAATGCAGGGCTGAACTGTGACTAATTGGAGTTGCTGTTTTCTGTCACTCGATAAAGAAGGCCTGGTAAGGGCATCTGAAGCTGGAGTTAAGCGAGACCCTCAGGGCTCCATCAACACCACGGAGCGATGCTGACACTCATCAGCTCCTCCTATTGAATTTATGACAGACAGACAGGGTCCTCGACGTGCTGTCATAACTTGGCTTGTCCTAAACTCTGGATTTCAATTGATTTATAACCATTTTTGAGAAGGTTTCAGCTGGCCGGCTTCCTCTCTGTCAGAATGGGGTATGAAATGTGCCAAGCAGGATGCGGTCACCATCTTTGATGATGTGCCCAGCTGACTGTTTCACCCATTTTTAAATGACAGGCCTGTGAAATTCAAGAGCTTCACGTGGCGAGGACGACGCGAGCTGGAATATAGATCTCATCACAGATGCTGTTTATAAAATGACACGTTTATAAATGCCATAACTGTAAGTAGTGCGATATTGTTTGCTTGTTAGAAAGTGAAGATTCCATTGCAAGAGATAATCTGAGGTGCTGTGCATTATATCATAGTAATTTCATATGAGACAAACACATCAATACAACATATATTAGCAATCAAATTATGGTAATACCTGCAATGCAGACCTCTGACCCCAGCAGCAATACTATGCATAAAGAGACAAATCCCAACATGTTGCTGATTCTGACCTGCAAACAAAACAATCTGACTTACTGGGTTATAATATAATCATTTTAATTATATAAATATATATTTCCATTAAAAAAAACATGTGACCACTCAACAAAACATATTTTTAAATTAATATTATAAAACACATGAGGTCATAATATTAATTATATATGAAGAGTTCATTTGCAAAGATACCTCAGATACATCAAATTAACTCTTCAGTTAATACATGCATTGCATGTTTTATACAGTAATAACACATGAGCAATTTATATGAGCTTTCAACATACTTTACATTAAAATACATAAATGCAATGACTTTCTATGAATGATCTATAAATCAAGCATCACTTTTATTACTTACCATGATGTCTGCTGTGAAATTCCGGTGTGCTTGAGCGCCACTGACACTGACGCTGATCAGGACTGTGGTGTGGTTTACAATAATGAATTAGAGGGATCCCACTAAAGGCTTGGGGAAAACCAATGAGTTTGAGGGGGTGGGGAAAGAACACTTGTAATGAAATGTGGGATGATGGAATATTCTGGAGAAGGATAAATTAAAAATCTTATATATACACGCTAGAATACTTTGGATATGGATGCTTTAGAAAATTCATGATTTTTTTTTAACAGCATGTTGACCTATAGAAAATGTAATATTGAATATTATAAATAGCATGTCCTCCAACACCTGTAGCTCTATATAGGGAAAATGAAATAAAATAAATCAAAGGAGCTACATGATTATGGACAAAATATCACAATAGCTTCTGTGAAAAGATGGTCTTTATATATTCAAGGGAAAAAAAGAATTAATAAGGTGATAAGAACAATAATAATACTGTGGATAAAAAAAATAATAGGCTATAGTTAATACTGTTAAAACGTATATATATTTTCAAAAGGAAAACCAAAAGGATGAAATCTCAATTAGTTTAAAGCAAGTTGATTATAAAAAAATAATCTTTGAAAGTTGAAAAAGTGAAACAAAAACAGTAGCCTAAAATATTAATACTACTACTACTGATAATAATAAATAACACATAAAATCTTGAAATATTCTGAGAACAACAGGATTTTAAAACAAGATTAGTCTATAATGAAAATGCAAGTAAACCAAAAAGTAGCCTAAATAGCCTAAACAAAAATCACACAATATAAAAAGCTGGCAGTTGAACCTAGGATCCAGGAGAAACAATGCGATGTTCGTCCAGGCCGTGGTACACTGGACCAGCTCTATACCCTCACCAGGGTGCTCCAGATTTCATGGGAGTATGCCTAAACAGTCCCCATGTGTTTTGTGGACTTGGAGAAGGCATTCAACAGTGGCCCTCGTGGCACTCTGTGAAGGTGTTTTGGGATTATGGGGTCAGAGGCGCTCTGTTAAGGGCAGTCTCATCCCTGTATGAACAAAGTGAGTTTGGTTCGCCAATAAGTCAGACTTGTTTCCAGTGCATGTTGGACTCCGGCAGGGCTGCCCTTTGTCACTAATACTGTTCATAATTTTTATAAACAGGGAGGGGTCCGGTTTGGGGACCACAGAATTTAATCTGTTATTCACAGACAATGTTGTTCTGTTGGTTTCATTGGACATGTACATTCAGCATGCACTGGGGCGGTTTGCTGTCGAGTGTGACATGGCTGGGATGAGAATCAGCACCTCCAAGTCCGAGACCATGGTGATTCACCAGAAAAAGGCGGTTTGCCATCTCCAGGATGGAGGAAATTCCTTACTCCAGGTGGAGGAGTTCAAGTATCTTGTGGTTTTGTTCACGAGTGAGGGAAGGATGGAACGTATCAGTCCGTTGTGGTAAAGGAGTTGAGCCGAAAGACAAAGCTCTCGAATTACCGGTCAATCTACGTTCCTACTCTTACCTATGGTCATGAGCTTAGGGTTATGACCGAAAGGACAATTTCTTAGATATAAGAGGCCGAAATGAGTTCCGTTTGCAGGGTGGAGCTTGGAGTAGAGCCGCTGCTCCTCCACATCAAGACAAGTCAGCTGAGGTGGCTCGGGCTTCTGTTTCAGATGCCTCCTGGACGCCTACCAAGGGAAGTGTTCCAGCAACCCGGCCCTGGAAAAGCAGATGAAAATGAATTAATAAAAATCTGGTCCTTAAATATTTTAAAGAAAAGTGACTTTTTTTATTATTTATAATAATTGTTATTAATTAATATTATAGTTGCACTTATGTGCAACTACACACAGCATGTGTAGTTATTGTGTACTTACACTTTAGTATGCCTATTAGGTGGACAAAAATATTACACAACATAAAAATAGTCCTTGTACTCAGAAGAAAACAAAGAATAAAATAATAGACAATAACACTCATTTAAAAAAACAAACAAAATAATAAAGTGGACAAAATAAACACATGATTGTCTTTCTTTAAGGTGATTCAGAGGAAAACTGATGACATTTAGTTCATATTTTAAACATTTTTATTGTTGTTGTCATTATTATTAATGACTCTCTCTACTGGCATCAAGAAATTACATTCTTTTCCTCAATAAACCTTACAATACACGGTCGTTTTATGTAGCTGGTGAACATGGAGTCTGTGCGCGCAAACATATCAGGGAAGTTCATTGCGTTGTTTTTCTCATCGCTCGCGAACTCCATTGGCTTTATCAGCACTTCACGGCCTCACGGTGAACGTCTCCACCAATCACAGCTCAGTGCGCACGATGCGCGCGCCAAGCGCAAACCCCAACGCCGAGAATTCGCCTTTTTTTCTAAAGGGGCGTATTTTTCTTGCCAATTTAATTACAAACCAACATTCAATGCACACGATACACTCTGCAATAATGTCAGGCGCCTATTTGAAACACTCAGGTACCATGTCAAGGTGATAGCGTAGTTTAAACATCCAGGATGTGTGCTTAGGAGCGTTTTTGTGGGAAGTCTCATCAATGGAGGCTTGAGGAAGCCCGTCTCGCTACAGAAGAGGACGCTGTCGCCCCTGGATATGACCGGCATTCCCTGTCGTTTCGAGCGATCGATAAAAGAGTAAGTTTGCTTGTTTATTTTGCACTGCTTTCTGATAGGACTCGCTAGTGTCGCTGGGGCTGGCGGCGCCGCGGCTGCTTGTTAGCGCACTGTAAATATGGCTCCGGTGCTGGAAGAAGGCGCTCATTTACCAGCTGCCTTTGCTGACTGTACACGGCGCTTTATTACATACAAGTGATTTTTCTCTGCTGGTACACAATTTGCATGTAAAGCACTGGCAAATAGCTACAGCGTCATGTGTAGTTATTTGTCGTTTGGTTGGCAGAGTGTAAATAAGGCGTATTCACACGGTCAGAGTTTGTTATCAGGAAAAACAATCGAGGTTGAGACTGTCCATCAGCCCTGCTAAAATGGCTGACTCGTCTGTCTCGCTTCGGGATTGGTATTTAACGCTCTGCAACCGAACTACGTCAACTGGGTCGAGGAAACTTTGAAGATCTGCCCAGTTATTGGCTCATGTTATTCACGTGATTTGAGAAAGGCGGCTTATTGGTTCGTCTGATGCAGCGCTTCAAATGTGCTAGTAGCATACTGTATCTGTTTATTTGGAGAAAGCCTGTTTAGGAGTTATATACAATGATTGTAGTTCACAATTAAGCATTTACTTTGTATTTTATACTACATAAAATGTTGCGTGAAGAAGTGGAGTATAATGTTAGCTGCTACATTTGACAGTTAATGTTTTTATTCAAATATACTGATATCAACAGTCATATAATTGCTAGAAGGGTTAAACTCACCACATTATGTTTGCTGGTCTATTAAGTTTATATCGTTTAAGGTAAGACACAACAGGAGAATTAAAAACATTTTAACTACTAGATTTGGCTGCTGCCGATTCAAAACGATACATTTAGGATAATTGCAACCTTTTAAAAATGTTTAATTATTCCTGTGTCATTATCAAGTTTATGTGTCGTTATAAAGTTTGGTGTGAGTACCAGTAAGGTGGACATTTTCAGTACTGACAAAATTTAATCTCAATATATTTTGGTATTTTTTAATTAGAAATCATTTAAACTCTCAAGGCACATTTTTTTCTGGATAGTGAGTGACATAAAATAATGCACATACATAATAAAAAGAGCTTGCACATCATTACAATATTATTGATATGATTATTAAAGCTTAATAAACACATAATTAACATAAACATGCTTTGTTCCCACTTATCTAACAAGATATATAAAAACAACATTATAGTGCATTGGTGTGGATGCTAACTTGGATGGTAATGTAGTTATATAGTTCTTATTCTTGGCATAAAAGAGGGTGGCTGCGTCCTAATTCGCTTATTATCCGTCCTAAATAGTATTTGAAAATAAAATGAGTATGTCCCAAATCATAGTATGTTAAAAAGAGTATGCCAAAGGTTCCCGGATGGTTTACTATTTTCGGTAAAAAATTCAGTGTAGAACCGTGCATACTCTAATCGCTGATATTGCCCACAATACATTGCACATTTGACATGAATTTGATTAGAACTACAAACTCTGGTTAAAAGTGTAAATAAACTACAAACATGGTGGTAGAGAGGCTTCGGTAAAGATGTTTGAATGACTGTTGATTAATATCTAGCCCGCTGGAAAATATTTAAAATCGTGTTTTCTGTGTAATATTTAATCTAAAACAACAATACAAAATAAAGACGTATTTGAATGCATACGTCTGATTGATAATTATTCAAAGACCTGAGGAGATTTCTTTGCATTAAAGACTCGTGAATGGCAGATAAACCTGCTACTGGCTCTCCAATAAGGTAGGAAATTAAATATGAAAGAAATGTGCATGATGATTGACAGGGCTCATAACTAAGCAACATAAAAATCTCTTAACAAGGAAGAAGTATGTCTCAAAGTCTGCATACTTTTCTGTTACACACTCAAATGTATATACTTTTCCTTCACAAAAAAGTACATACTTTTAGGGCGTAGTATAAGTTTGTGAATAGGGACGCAGCAACTTTTCCGTCAATATTTATGACAAATATATTTCTATTCTCACAGGAACCTATGACCATTCATATTTGAAGATTTATATAGAAGTCATCTACAATGAGGAAGTTAAGAAAACGAGTTGGCCAGTCCCGGGCTGGAGGCTTTGGGAGAGGGATGGTCAGAGGAGATGATCAGGATCAAGTTGGTCCATCCAGCCATGCCGTCATGGACGCTCTACTCTGTCCACCTTCTCCATGCAGACTGAACTTCTCTCCAACAAGAGACACGCTCACATATGCACAGGCCCAGAGAATGGTGGAGATCGAGCTGGAGGGAAGACTCCATCGGATCAACATCTGCGACCAGCTCTCTGTCGTAACCGAGGACGAGATGCTGGCTCAGGATCTGACAGAGTGCAACAGCAACAAAGAGAACAGTGAGCAGAGGCAGGGAAACAAGCAAGCTGCATCTAAAAGCAAAAAGAAAGATGGCAAACACACAGCCAAAAAGAAATCAGGTGGTCAGTATGGTTTGCACGGGCAGGTTGCACATTTACAAACCCCCCTGCCCAAGCCAACATTTCGTAAAGTGGACAATTTCACGGTCTCAGATGCTCCCCCACTTCCCGTGGCTTATTACCGCTTTATGGAAAAGTCCGGAGAGGAGCTGGACAATGAGGCAGAGTACGACATGGACGAGGAGGACATGGCTTGGCTAGAGATGGTCAATCAGAAGCGTGTGTCCGACGGCCACGCTTCAGTCCCTCCTGATACATTCGAGTTACTGATTGACCGACTTGAGCGAGAGTCTATTTTGGAGTCACGCAGCCAAGCGTTGTCCCAGAGCACCATCGATGAGGATGCCTACTGTTGTGTTTGCCTCGATGACGAGTGTCTCAATAGCAACGTCATCCTGTTTTGTGACATCTGCAACCTTGCAGTGCACCAGGAATGTTACGGGGTGCCTTACATCCCTGAGGGCCAGTGGCTGTGCAGGCGATGTCTGCAGTCCCCGTCCCGACCTGTGGATTGTGTCCTCTGTCCAAACCGAGGGGGTGCATTCAAACAAACCAGTGACGGAAGTTGGGCCCACGTCATCTGTGCCATATGGATCCCTGAAGTGTGCTTTGCCAACACCGTGTTCCTGGAGCCTGTGGAGGGAGTGAAGAACATTCCTCCTGCGCGGTGGAAGCTCACCTGTTACCTGTGCAAACAGAAGGGCAGGGGCGCTTCTATTCAGTGCCACAAAGCCAACTGTTACAGGGCGTTTCACGTCACCTGTGCACAGAGAGCAGGTCTGTATATGAAAATCGACCCAGTGAGGGAGACTGGCACCAATGGCACCACTTTTACTGTAAAGAAGACTGCTTATTGCGAGAACCACTCACCTCCTGGCACGGGAACAGAAGGGTATGAAGATAACGGGTTGGTTGGGGGCAGGGGTAACAGAGGTCAGAGGTCATACACATTAGGCCCTCCATTGCAGCAGAACCAGAATGGGAGGAAAAAAGGGTCAGCGGCACAACAGAAGAAAACGCAGAAGAACTCAGGCTCGCGAAAGACGGGAGTCCCACTTCTGCTAGTGCCGCAGATACCATCTTTTAGGTAAATGTTTACGTCTGCTTTTTTGTCTGTTATGTCTAGTCTTTTGATCTTACCTCGCTGTAAGCATAGAATAATTTTGCCTTCAGACTCAATTTTAATGGATGTTAAAATCTGCATGAATTTAAAATTGACCCAGTTTATCTTGCTTAAAAAAGATAGACAAGAAAATAGCTAAAATGATTACTGTTGTTGAAGTTTGGTATTATTTTTAATGAGGGCTGGACCGATAAACGATATTATATCAAGTCACAATAAAATTTATGTCAATAACAATGATAAGCTCTGGACTTTTTTACTCTATATTGATAAGAGCCAATCACACAGCAGAAATGTGCGACAATGGGAATCTAAAAGTGTGTTGATATCGAATGTTCGGCCACAGAGATGTATTGATTCGAGATGTATCAAATTTTCAAGATGCATCGAATTCGATACATTCGAGATGTATTACATTTTCGGCCACCGAAAATTTATCGGCCAATAATATGTTATGCCATTTTATAGACCCTCTAATTTTTGTGAATTCAGTCATTGTTTGCGTACTTTTTTAAATCTGGAACCATTACCAACTTATATCTAAACATATATCGTTATCATTCAATATACAATAATTATCAAGATAGCATTTTTGCATATTACTAAGTCCTACATTTAATATTTTTTTTATAGAAGGCGTGTCCTTACAGAATAAAAGACTTTTACATTGTAATTAAAAATATATACAGTTAAAAGCTGAATTATTAGCCCTCCTGAATATTTTTCCCCAATTTCTGTTTAAAAGAAAAAATATATTTTTAATACATTTATAAACATAATAGTCTTAATAACTAATTTCTAATAACTGATTTCTTTTATCTTTGCCATGATGACGGGAAACAGTATTTTACTAGACGTTTTTCGAGATACTAGTATTCAGCTTAAAGTGACATTTAAAGACTTAACTAGGTAAATTAGGCAAATTAGGGTAATTAGGGAAGTCATTGTATAACAGTGGTTTATTCTGTAGACAATCAAAAAAAATATTGCTTAAGGGGGCTAATGATATTGACCTTAAAATGGTTTTTTTTAAAAAAAAAAAAAACAAATTAGACTTTCTCCAGAAAAACAAATATCGGAAATACTGAAAAATTCCCTGCTCTAATAAACATAATTTGGGAAATATTTGAAAAAGAAAAAAATTCACAGGATGGCTGAAAATTCTGGCTTCAACTGTAATGTCTGTATTTTCTGCTGTGCATTTAAACATACTGTTACTTTTGGGATACATCAATATACTTCCCTTTAACCTCCTTGCTCTCATAGAAGTCTCCTGAAAATTTTATACCAGATTTAAGGCCCTTCAGAAGCGCCGTCATGTCTGGCGTTTTTCTGCAATTAAACATTGTTTACAGTCCTAACAGCTAAATTGTTTATAGTTTCTTTTACTCAAAAATGCAGAATAAGGAGTTGTGAATGATTCGTGTTGACTTTAACAGTTGGCCCTGTATCATATTTTTCTAATAGGCTGAACAAGATTTGCACAGGAGTCTCTGTTGAAAGGAAGAATCAGTTTATGCAGAGGCTCCACAATTACTGGCTGCTAAAGCGTCACTCTCGTAATGGCGTGCCGCTCATCCGCCGGCTCCATTCTCATCTGCAGGCCCAGAAGTCTGAGCAGGTTAATGTGCTGTAACTCATTACACTTTTGTTGACAGCAAAGCATGTGATAAAACTATTAATAACCAAGCCCACACATAATCAGTGCCAAAAGAAAGTGCCGTCGACTTCAACAAATTTGCACAACTCATTCACACTTTTCCCTGCCCCATATTTGTTTGTTTACAAAATATTATGGTTAATTTGATCTTTTGTGCTAAATCACTGGAGCAGTTCTCACATAGCAAACTGATTATTTGCTGAGAGTGTGTATTGATTTCTTTTCTCTTTAAATTACTATTTAGAGAGAACCAGATGCAAAGTTGCAGGCGGTCAGGGAAGAGCTGAAGTATTGGCAGAAGCTTCGCCAGGACCTGGAAAAAGCCAGACTTCTTATTGAGCTCATACGAAAGAGGGAGAGACTCAAAAGAGAACAGGTGACACAGATTCTGTCATAATGTTCTTTTGTTATGTTCTCAAGACCCTGCTCTCTATAAAGAGCCATCACTTGTTGCCAGAACAGGCCTGAGGTAATTACTAATTCACACCAAGGTTTTAATTTGGCTCTGTTCTCTCATTAGATGAAACTTCAGCAGGCTGCACTAGAGCTTCAGCTCACCCCTTCGCTGGTGTTTCTGCGCACTACACTGGAACAGCTAAAGGAGAAAGACACTGATAACATTTTCACCACGCCAGTCAATTTGAAGGAGGTGAGGAAATAATGGTAACCTTAGGAATCTTTTGCAGCTTCTTCCGATTTTGCTGTCCATTGTTTCCAATTAACATAAATTCCTTACAATTATATATTACTGACAATTTGGTTTTGTGTTTATTTTTGGCATTTTAACATCAGACATTGAAAAGATATTTAACAAATCTAAATAAATGCATAATATTTTTTCATTTAATTGGAGAATAATTTAATTATTTATTTAATTTATTAAAAGTTCCTTTGTTATTTAATCATTCATTATAATATGCTTATTACAGTGTATTTGTGCATTCAATTAATAACGTATTTACTACAGAGTTATGGTAATATGAAATCTTATGGTTATAACATAAAAATAATTTACCGTTAAGTTTGTTGAATCATATTAATGTTAACTTTTAAAACCTGACCTATTTTTTATCAGATTGGATTAAGTTTTAAATTTTTAATGCCTTTGTTATATATTTGTGACTAATCATATTTTAAAGTGCTTATTGTTATGCTAGATACCATGAAGATTTTTGAATAATCCATGTTTGTAGCTTATTTTTTGTAGTCTGGGTGAACCTACTGCTGTAAACATTACCATGGTAGAATTACCTTTTTATTTTAAAGTTGCCGTGAACTGAGTTAAATTGTTTTCTGATATCTACATAGTAGGTTTATGGCATCAGTAAGTAAAAAAATCTCCAGAAATGGTTTTACAGGCACATTTATTACTCCATAAAATACCCATAGAATCAGAAGGTCCATGATTGACCATATATGGCTCATGTCATGAATATATATGAGCTCCGCTCTGACGTGCTGTTCTTTCAGACACAGACACACAACATTATGTACTCTGAACACGGACAAGTATAAACCCAATCAGAGTAACATTAACCTATTTTGCTCACCAGATCTGTTGTGGATAAAGGCTAAATTATAATTAAACTTGTATGGCGTTGTATTTTGAAGCTATAGTCAAAGAAAACACAGCCAGGAATTATTATCAACAGTGAACAGATGTCATTTGAGCAGTGTTTGTTGAAACATACAGATCAAATTTCACAATGGACACGATAAATTAACAAATTGTGTAACTGAGCATACCTTATGCCTCTTCAGAGTGGAGATGAATAAATGTATAATCTGTAAATCTTGCATTTTACATCCTGAGGCGATATTGTAACATGTCTCGCCCTGTCGTTGCTCATTAACGCACAGTAAACTATTTAGCGCTCACGTTTTCAGAATAAAAGTCCCACATGCATAGTAAGTGAAATACATGCTTAAAAATAACTAATGGAGGAAAATTTCACTGTTATCTAACTAGAAAACGCAGTTGCTTATCAATTGCAGCATGAGATGTGCATATTAATGATCTCAGAGATTTTTTTATGATCTTAGAGCTTGATGACATGGCTGCTCAGATAAACGACCCAAATTAGGCATTCATGCAAATGCGGAGGTCGTGGCCCGTGAGTCTCGTCACAGTTTGTTTTGTCTTCTGATTGGCCTCTTTTACACTTGTGGAATTTACATGATAACAAGGGAACAGTGGTGTCTGAGGCTCACAGTATGCCAATTTCAATATACTGATCTCTTATTATACTACTATGCCTTGGTATACACAGATTTTTATCACAGGGCACAGAAGAAAGTGCAAAGAAAATCTTTTTTTTTCACCCATACGTCCTCCTTTGTCAATTCCAGGTTCCAGATTATCTGGAGTTTGTGACTGTGCCGATGGACTTTTCTACGATGCATGACAAGCTGGAAGCCCATAAATACTCATCAGTGGCAGACTTGGAAAACGATTTCAATCTGATGGTATCCAACTGTCTAAGGTACAACTCCAATGATACAGTGTTCCACAAAGCGGCCATGCAACTCAGAGAGGTGGGCGGAGCCATCCTGAGACATGCCCAACACCAGGCACTCAGCATAGGCCTGGATCCAAACACAGGCATGCATCTGCCAGACAAGCCCATCCCACACAACACCACTGTCTCCTGGTGCGATGAAGGTGAGCACTTACACAAGCTTGTTAAAGGTCATTAAAGTCCATCTGAAATTACATTTAATGTTTTCTTGTTGTTAGCATCAGGAAGTTAGTTTTAACAGTGCAATAGGAGATCTTGGAAAATGCTAATATTAGCCAGAATGCCTACGTCCCACCCTGCATATCTCCATCAAAAGTCACCCCTCCAGGACAACCCATAATAATTTTTGGACCAAACTCTTTGATTGGACTAACTTTAATTGGTCCTACACCTTTTTAGCGAATATTAAAATACATATAAATTCATTTGGATTTCATTTCATTTTTCATTTAATTAACTTTTAGCCAAAATATATATATATTTTTTTTAAAAGGAACGTTTTTGAAGACAGTCGCCTGTTGCACATTTAAGGTTCTATATAAACTAGTGTGCTCCAAAACAGTAACAAAATGTGCATTTAGAAGCTATAAGTGTTCAAAATGTACTCAAATTATATGCCAATTAGAGTCTTTAAGAGAATTTTTTTATGATATTGTAAGCTTCTTATCCGATCTTCTGACGAATCAAATGCTCTTTGGTATCTGAAGTACCAATCTTCAAGGGGATAAATGCATTGCACACACATACACTCACCGGCCACTTTATTAGGTACACCTGTCCAACTGCTCGTTAATGCAAATTTCGAATCAGCCAATCACATGGCAGCAACTCAATGCATTTAGGCATGTAGACACGGTCAAGACGATTTGCTGCAGTTCAAATCGAGCATCAGACTGGAGAAGAAAGGTGATTTAAGGGACTTTCAAAGTGGCATGGTTGTTGGAGCCAGACGGGCTGGTCTGAGTATTTCAGAAACTGCTGATCTACTGGGATTTTTACGCACAACCATCTCTAGGGTTTACAGAGAATGGTCCGAAAAAAAAGAAAATATCCAGTGAGCAGCAGTTCTGTGGACGCAAATGCCTTGTTGATGCCAGAGGTCAGAGGAGAATGGCCAGACTGGTTCGAGTTGACAGAAAGGCAACAGTAACTCAAATAACCACTTGTTACAACCAAGTTATGCAGAGGAGCATCTCTGTACACACAACATGTCCAACCTTAAGCTGGATGGGCTCCATGTGACAATGAGTTCACTGTACTCAAATGGCCTCCACAGTCACCAGGCTCAATCCAATAGAGCACATTTGGGATGTGATGTAATGGGAGATTCACATCATTGATGTGCAGCCGACAAATCTGCAGCAACTGCATTATGCTATCATGACCAAAATCTCAGAGAAATATTTCCAGTACCCTGTTGAATCAATGCCATGAATGATTAAGGCAGTTCTGAAGGCAATCGGGGTCCAACCCTGTACTATTAAGGTGTACCTAATAAAGTGGCCGGTGAGTGTATACACAGGCAGCATACAGATGACTATAAAATTCTAAATTTATGTCTGTTACACAATTACATTTTTTTTTGCACTATCTGTTTTGTTAATGCTCCACAAACCACCACAGTGTAAATAAACATGGTCCATTCCAACCCAGAAACATGATAGCACGAGCGGGTCATGTGTGTAAGTCAGCGCAATTACAAAACACTTAAGACCCATATGAATTACACTGAATGCTGTATTTTAAAGCAGAGCATTGCTATTATAAGACTGTGGCTGCCATGTGTCAGATGCGCTTTAGCTCAATCAGTCGAAATGCGACATAAACAAAATGCCATTAGCTGTTCCTTTAAAAGGGGAGGAGCTGCATGAAATGTCCTGCCCTGTCTTCATGATTCAGTTGAAATTGCACACATCATAAAAAACAGCGTAATGCTTTTGCAATCTGAATGCTAAAATTTGTCTTTCTATCAAATCGTAGTTGACATGCTCTTGGACCCTGAGAATCGCGTGCACATGTGTGCTGAGGACCAGCTAAAAACCCTGCTGGATAAGCTAGATTTGGTGGCATCAATGCGGACAAGTGGAGGCCGCACAAAACGCATGCGTCTGCTGCGCAGAGAAATCAACAGCCTTCGTCACAAGATCAGCCACCAGGACCGCAACTCACGACTGCTGAATGGGAAAATTAAAGAGCAAAAGAGCAAAGATGCCAAGAGTGAGAAGATGAATTACTTAACCTCAGGTAATACCAACTAAACAAGTTAAATCATGGTCGGACATTGTGAAAATTAATTTCTAAACGAATTTGTAAAAAAAAATTAATTGTGTTTTATTTGCATAATTTTAAAAGCAGTAGTCTACTGTGTAATTTTTAGGGAAGAAAAAATTAATAAAAATAATTTAACTTTTCCTCCCAGATCTGACTTATATGGCAGTCTATTTGAGCCTCAGTCATTTTTTAGGTAACATTTTCTTTCAGATTTTCAAAAAAGGTTTAAACAATTTTTTTCTGGGAGGGAAAATTTATAATGGAAGGTTTCTAACTTGTATTACAGTTTATTTGTACCTTATAAAAGGATTTAAAGTTATTTTTTGTATTTTTTGGATGTATGGTTTTGCTTTCAGTTTTTTTAATATTATGCATGTATTTGTTAATTTTAGTTTAATCATTTTAATAAGCAAAAT
This sequence comes from Danio tinwini, assembly GCA_903798205.1. NCBI lineage: Eukaryota > Metazoa > Chordata > Actinopteri > Cypriniformes > Danionidae > Danio > Danio tinwini. The sequence continues at coordinate 8,632,811 of CAIGQZ010032461.1, read as the reverse complement.
TTTTTAATAAGTAATTTTTTTATTTAATATGTGCTATATCTTATTTGGATGTATTATATGACTTCAGCTCGAATGTAATAAAAAAACATTATCAATAACAATAACACAGTTGACATTAAAACAGTAACTGATAAAAAAAATGTATTAAAATAAATCTGTTAGGAGAATGATTTTTTATTACTTAGCAAAAAATGTTACTTTGTCTCACACGTTTTTAGAATATTTAATAGGCACAAATGGGCACTAATGAACAAAAACTGGGGGAAATATTACAACTAAATTTGTCAAATAGCCAATATTTTTTTCATATAAACCTGTTTTTGTTATGTAGTATTTTAAGCGACTTAATTTTTTCCCCATTAGAAGACCCCAAGAAGTCAGCATCGCAGAAAGCGCAAAAACCCACTTGCCCAGCCTCTTCACCTTTACCTGGCGATGCTCCACCAAATCCACCTATATTCTGCCTCGAGACGGGACGAACCACCACTCCAGCACAGTCAAATAAATCTGGAAGCAGGAAACAGAGGGCAAAAGGCAAAGACAGAAGCCTGAGAGAAAACCACAATCAGACCTCAAAAGAAGATGAGAACTTTCACACAAAAGAAAATGACAGCAGCCCTCAGGAGGACTGTGTTTTACCTGCAAAGAACCCATCCGATTCGCCCAAGATTGGTGTGGGTCGTCGGACATCGATCCTCTTCAAGAAAGCTAAAAACGGAGCCAGGCTGACTAAAGACAAGCCTGTTTTATTGCCAAATGGAGTCAACAAAGCTCAAAATGGTGCTTCACAGGAGCAAAACACACCAGCTAAAGCACCGTCAACCCCAAAACCGACCTCACCGTCCCCTCATCAGCTTAGATCCAGAGGACTGAGCACATGCTCTGATGGTGAAGGCACGAAGGCCCCCTGTCTGCCAGAAGAGAATGGTACAGATATATCTTTACTCAAGCAAATTACTCAAGTTTATTGAACATTGATTTAAGTGCTGTCCTCCACAATGTGTTTAATATGCTGGAGCTAATGCTCTATTGCTCTTTATTTAGGCTTCACAAATGGACTCAAGAGACACAACGGCAACTCATCAGATTCTGAAAACTCCACTCCTGCTTTCCCAACACACAGGTAATACGTAGATCTGTCAGCGCTTTACATGCTGCCACTCGGGTCCTGTTTACATGCAAATTCGTTAATTAAGTCAAGTAGATCAGTTGATACTGATTGCTGATTACAATATCGTTTAAAAGTTTGGGGTCTGAAAGATTTTTATTTTAGTTTTTAAAGAAACTAATACATTTATTCTGCAAGGATGCTTGAAAATGATCAAAAGTGACAGTAAAGGCTTTTACGATATATTTATGTCCCTGGTTTCTCAGAGAATTCAACATTCTCATTCACTTCAATGAATGTGTCTTGTTTGCAAATTCTGTATAAGAATCTTGTTTTTTCAATCCAAATTTTGTTAATTTTGATACCAAAATTCAAATTAAATTTGATGGAAACAGTTATATTACTGGGGTTTTACATTTAGCACTAAACACTGGAGATTTAAGAATCTTTGTGTTTTAATGATTTTCCTCAGTTCATCTCCTCCAAAGCGCAGTCGTGGTAAACCAGCCCTCAGCAAGGTTCCTGTTGATGAGGAGAAGAATGAAGTTACTAATACAAGTGAGCACATTTAAGAGCTAAAAGGAACTGTGTTGTTCTTTTGGGTTTGTTTTGCTCAACTGTCATTATTATGTCTTTGCTTCTATAGGCAGTGAAGCTTCTCAAAATGAGGGTGAGATGGAACCTCTTACTTTGGTTTGGGCAAAATGTCGTGGATATCCCTCGTACCCTGCAATGGTAAAGTCACATGGTCTTCCACTTAAACTTGTGTGTCTACATGAGATTTACAGTGTGTTCACAAGACCAAAATCTGGACCATAAGAGAAAGTAAAATCATTTTTAAGACCACACAAAAATCGCTGATATGACATATTTTTCAATTCTGCTGAGCTAAAACTCCATCACTGTATGTGTGTAAAGAATGGTATAATCAGCGAAAATCTCATAAAGAGCCTATAAGCCTATAAATAATGTTAAATGATTCAAACCACTGCTGAGAATATCTCCATTGCACACACAAATGAAAATGCAAGGAGACACAATTTCAATTTTTATTGAACTGTAATGCACATGATTGTGAACTGTAATCAGAAAAAAATATGATTTTATGGTCACATGATTTGACATCATGTCTGTTTTTTTGTTTGTTTAGAAGTCTTTAGTTCTTTGTTGCCTTCACATTTTCAGTCAAACAGCACCAGAGTTTGTTTGGAAGAAGAGTGAGGGCCGTTTTTTTCCTGCTTGTTCAAATGGCATCTTTCACACTTTGAAAATAAACCACACTAAGGGCCTATTCACATAGAATGTGTCTATTTGTACAAAAAAAAAAACCCAGAGATGCAACAATCAGGAATGCTTTTTTAAAAAAGCACAATGTAGAGCACGAAGGTATCTGGACACTGAATGTCTGTAAACAGAAGCTCACAATGATTACCTTTCCTCTAATTGGTCCACTGATTTGAAACTGACATTGATGAGCAGCCCGGTGTAAAAGTTAAGATTCTTTTAACTTGATATGACATCTAAAAAACATGGCACTATGTGAGTGTAACAGTCATACACATCTTATAAAAAAACAAAGAAGACGTTGAAATCGGAATGGAAAAACAAATTCTGGGGTGCCTCACTTAGCACTGTCGCCTCACAGCAAGAAGATTGCTGGTTCAAGTCCTGGCTGGGCCAGTTGTCATTTCTGTGTGGTGTTTGCGTTCTCCCAATGTTGGTGTGGGTTTCCTCTGGGTTCTCTGGTTTCCCCACAGTCAATATGTCAATTGGATGAACTAAATTGGCCGTAGTGTATATGTGTGTGTGAATGCAACAGTGTATAGGTGTTTCCCAGTACTGGGTTGCGTCTGGAAGGGTATCCGCTGTGTAAAACATGCCAGTTAGTTGGTGGTTTAGTCCGCTGTGGCGACCCCTGATAAAAAAAAGAGACTTAACTAAAGGAAATGATTGAAACGCATTCTGTTTGAATAAGCATTAACAGATCAATCTCACCAGAGTTACATGCCAAGTGTTAACACACTATTGACAATCTACTCAACACCTAACATAAACTAATGATGATTTTCAACAGATTGTCGATCCTAAAATGCCCCAGGAAGGAATTCTTCACAACGGCATTCCTATCCCAGTGCCTCCTACTGACGTCCTGGATCTGGGCAAACGCCGACAGGAGGAAACTGAGGAGAAGCTCTTTCTTGTGCTGTTCTTTGACACAAAGAGAACTTGGTGAGGTGAAATATACATTTACTCAACTATATTTCAAACCTGCAGTTTATCCTGTTAACATTACTGTCATTTTACTGATAAACAGGCAGTGGCTTCCGCAGGACAAGCTCCATCACATGGGCATTGATGACACTGTAGACAGACTGCGTTTGATGGAGGGCAAGAAACCCAATGTGCGCAAGTCTGTGCACACGGCGTATGACAGGGCCATGACGCACCTGAGTCACGTGCAGGAGAACTCCACCTTTAACCCCTCAAATTTTATATAAAAGACTGCTTAAAGATGGATGTCTAAACTGACTGTAAGCTGCCAGTGAAGGTACGATCACATCATTCAGATGTTATTGGGTTTTACATAAGTAAAAGTCAGATTTTTAAAGGGAAGCTTCACCCAAAATCGAAAATGTTCTCACCACTTACTCACACTCAAGTGGTTCCAAACTTTTATGAATTTCTTTCTTCTGTCAAATATTCTGAAGAATATTGGAAAAATGCAGCCATTGACATTCATAGCAGGAACAAAAACACTGAATGTCAATGGCTGTTTTTTCCTGATATACTTCAGGATATCTTCATTCATGTTCAAGAGAAGACAGAAACTCAAACAGGTTTGGAACAAGTGTAGGATGAGTAAATGATGACGTTTAATTTTTGGGTGAACTATGCCTTTAAACTTGTGTCTTTTATGTTCTGCTTTCTACCCTCCATTATTCAAGGAACATCATAAATTCAAACCTGGTTTTATTAAATGGATAGTTCACTCAAAAATGAACATTTTCTGATTATTTAATCAATCCTCCATTTAGGATGTATTTGACTTTTCTTTTGCCAAAGAGGTCAAGGTTTTGGAAACCATTTTCTACATCTAATGCAAGTAAAGAAGGCTCAGTGTACAATATGTTTGACATTCCAAAATCCATATTTAATCCACATGACCCTAGCAAATAGTTATTTTCATAACATAAAGAAGCTTAAAAAGAAAGCACTTCTTTTTATATCAAATTAAAAAGATGGTTTATTTCACAACGACCATCCAATAAGACCATTATTTGTTGGCATGAGGTCACTTTGAAGCTGACAAATTTCAGACCATCAAAACAATCTACATTAAGCCCTGTTTGCTTACATTAGGTGTAGAAAAATCCTCCAAAATTATGCTTGAAACTTCATATACATCTTGGAAGGCCTGGTGGGTGTATGAATAGAGCACAACAGATTCTGGTTCTAGAAGTAAAAGTATTTATTTACTGATAAACCCTTAAAGACAGAGCTGTTGTGAGAATTCAAATGCATATGCTTATTTCAACTCATATTCTCATGAATTCGGCAAACAGAAAAACATGTAAAAGTAATAGTATACTATAGTAATAGAAAAACTACATTCCACCAATCAGTCATGAAAAAGTGCACCAAAAGAAATCTTTAGCTCTATACACTCTTTATGAAGCACTGCAAATGGCATCTCTGTAGATATAAAAGTATTTATGAAAAGTTGTTGGTCATTTGTAGATTTTTAATCTGATTATGTCATTCAAAGCTTGATGAGATTGTACACTACCTGACAAAATTCTTGTTGTGGATCCCAGTTGTAAGAGCAATAAATAATAACTTGAAGTTGATCATTTAGATCATTTGGCAGAAGGTTGATTTTTCTGATGAATCATCTGTTGAACTGCATCCCAAACATCACAAATACTGCAGGAGATCCATTGGAACCCGCATGGACCCGAGATCCTCACAGAAATCAGTCAAGTTTGGTGAAGTAAAAATCATGATTTGGGGTTACTTTCAGTATGGGGTCATGTGAGAGATCTGCAGAGTAGATGGCAACATCAACAGCCTGAGGTATCAAGACATTTGGTCTGCCCTTTACATTAAAAACCACAAGGGAGGGCAAATTCTTCAGTAGGATAGAGCTCCTCATACTTTGGCCTCCACATCAAAGTTCCTGAAAGCAAAGAAGGTCAAGGTGCTCCAAGATTGGCCAGCACAGTCACCAGATATGAACATTATTGAGCATGTCTGGGGTAAGATGAAGACGGAGGCATTGAAGATGAATCCAAATAATCTTGATGAACTCTGGGAGTCCTGCAAGAACACTTTCTTTGCCATTTCAGATGACTTTAATTTGAGTCATTGCAGAGATGTGTGGATGCAATCGTCCAAGCTCATGGGAGTCATACACAATATTCATTCTTTTTCCACTGCACCATGACTTTATATTCTATACTGTACATTATTTCTGTTAAGTGACAAGAATTTTGTCTAAGCAAAGTCAGAGCTTACTGTCCTAATTTACTAATTACAAATCAAGGTATGATCATATTTTATTTTGGTAAAATAATCATAATCTAGAGGCCTTTGCCTTTCATATAAGCCACTTCTGATACAAAATGATCAACTAGAAGTCGTTATTATTTGTTGTTCCTAAAACTTAAAGAAGCAACAATTTTTGTCAGGTAGTGTAGTTCTTGGCTGCACTAAAGGGATAGTTCACTCAAAAATGAAAAATCTGTCATCATTTACTCACAAAACCTATTGGAGTTTCTTTCTTTTGTTGAACACAAAAGAAGGTATTTTGAAAAATGCTGGCCCCTCTTGACTTCCATTGTACTTTATTTCTACTATAGAGGTCAATGAGTGCCAGCAAGCAGCATTTTTCAAAATATCTACTTTTATGTTCAACAGAAGAAATAAATGTGAATGTTTGAAATAACATAAAGGAGAATAAATGATTTTGGGTAAACTAACTTTAAGTTCAGTCTTTCATACTTTTATCAAATATATTTCTGGGTTGTTAATGTGGTACATGGTTAATGATGCTTCAATTAAGTTTTTTTTTTCCACATCTCTATGGCAAAAAAAGACCAAAACTGCTGAAAATCAGGAAAATATATAATTTTTTTGTGAACTGATCCTTTAATTTGTAACATTCTCTTGCAACCAAGATTTAGTTTTGCATTCAGTTGTTATAATTGCACTTATTTCTGTTCAAGATTTGCCACTTGTTGTTTTTGTCACTGTTTTGAATGTGAGCTGATGGTCTCACGCACCAGCGTTCAGCCAGCGTGACTCAGGAACTTTGTGCTAGAATGCATTTCTGGACAGAGGATTTAGTGAAATGCACGAGCACAAAAACAGTCCTGTTGCTCTCAGATCTGCATGATCTGTATATATGCTCTTCGTCTTTATCAGGTTCAGAGCGTCTGGTGTTTGAAAACCATCGCTGTTTTAACCTACTGTGAGATGCCATTGATGACTTTCACTTCTTTGGCACTACTTAATCCCAGCCACCTATTTTATGTCCGTTTATTGTTCATATGTGGCCATTTATTTAAAAAGTAATGATGATAAGTAGGGAGCAAGAAAGAAAGGATGTGCGCTTGTAATCGCGAGTGGAGATCACTGTGTAAATATAAATGCATGTATGTAGAAAATATGCACAGATGTTGTTTTTAAAAATCTGAAATGTAAATTAATGACAAACTTTGTACGTCATTTTAATTTATTTGAAGTGCTTATGGAAAAGTTATTTAATAGTAATTTAACAGCTCTGCAGAGCTTTATATTGTCCGGAAAGCATTAATGAAATTGTTTCTTAGTGGTCTACGGTAAGAGAACATTATAGAATCAAATGTTATGTAGTCTCTTAGATCATGTACGCAGAGTAAAGAGAAACGTGATTTTTTTTTAAAGCCTGTGAAAAAGCTAATAGTACCAAATGAAAAATGTCTGAAACAGTATTTTCTCAACTGAGAAATAAAAACACTGTTGCGCTGATTGTGTTTTTGAGCCTTTTATCTGTTTATGGATTAGATGCATGTGGTGAAGACAAAAAAAAAAAAAAAAGGAATCCCCACCAAAAAAAAAAAAAAAAAGCGCTCTTTTTGGTAAACGGATGTAAATTTGGTCATATTTTGAAAAGAATATTTGTTAAATTGTTGGTGAAGTGAAAGCAGTTCAAAAAGTGAAATTGGGAAAAAAAAAGTTGTGTAAACACCAAATCTATATTTATTTTAATTTGTATGTAGTTTTACTTTAAAACTGACAGAAAATATGTCAAATATCTGAACAAATTATATTCAATATTTGAAGTTGATATCTAGAGGAATAAAAAAAGCTTACGGTTGGATTTTGTTTGGACGCAGTACCAAACATCACCACTAAATAACAACTAGGCTCCAATGGTAATCATCTAAGGGCAACTGTTTCTTTTTTATTCTTTAAAGGTCCAAAAAGTGCTTTGAAATGTGCATTTTTAATTCAATGTCTGACACAATCTCAACAGAAACATGGAGAGGGCAGGGCATGTGCAGAGTGCCCCTCCCCTTTAAAAAAACAGCCAATAACATTTTGTTTTTATCACCGCTCTGCCAGTGAGAGTAGTTGAGCTCAAGTGCAGCAAATAAGAAGCTTCTTAAAGGGGGTGGGGCATGTCAGATACTAGTGAGCATTTATTGGTTGATTTGATGAGAAACTGTATTTTAAGTGACGTGACAAAAATTGTTGCTCCATATAGGTGGAAGTGACAAACCACAAGATTTACATGTTTATATCACTTTTACATCTAAATGAATTTTGTCACTGTTTTGGTGCACATTAGCTTATATATATATATATATATCTTAAAAACCAACAATACTGATACTAACATCTAAAACACTTTATTTAAATTTCATGGGACATTAATATAGCTTGAGTGACTTCAACCTCAACTCTTAAAACTGGACTAACACAGTTTGTTTACTAGAACTTCTATGTTAAGCTGCTTTGACACTATCTACATTGTAAAAGCACTATAGAAATAAAGATGAGTTAAATTGATTGTAGTATATTTTCAACACATTTCACTGAATTCATGAGGTAGACATTAAGGACCTCATTTATAAAATGTTGCGCTGTAACCACTGTGAATGTGTTATAATTTAGCAAAACTGTGTAAATGATATTCAGAGAAAATCTCCCAGATTTGACATTTAAAGATCTGTTTTTCTACTTTCGTGCAGGTGACTGCTCAGAGCTCCACTTTATAAATGCCCCCTGATTAAATCACACTAAAATCATATTCGAAAGTTTAGTGGTATTTTCTTTGAAGTTGCTCTATTAAAATACCTGCGTAGATCAAATATGATGTTGAATCCCAAGATTAGTTCAGGTTTAGAGTTGGATATTGTTTTAAATATGTAATTGTGACAGTTTAGTGGCTGAAACTATATTTTGCTGAATGTGTTTGTGTGCTGGTTTATGCCTGTATTGGATTATCATGTATAGCTGCCACCAGTAGGTGGCGAGAAGTCTTGCGCTTAATAAGGCTGCATTTACACTGCAGATCTTGATCGTCAGTCAATTCCGATTTTGTGACTGCATCCGTTTTTTTTGATGACCCACTTACATTATCTTTTAAAAGTGACTTGTATGCGATGTCTGCATTTACACGACAAAGGCACAATGACCTAGGGAGAAAAAAAAGAGTAGGCGCTGACTGACAGCTACTAAAAGAGGGCTCTTTTCTCCAGTCCTGTATTTAATCTGTGGGGTTTTGTAGTGCTTGCTCTCTCCCTCGTTAACATGTTTAAATACTTGTGCTATATGATAAGATAAATATTTTTTTTTGTCCTTATCTATATGATATTTAAGGTTTGGGACTCTACTAAAGTCTGTTTTACGAAATGAAAGCATCAAAGATGACGTCATTCTCTACCTTTTTTTTTTTTAATGACGTGCGAGGTGAATATCCTGTCTACCTTTGCATTTCATGTTAGATAAATTTCCACACATGAACGAGGCCAGGATCTGATTTGAGTAAATTGGAATCGATGTGATTTTTTTCCTGCTTACACGTAGGAGAGCAGGGATAAAGCTTTTCAGGCTGTAACAGCACATTCAGCATGCAGACCCTGATGGAGCTGCCAAATATCAGCTGATTTTGCGGTTAGGTCTGAATTTCAGTTTTTGTGCGCAGAAAGTAAATTTCTGTACCGGCTCTTTTTTTTTTCTTCCCTAATACAGGTTGTTTCCCCTTTCATGCATCACTCTAATGAATAGGTTATTTAGTGCAATAACACATGCAATGTCTGAGTTTTTCAGTTAAAGTAAACCAAGTTTAAATAGCAAGAGTTCCTGTGGGGACGAAAGTAACTGTTATTTATGTCCCACTGCCTGATTTTTCACTTCACTTGTTTTGATTATGTAGAAAATGTTAACATTGCATTGTTGGATTGCTTTAGAAACATTTGATGGAGCTGAAATTTCAATGCATGAAATTCATGCAAAAAAATAAAGGACAAAACAATGTTTGCAGTGAGCATTAACAAGTTTATAGTCAGATATATATTTTTAAATAAACAAGATTAAGCCAGGAAATCTAGCAAATATTGTTGTTACTTGGGTCAAAAGTTACAATGTGAAACTTTTATTTAAATGGAAAATATATTGAAGTAGTTCTACATCAAAATACCACCCGATATTGATAGACCACACTTATGATTCTAAAACATTATCTTTTAACAATAGGCTTTTATGAAAAATGATTCTTTCGGCCCTGCTCTCCCCTACTTCACTTGAACCATGCAGTGTAAATGCAGCCAAAGTGATTCACTGAGTCGTTCATTCAAATGAATCGATCATTTGGAAACAAAAGCAAATGTTTACATGACGGAATCATTGTGCTTTGGCTTTTAAACCTATTTTATTGACAAAACAGGCAATATTGCTTTGAAAATGTGCATTTTGATATGTTTTTTGCAACGTGTGACAATAGCATAAATAAAACACACTCACACACATAAACAACAATTGATTAATCTGTTGCGTAATTATTTAAGTAAGATATTAATACAAGATGTACTTTGAGCAACCTCAGATTTATTACAGCACCAATATATTATTCCTCTTGAATACAAATGTTGTTGTTTTTTCCAGAAAGACAAACTTAAGAAAATTGCAAGTACGTAATTGTCCAAATATCATACACTGAGCTTTTTTTTTCCTATTAAATCCAGTGGTTTAAACCCGTTATGGTGTCTTGATCTTATTATTATAATACGATGACATCATAGTGCACATGCCAGAGAAAAAATGTCATAAATCATGACCAGGAAACAAATAATCACACACAACAGTAAACTAAAACAAATAAAAGAACACTAACTCATACTAAAGATACAATTCATGATCTCCTGTTTTTAAAGTTTGTACCATGTAAGACTACAAGCAAACTCCAAAAGAGACCATCACAAATACAAAGAACGAGCAGAAACGTGATGTGATAAGTGTTTAGACCAGAGCTTTTCATTCTTTTAACATCCCTCATCCAAAAATATCCATAACCTTTTTTGTATATTGTCAAAAGTAATATTATAAACAGGTCTATAATAGTTCGTTGCATTAAATGTATGCACTCTTACAAATTTTAGATCAATTTGAATCATTTTATTATACTTGAATCATATTTTAAATGATTTGACAACATTTTTATAATTATTTCTTTACGTCTTGATAAAATGTATTAAGTGTCATCTCTTTAATGTATTAAAAACTCAATTATGTTTCATTTTTTAAGCATTTTTGTTCAAACATTTTCACAAAATCGCTTGAAAAGCCCTGGTTTAGATGAAAAGCTTGTGTCTTTCATTTAAGAATTGCTTTAGCAAATTTGATCATTTCATAGCATAAACATTTCCTAATCTAGATGCAATTATATGACAAAAACAAACCAGTTTTAGCTTCCATATTCAGCCACTGCCACCAGCTGAAAAGAAAAAATATATATCCATGAGCCTCTTTCGCTACGAAAAGCTTCATCAATGCTCTGTGTGTGGAATAAATAACATGCATGACTTTTCTTCAGTGTAGAAAACCAGATTCACTCCAGATGATTCTGTTAAATGGTCCAAAAGAATCCAGCAGCTTCACATCAATCTGCTTAGTTGAATGATGTCTGGTGAGTTCAGTTTGAATGCTGTTATGCGCCTGATTAATGTGCATCTGCAAGTAAAGAAGAGATTCATGTAAATACTCAATCCTGTTTCCCAATTGTGGATTCCAAAGATTAATCAACGATTGATCAATTATTATATAATCCTTATTGACGGTCAGCTAAGTGTGATTGTCATTAATGTGCGTAGTTTTGAGGTAATATTTATTTGATTTATTTTTGCTTGTTTACATTATCTGATTTGTCTGACATGGCTGTTCACTTGTTCAGAAGTTGTAGAGTGATGCTTTTATTATTGAAATAATATGAAATAAGATTTTTTAAATATCATATTGAATTTCGCATATCATATAGCGCTTTTTTTAAAGAGAAAAAATGAAGCAAGCACACGTTTATTAAAAATTCTCTGCTACTATGCTTGGAAAAACAGAACAGGGTATCGATGGGGTTGCATCCATTATGGACAGAAAAATCCAACTGAAATGGATTGTGAACATGTGAATATGCAGGGTGCAAATTACATGGGGTTTGGAGGGGGGGACTGGCTCCCCTAATTAATACTTGATCGCCCCCTGAAGGACTTCAATGTATGGCGGGGTCAGTCCTTTAAATCAGTGGTCTCAAACTAGATTCCTGGAGAGCCGCAGCTCTGCACAGTTTTGCTCCAACCCTAATCAAACACAGCTGATCCAACTAATCAAGGTGTTTAAGACTACTAGAGACTAAGCAGGTGTAAGTTGAAGGTGGTTGGAGCTAAACTATGCAGAGCTGTGGCTCTCCAGGAAATGAGTCTGAGAGCGATGCTTTAAATAGTGAGAAATAGTTTGCTCTGATATGTATCTTAAACAATATTATTATTAATTAAATTGATAGATAATATAAACACATTTGACCTCCCCTATAATGGTTCATACCATTGTGAATGGATAATTGCGCCAATCAATTTTTTGCTCGAGTCTGAACCCGCTGGACATCGTAAGTGTTCGCAAGACACTTTTCTTGTAAAATAGGTGTTTGTGTCTACATATAGCCTAAAGGTAAAGTAAAATGAGCTGTATAGTTTGACTTACAGTAACTTCTGAAATGGCTAATCAGAGGATACTGTATGTCAAAATACTCTAAATATCCCACAAAATGTGTTTGATTAATAAATTAGATTTAATTTAAATAAACACATTTGATTCACTGAAGCATTACACAAACTAATATTACTGAAAAATTTGACTGCCCTGATCGTCAGAGTATAATTTGCACCGTGATTATATGTAAGGATTGATGTTCTTCTAGCCGTTTATTCTTGCAGAATAAAGTCTGACAGATTTATCAGCTGTTGCAGAAGACTGAAGGGCTATATTCTGTGAAAACAACAGTTGAACGTGGATTATCGCGCTTATTACATGGCTACTTGCCACAAAATGAACAATTAGACAAAAAAAATGTGCTTTTTAAATGAAACACAGAGCTTGCAGACAGTATATACAGTGGGGGAAATGAGTATTGAACATCATTTTTCTCAGGAAACATATTTCTAAAGGTGCTGTTAACATGAAATTTTCACCAGATGTTGGTAACATTCAAAGAAATCCACATATGCAAAGAAAACCAAGCTAATTAGTTTACAAATGAAGTTGTGTAATAAAATGAAATGACGCAGGGATAAAGTATGGAACACATGAAGAAAGGGAGGTATGGAAAGGCAGTGAAAGCCCAGACAGCAGCTGAAATCTCAGTAGTTCTTCAGCAACCCTCTGCCCTTCCTCATTAAAAATGAATAATTAGATTTTTTTAGTTTTGTTTTATTTTTATGTTTGTATTGTTTGGGTTTTTACCAAAATCTGGTTCAATTCCATGTCAACAGCTCCTTTAGAAATATTATTCCCAGGAAAAAACATGACGTGTTCAATACTTATTTCCCCCACTGTATATGAATGTATCCACACTCAAAAAATGCTACTTATTTAAAATGAGCTCAAACAATACAAATCCTGAGGTAGTTTTGGGACAAGTTAATTGTTTTATGTTTAATCCACTTCAATTTGTAAAAACTAATAAGTTATCTTAAGTCCTTTATGTTGTCCCAACACAAAATCATTTGTGTGGAACCTAGCATTTTATTTAGTGCACTAACAGTCAAGATGATTCAAAAAAGTACCTGGATGAGCAATGGGTGTAATAATTTTATCAGATGTTATTGGGGAATAACATCCCTTGGAATATCATGATTGACCAATCAGAATCAAGCATTCCAGAGTGCAGCGTAATAAAATATTTATAATGTTATCCATGTGAAGTCTGATGAATAACTAAATGTTTTGAGCCTTTAATGAGTAAATGCTGTCTTTTGGGCATTGTCCAGATTTTCCTTAATTTGCACGAGATCTCTAATTTCAAGGCTTGTGGGAGTCTGTTGGAGGTGTCACCTGTTTTGGAGCTCCTGCTGGGGTTTGGGGTGGTGGAGTATTTTGGAGGGTAGCGGATGAACAGACGCTCTTCCTCCTTCTTGATCCAGCGCAGTAGTTTAGTGATGGCGTTGATGGCACAGGTTTTAGTGACAAGGGGACTGAAACACGTGTACAGCTCGAATTTGCTCGTGACCTGGAATGAGAAATTAATGGAAAATTTTAATGAATTTGCCTCGGGCGACTAATAATTAACCAGCAAAATGTTATCAAGGACAATGTCAAATAACAGCTCTGCATCTCGGGAAGAGATTCTGCTGCTTCGCAAAAAGAAAGAGAAAAGCCTAATTTTAAACGTATCAAAAGCTTTTAATAACATACTGTTTTGTTTTGTTTTTTTCACAAAATAAAAAAGGTTTTAATTTTGTCAGGTTTCATTTTAATTTCAGACTGTTTAAATGCTTTTTTGTACATTTTCTTATTTACTCAGTTGTAATTATTTCTAGTTGGTTATTTTGATTTAGGTATTCATCATTTTAGTACTTAATTTAGTTAATTTATCTCGGTTTATAAAGCAAAATTTTCTTGGATAAAAAAATAAATAAATTATATATATATATATATACACACACACACACACAAATATACAGTTGCAATCAGAATTAATTAACCCCCTGATTTATTAGCCCTCCTGTTTATTTTTTTTACCCAATTTCTGTTTAACGGAGAGAAGATTTTTTTCAACACATTTCTAAACATAATAGTTTTAATAACTCATCTTTATTAACTGATTTATTTTATCTTTGCTATGATGACAGTAAATAATATTTGACTAGATATTTTTCAAGACACTTCTATACAGCTTAAATTGCCATTTAAAGGCTTAACTAGGTTAATTAGGTTAACTAGGCAGGTTAGGGTAATTAGGCAAGTTATTGTATAATGATGGTTTGTTCTGTAGACTATTGAAAAATAAATAGCTTAAAGGGGTTAATAATTTTGACCTTAAAATGGGTTTTAAAAATTAAAAACTGCTTTTATTCTAGCCAAAATAAAACAAAAAAGACTTTCTCCAGAAGAAAAAATATATTCAGACATACTGTGACAATTTCCTTGCTCTGTTAAACATCATTTGGGAAATATTTAAAAAAGAAAAAAAAAATCAAAGGGGGTTCAATAATTCTGATTGCAACTGTATACACATACATATACACACACACAGTTGTTCCTTGTTATAACATGGTTCACCTTTTTTTCATGGTGCAGATATTTTTTGTGCAATTTCACATGCATGCTTTTTTTTTTTTTTTTTTACAGCACATTGTGTTCTGCTTCCTGATTAGCACATTGTGTTCTGTGTCCTGATTGGCTTTAGACCATTGTCAATCAATCTCCTCCGTGCCTCGTCTCCTGTACAGTACAGAATGCATTCAGCTTGCCAAATTTGACATAAATCTTCCATCACTGTGACTCTGAAGTACTGTTTGCAAGTTTTTTCTTCAACAAACCCCACAATGTTGACAAAACAATCTGCACCATAAAAGGCACCTGCGGTAGCACCCTAAAGGCAGAGAAAGATGCTTACCATCACACAAAAAGTTGGACTTCTGGACATGCTAAGGGATGGTAGAAGTTAAGGGCTGTAGGTCATCGTTATGGAATAAATGAACAGTCTCAAACAAATGTTTGAGGCCTGAAAACAGGTTTTGATCTTCGGTTTCATTGTATAAGACTGGATTTATTCTTTTCTTTTCTTTTCTTTGAAGGTTTGAACTTTGAGAGTGTTTAAACAAGAGAGAAAAGTGTGAAAATGTTAATGCCTGTCTGAGAAAAAGAGTATAAAGTGTGTAGTGAGGGGTGTTATAGCCTAGAAACATCTATAATAATTGTAAAAATTAAGCTGACTACTTCATGGATTTCGCAGTATATACACTTTTATTTGTACCAGTGACATCTTACTTTATAATATTTTAGATTATATTTTTTAAAGATTTATTTTTGGCCTTTATTAAGTGGATAGGTTGTAGGGACAGGAAATGTCCTCGAGTCGGGATTCAAACTCTGGATGCCCTGAAGTGCTACTGCACCATATGTCAGTGAGCTAACCAATAGGCTATTGCGCCAACCCAGAGATATTTAGTATTAGTATTTAAATTTTAGTGATAAGAATTTAAAGAATTCTTTAATTTGTGTAATCCAAACACTTTTAGTTTAGTTTTAGGCATTTCAAATGATGTTTTTATTTTATTTGTCTTTTTTTTTATTGTTGAATTTAGTAAGAGAGACTTCTTTACTTTACAAACGGTTGTCAAAAAAAACTATTTAAAATTATATTCAATGAGAAAAAGCGACATGTTGCAGGAAAAACAGCCACTAATCAGCTCCTCAAAATGAGTCCTAATTTGAAAAATTGGATGCAGGACGGTGTTATGAATCACAAAGCGTCTCCGTCTGGAGCGAGGTCAGGATTCTCCTTTGCATAATCTGCATTTGCAAATTCTGACTGGCAGATAAGAAAACCTGATCTGCCAGAGTCTGTGTGGAGAGAGTGTTTAAACTGTTTTACATCTACATAATGTTATCACGTGTTATCATGTTATGAAATGTGCATTTTATTCGTAGTTTGACAATCTCAACTGAAGTAAGTAGACAGGGGTATAAAGTATCCCCTCCACTTTTTAAAAAACAGCCAAAAGCATTTAGTTCCTATCACAGTTCTGCCAGTAAGAGTGCTTGAGCTCAAAAGCATTAAATGAGAAGCAAATGAGAAGCATCTTGAAGGGGACGGGGCATGTCAGACACTAGAGAGTCCTTTGATTGGTCAGAAGATTTGACCAGAAACTGAAGTATGAGGTGATGTCAAAACAATTGATGATTCATTTAGGCAGAAGTGACAAACTGCAAGCTCTGAATGGTTATATCAGGTTTAAATCTTCAAAAAATGAATTGTCTTATAAAAAATGACTCTTTATTACTATAAAAACAATTACTCCAAATTGATTCAGACAGAGTAAGACAAGTGCATTACAAATAATTGAATGACCTAAAAATAAACAGTAATCCCTCACTTTCCTTTTTGTGTGTAAAACTACTGAATTTAATTACAGTAACTAGTTACTTTGCAACTCATTACATCCAACAAACTCTTTTGACTCTGATGAAAAGTAATAGTGTATGGTTTTAAAGAACTGAGTATCGATACTTATGAAAATCGGTATATTTTTGGCAACACTACATCAGCAGCTTCAGCCTCCACTCACCCAGGCCAGCAGAGTCTCGCGTTCAGCCACATGGTAGATGAGTTTAAGGGGTCGTGAGGCGCTGTGGATGCGTCCGTGCAGGTCTCTGTATAGGTCCAGCAGTCTCATTCGCTCCTCCTCACTGCTGTAGGGGGCCTCCATCTCTGGGCTGACACAAACATAACAAAAACAAAGGTGTCTTTATGCCTCTGATCTCATTTCTGTCTGGTCTTTCATAAATATTTCCAGAAATTATATTAGTGGCGCTACAATGTACCGCACATCACATGACAAACACAGCGCTCTCAATAAAAGCCATCAAACAATTGGATAAATTGCGAAAAGATGCTTTCAATTTCTGCCCTTTTTTCTGGTGAAATTTATTGGTGAAATATCTGTGAGAGCAGCACAGATTAAGCTCAGATACTGTTGAAAACGGATTTATCTGAGGTGCTGAGGCAAAGGCTTTGTCGTCTGTAGCAAAGTGTAAAAACATAAAAGTGAATGATGACATCAAACTTTTCATATACTATGTGAAAAGGCAATACATCACAGCAGTGTTCTTGTAGTATTGTTTTAGTAATTTTATTAAAAGTAAACTGAACTTAAACTCTGAAAACTGAACTGACACTTTCAATTTACTATAATCTTCTATGTGAAGCTGCTGACACAATCCACATTGTAAAAGCGCTATACAAATAAAGATAAATTGAATTAAATGATATAAAAAGTATATAAAAAGCACAACAAATAACTGAAACTAATTAAAAATATATATTTTTCACTTTTTTATGATTTGTTTTTCATTTTTTATGACATTTATCAAACGTAAAAAAATGTTTTTTTACATATATTAACAAAAACAGGTGGCATTTTTTCAGACATCTATTAATCTTTAGACTACACAATGCCAATGTTTTAATCCCACATTTGAGTTCACACCTGAAAATTATATTTTATATACATTAACCGAGAAAAGTCTGAAAAGTCATCTAAAAAAATCGTCACCTCTCCAAGTTTTAGGAACAACAAATATTAACTTGACTTCTAGTTGATCATTTGGTATCAGAAGTGGCTTATATGAAAGACAAAGGCCTCTAGATTATGCTTATTTTACCAAAATAAAACATGATCATGCCTTGAGCATTTGTATATTATTTTATTAGGAAAGTAAGGTCTGACTTTGTTTTGTTACTTAACAGAAATAATGTACAGTATAGAATATAAAGTCATGGTGCTGTGGGAAAATAATTAATATTGTGTAATTATTGGACTACTGCATCCACACATCTCTGCAATGACTCAAATAACTTTTTAATAAAGTCATCTGAAATGGCAAAGAAAGCGTTCTTGCAGGACTCCCAGATTTCATCATGATTTTTTGGATTTATCTTCATCCATCTTACCCCAGACATGCTCAATAATGTTCATGTCTGGTGACTGGGCTGGCCAATCCTGGAGCACTTTGACCTTCTTTGCTTTCAGGAGCTTTGGTGGCCCTCTCCTGTGGTTTGTAATGTAATGGGCTGCACAAATGTCTTGATACCTCAGGCTGTTGATGTTGCCATCCACTCTGCAGATCTCTCACACGCCTTCATACTGAAAGTAACTCCAAACCATGATTTTTCCTTCACCAAACTTGACTGATTTCTGTGAGAATCTTGGGTCCATGCGGGTTCCAATAGGTCTTCTGCAGTATTTGTAATGATTGGGAAGCAGTTCAACAGATGATTCATTGAAAAAAACCTACCTTCTGCCACTTTTACAAATGATCAACTTGAAGTTATTATTTGTTACTCTTACAACTGGGATCAACAAAAAGACGTTTGTCAGGTAGTGTATATAGCTTATGTATTCATATTACACTTTTGTCAGGATTCAGAATGTCAGGTTTAGACAAAAAGTACTGAAAAACTTTGAGAGTTAAAAGGGAAAAGCTGATCAATATTTGGTGAAATAACCCATGCTTCACCATTATTGTTTTTTCATAACTGTAACAGAATGAGGAGAAGAAATTTAGGTCATTAAAATTAATGAAAAAAATATGAAAAATATGAATAATTATTTAATGAGCACTGTGGCAGCACGGTGGCGCAATGGGTAGCACAATTGCCTCACAGCAAGAAGGTCGCTGGTTCGAGCCTCAGTTGGGATAGTTGGCATTTCTGTGTGGAGTTTGCATGTTCTCCCCGTGTTTGAGTGGGTTTCCTCCCGGTGCTCTGGTTTACCCCACAAGTCCAAAGACATGCGATATAGGTGAATTGGGTAAGCTAAATTGTCTGTTGTGTGAATAAGTGTGTATGGATGTTTCCCAGTGATGGATTGCAGCTGGAGGGGCATCCACTACATAAAACATGCTGGATAAGTTGGCGGTTCATTCTGCTGTGGCTACCCCAGTTTAATAAAGAGTCTAAGCTGAAAAGAAAATGAATGGATGAATAATAAGCACTGTGCCTTTAAATAATAGTAAATGAAAGAAAGAAAGAAAGAAAGAAAGAAAGAAAAAGAAAGAAAGAAAG
>CAIGQZ010032461.1:8595058-8607862 GCA_903798205.1 Danio tinwini | reverse complement strand
GAGCACCTTGACCTTCTTTGCTTTCAGGAACTTTGATGTGGAGGCTGAAGTATGAGAAGGAGTGCTATTCTGCTGAAGAATTTGCCCTCTCCTGTGGTTTGTAATGTAAAGGGCAGCACAAATGTTTTGATACCTCCAGCTGTCGATGCTGCCATTCACTCTGCAGATCTCTCGCATACTGAATGTAACCCCAAACTATGATTTTTTTCTTCACCAAACTTGACTGATTTCTGTGAGGATCTCGGGTCCATGCAGGTTCCAATAGGTCTTCAGCAGTATTTATGATGATTGGGATGCAGTTCAACAGATGATTCATCAGAAAAATCAACCTTCTGCCACTTTTCCAAATGATCAACTAGAAGTTGTTATTATTTGTTGCTCTTACAACTGAGATGGACGACAATACTTTTATCAGGTAGTGTACATCTTTAAATGTTTTAGAGAATCCAAAATAAGTCTAGCTATCCACAAGATTTGCTTTGAAATAATAAACTGCATAAAACATTACCTGTGTGATCAAGACATTGAGGAAGGATGGATGGATCGCATATCTTCACCTCCTCCATATTCCCACTCTCTTGACCGTTCTGATCCATGTCAACATGCAAACAGCTGCATTTATAACGATAAACTGGCTTAAAATACTTATTAGATGACAAATAAATCGGCAAAGCAATTTAATTACTAAAGGTTCGTACTTAATGTACAAAATTATAGTCTGAAGCCGTTTAATCAGATTACTGCTGTTATCCCATATCTGCAGCGTCCGTAACGCACGTCTTCTGATAGTTTATTATCGATAAATCGCGATTTGTCAAATAATAAAAGCTTTTTAAATCACAGAGGTACTGAGCAGATAATAACAACACAGCAACTTGACCCCGTCTACGTCATTTATGCGAAAAGCTCATGAAGTCTCTCGATAAATGACTGCTCTCGTGAAGCGCTCTCCTTCTGCTCATAATCACATTCATGTCTGATATATTAAATTATCAACGATGATTTAAAAGCAAAATCATCTTTCGCTTTCGTTCAGCGCTACTGACTCAGCTCTGCTGCCGGTGCTCACTCCAGGAAGCTGGACGTTAAAACGCTGCAAAACAAACATCCACAACGACTTCCGGTTGATGCTTCAAAATAAAAGACGGGGAGTAAATATGTAAGTGCAGTATATTAGCGTTAGCTGTGAGACCACCGTATGTATGTTTCAAAAAACTTCTGTGATGATAAAATGTCAAATATTGATTATATTGAATGTCATTGAGTGTATATAAATTTATGTAAAATTATAAAAAGATAAAAGGTTTTACTAAATTTGATATTTTAATTTAAATTGATGTAAAGTGTTCTTGCTAACAGATGGGTAGTAGTTGATACAAATATATTGGAAAGATGCAAGATGGAACTAGCCTATGTTGCGTTGAAATCAAACAAATAAGGTCTTATAACAAATGCTTCTTTGTGTTTTATTGTAATTAACGAAAACGGCAATAATAAAGACCATGCCTAAACCTTTTCTTATGAAGGGCCAAAAACCAAACTTGATTGAGGGCCGTGAGTTGAAGGTAAATATATCAAACTGTATTACAAAATTGCCATGGATAATTTCCTCCTTTACTTCAAAATAAATAGAAAACATTATTTTAATCACACACACACGCACGCACGCACACACACACACATATATATATAATGAACTTATATAATTACAATTTTATAATGAACCTATTACAATAAAAAAAACATGAATTCAATTTATAACACAATTTTGCTATATAAATGAAGTTTAATGTCAAGCTGCACCTGCCTTTTCCTTGATTTGCTCACCGATGACTTCTGAATTGTGCTCTATCCGTTGAGCAACAGTATGCTCATTAAAAAAATCTAATTCATTTATAATATTTAATTGAAATGTAAATTTTTAGTAGCTTAACAATAAATCAAACAAGCGAAAGTGACAAACATTGTTAAAATGACAATGAGTATGAAAGGCATTACCCCCAACATTCTGCCACTCTTCTCAGAGGGCCAAATCAAAGTTCATCATGGGCCAACTTTGATAAAGACAAACAATGAATTTTTTTATTTTATCACAGCTTCGCACAGCTAGTCTCACTGTATAATAATCTCATGCTGAACTAAATAGAATTTATATATATAAAAACGCAGAGTAGCCCATATTACCGATTGCATGACTCAATCTAGAAACTGTAAAGTTTATCTTGTGTACAAAATCCGTTTCTACGTTTTTGCAAATGTCACTTAAGAGCTCTGTATGATTTCACAAGTTTTGAGAAAGGTTTTAACATTACACAAATATACATGGCAAACTTACTGTAGCAGCTTGTGGCCTAGATTCACCAAACACTTCTGAGAGTGTATAAATCTCAAAGAATGAACTTGAATCTTTGAATAACCAATCATTGTTTGCATTGCCATGTACCGGTCAGTGAAGAAAAATCAGAGAGAAAAACACATACTTGTACTAATTATCATAATTTATTCTTCTCAAATAATGAAAACACCTGATTATTATAATAAAGAGCTGAGATGATATTTTCAATATTAATTTTACAATGTTTATTTAAACATGCACCTAACTAGGTCCATGAAGTTTAATGAAATTAAGGAAAGTAGGTTAGCAAAAAAGATGGAGAAAGATCAGAATAGATTGGTATTGAATCAGGGGAAAGGAAGAAACATTGCATGATGTTAAAACAGAGAAACGCAGCTGTGGTTTGTGCTGTCCAAAGTATCAATTGCAGTCTGGAGAAGATTCTCTGTGCATTGCATTTTTCTTCAAGCTATCGAGGTATTCTTGTTGTGAAGCAGCCAGAACTGAGGCCAGCACGTCGTCGTCTTCCCAATCTGTTAAACCTAAAGACAAATTAATTATTTAAGCTCTATAAAAGACATAAATTATAAATCTTCAAGCATTTATGCTGGAACTCAATATGGCGTACCAAAGGCAGTAGGTGACATATCCTGCATTAGAGTCCTGTAGCCCAGGGTTGGGTAGAGAGACACCAGGGAAGAGTTGGCTGAAGACTGATGACTTGGACCTTTAAAATAATTCAAGGAAAAAATGGTTACTAAAGGGCTCAAGTCACTATACTGTACTTCAAGCTAAATTAAAAACAAACTAGTGTGATGCCATTTCTAACATAATCAGACCAAAATAAAGGACATTTGTAGTTAATTTTGGGAGTTTCCAACAGCATGTGTGCAGTGTTATTTTACATCTGATTGTTCAATGTCTATAGCAGGGGGGTCTCAGTCCTGAAGAGTTTAGCTTCAACTCTTATAGAACTGGATGTTGCGGCATACTTTTATTCCAGTATGATGAGTTTTTCAACCAAAAAGAAGTGCAGAGTAGGGTTGAGGTTTTATTTTTATGCTCCTACCCTCATCTTTACCTTGCAACAAACTAACGGTTGGAGGGGTGTGACTAAGCATATTAACTGTTCACTCTAAGGAACTTTTAGGTATGTAAGTTTAGGCAAGCTGGCACTAACCTCTGCAGGACAGTGGTCCTCCAGGACTGAGTTTGGACACCCCTCTTCTACACTAGTTTTGTTGTCAATCCCAGTTATAAGAGCAACAAATAATAACTTGACTTCTAGTTGATCAGTTGGAAAAGTGGCAGAGGGTTGATCATCAAAAATACTGCAGAAGGCCTATTAGAACTCACATGGAGCCAAGATTCTCACAGAAATCAGTCAAATTTTGTGAAGAAAAAAATCATGGTTTGGGGTTACATTCAGTATGGGGGCGTGCAAGAGATCTGCAGTGGATGGCAGAATCAACAGCATGACGTATCAAGACATTTGTGCTGCCCTTTACATTACAAACCACAGAAGAGGGCACATTCTTTAGCAGGATAGAGCTCCTTCTCATACTTCAGCCTCCATATCAAAGTTCCTGAAACCAAAGAAGGTCAAGGTGCTCTAGAATTGGCCAGCCCAGTCACCAAACATGAACATTATTGAGCATGTCTGGGGTAAGATGAAAGAAAAGGCATTGAAGATGAATCCAAAGAATCTTGATAAACTCTGGGAGTTCTGCAAGATCTCTTTCTTTGCCATTCCAAATGACTTTATTAAGACGTTATTAAACAATACTTAACCTAATTAAACAATTAAAAATCAAGGCATGATCATATTTCATTTTGGTAAAATAAGCGTAATCTAGAGGCCTTTGCCTTTTATATAAGCCACTTCTGATACCAAATGATCAACTAGAAGTCAAGTTATTATTTGTTGTTCCTAAAGTACAGGCGACAAGACCTTTGTCAGGTAGTCTATACAGTAGCTAAATACTGTTATGCTGGGTTCACACCAAACATGGAATTAAGCCCATTATTCATGCAAATGCATGAATAATGGGCAATAATCATTGCATGGCACAAATAAAGCGGAAAATTGCGACTACCATGCAAGTTAAATAAAATGAACTCAATTCAACTCAAATATAATTAATCTCTTGCAGAACATTTTTGTGAGGTTTAAAACATCTCACCAGTGACTAAGTACTCTGCGTTTAGTGTGAACCCCAAATTAGACTCTCCTGAAAAGCAAAGCACTGTTTACTCATGTAGCATCATCCCACCAAATAGTTTTGTGTTTTAACTTGACTAAAACAAGGCTAAATTTGGGCCGTCTAATACTGCCTCACAGTAAGAAGGTCGCTGGTTTGAGTGCCAGCTGGGCCAGTTGGCATTTCTGTGTGGAGTTTGCATGTTCTGCCCGTGTTCGCATGGGTTTCTTCAGGGTGCTCCAGTTTCCCCCACAGTCCAAAGACATGTGCTGTAAGTGAATTAGATAAACTAAATTGGCTGTAGTGTACGAGTGTGTAAGTGTGTGTGTGAATGTGAGAGTGTATGGATGTTTCCCAGTCCTGGTTTACGGCTGGAAGAGCATCTGCTGCTTAAAACATATGCTGGAATAGTTGGCGGTTCATTCCGATGTGGCGACCTCTAAAATAAGAGACTAAGCTAAAGGAAAATGAAAGAATGAACGAACATTTTATGCAAATGCACTCTCCTATAAAATATCCCAATGTCAATGTTGCCCTACAATATAGAGCAGCTTTACTGCACTGTGAGTAAATCAAGATGTACATTAGTGTGAGCAAAGAAAACACATGTACATATACACATACCCGGGGCACATGGTGAAGGGGGTTTGGGAAGCACCAGCGAAGCTCCACCAGGGGACGGAGGTTTGATAGAAGGTTCAGCATGAGCCGGGCCTGGATGTTCTGGAGAGGGTGCAGAGCTGCGCTGACGGGGAGACCGACAACCCCAGTCCTCCAAACCACTGGATGTGGCGGCTGTGGCAGAGCTGCAGGTTGCACTAGCTTTACGAGGCTGAATGGAAAACAAAAGACAGTCATGCTTCAAGCCTGAACTTGCTTTGATTAATACAGTGGGGTGACTTCAAACTAGGGCTGGGTATCAACTCAGATGACCTCATCCAATTCTGATTCTCAAGCTTTCTATTCCATTTGATTCTTGATCCAGTTAATTGAATATAGATTTCATACAAATAACCTCACATAAAAATTGCATACAACTGCTATTATTAATTAATTATTATTATAACTGCTGATATTTCTAACAAATATGAAATATGAAAAATGCATAATATGAAATAATAAAGTTCAAATTCAGTCGGGGCCCCAATACTGTATATATATATATATATATATATATATATATATATATATATATGGGGTTGCCCATACATACTAGTCGACTAGCCAACTTTAATGTTCTACCGTGACGTTTTTGATTGACGTTGACTAGTTATGCTACACTGGCGAAGTATGCATTACTTTTGGCAATAAAATATCTGTTATTGTTACATTCTTAGTAGAATGTGCAGTGACTAATTTGCTGACTTTAACAACATGTATGTACATAAATATTGATAAATATGCATGAATTCTAAATGGATTATATAAATTCCGTCAATAAATCTATGAAAGATATAGATTTAGACAGGCCATCTACCTCATGAACAGTTAAATATTCTCCTACTGTGCATAAACGTGCAATACTTTCTCATACGCACTTGTATACAGCACCTTATAACAATATACAATGCAATACTTTCTCCATTCGCATTGGTACACAGCACCTTATAACCTGTATATTCACAACATATCTGTACATACAATTCAACATCCAGATATTTTTTACTTACTGCATCTCTGTTTAATGTTTATCGCCTTTTTCTTTTCTCATATTTAAATTTTGTGTTGTCACTTGTCACTTTATGTACACTGGAAGCTTTTGTTGCCAAAACAAATTCCTTGTGTGTGTGAAGCACACTTGGCAATAAAACTGATTCTGATTCTGATACTCAGCCAAATTTACTGCCTGCTTTGTATTTTTTTTTTTATTAATATTAATGGCATAGGGAGAGTATTATTAGGCTGCTGTTGCTTTAACACATTATACATTAGTATCTATTTAACTGTTCAATTTGTAATGAGCCACAAAACTTGTTTCTGCATAATGCTTCAGGTGCAGAAAAAATTGCTTTCAAAAATGAAGAGTTTGAAGAAAGAGGGAAAACTCCACTGGCTGCACTGTTGAAACACAAATTTGATCCCAAAATTGTATCTGTAGCTCTGACAGTCTCGGTTGTTCTTGAATATTTAATCAATCAATTTTAATCATTTTTTTTATATTTTATACCTGTCTTGCTTGCTTCTCCTGGTCCTGAAGCCACTGCAGATAGGACTCACGAGCCACTTGCTCCTCGATGGCCTCATTGGTGGCCTCCCAATCTGTTGCTCTCTTCTTATCCTCCAGCATCTGCTGCTCAATCCAAGACTCTTCAGATGTCTTTATAGCGTTTTTCATGAGACACTGGTCAGCAAACTGCATTGAGACAGTATAGCAGATGTTAACAGAGGACAAGCTCATTTATGAAATCAGACTAGGGCTGGGTGATAAAGCAATAACGATTATTATCACAATATAACTTGTGTGTAAATATAAAGCATACTCAATTAGGAACTAAACAGTGTTGCTTGTTTGTGCCACATGGACTGTTTATCTGTGCATTTCCTTACATGTAGAAAGTCTCACAAAGAAAAGCACTTCAATTTAGCGAAGAACATGAATGTCTTGATGATTTAAAGCCAGATTAAAGAAAGCTGATGTACTCAATGGCTTTTACAAAAAGAAAAAACGCTGTGCCTGAACGATACAGCTACAAGACTTTTATGAATGTAATTTTTTTTAACTATGAAAGTTTTTTAGGCCATATCACCCAGCTCTAATGAACACTCATGCTAGTCCGTCTTATTTAAAACACATACCCCTGGTTTGAAGGAGGGCAGGCCCAGCCCGACCCCGACACTGGCCTTGTAGGGATTCACCACAGAGTTATAATGGATGTTTTTGTGGTAACTGACACGTATTGGCTCATCATTGTTCTCTTGGATGCCATGGAAAATATTAATTGGCTCTGAAAGATCAGAGTGGTCAGATAAAATTTTCAATATTTCCTCCACATTTGGTCTAAATGACGCAAACAGTTCAACAGACATTAACTAACCTATGCCATACTGGTAAACCTCCACCGGCCGGTTGAACATTTCTGCCATGGCCTGCATCTCAATGTGGTTTCCATGGCAGTTGTTCTTCCTCTTCCTGTTAATGTATGTGGTGAAGTCCTCAGTAACGTAACTGGAGAAGTAATCAGCATTTTTCGTCTGCAATCAAACCACAAAAAAAGACTCAAATCGTCCAATATTTGAAAGAAACGGTATTACAGTTTTTCTCAGTTGC
The DNA here is from genome assembly GCA_903798205.1 of Danio tinwini. NCBI lineage: Eukaryota > Metazoa > Chordata > Actinopteri > Cypriniformes > Danionidae > Danio > Danio tinwini. The sequence goes on along the minus strand of CAIGQZ010032461.1, from coordinate 8,600,058 downwards.
TTTGGTGCATTTCTCACAACACTATTTATATTTGCACAACAGTTAATGCATTTCTCAAAACAATTAGTACAAATGGCAAAACCTAGTTGATAACCTGCAAAAGCGTGTCACTTGCTCAAAAAGGATAGCTCATTCCTCAAAAGCAAGTATTCATGTCAATGAAAGTGTCAGTGTCATCAAAATGAAAAGTCCTGACACCATTGTTTATGAACAATATAGTCTAGTGGCTTTGTCATGCTTTCATTATGACACTTTACTCTGTACATTTTTTCCAATGCAAAAAAAGTCAGATTTTGGTGAAACCTCCTAAAAATGCTCAGGACAGCACTATATACTATTTGCACAGCCATTTGAAAACTACAGTAAAGTTAGACATTACTGCATTTAGTGAGGTATCTGAGTACAAGACACTGAATACATATTTCACATTTTCACTGCATTTGCTCTTCACAATTCTAATTTATTCACAGCATTGTGCAAAAGAATAAATACACCCTTATTTACAACAAACATAAACTTCCTTTGGGTAGAGCTGTGCACAACTGTAAACAATACTGCAGGACATATTGAAACTGAACCTACAACATACACAGGTCTGTAAATCATTCATGAAATTGTTCAATTTAGAAGATGTTTTCAGGGAAAAAAAGATTGAATTTTGTATTGACTCAAGAAAAATTGTAATGAAATGAGGACTATTAGTTTTATACGCAATGACTATTCATCATCCACAAGTTTAGTTCATTTTGACTGACATGACATAAGCAAATGATAATGTTACAAACAGCAGAGAGTTGTATGAAAGCAATTGATGCATGTGAAAAAACATTCGCAATTTGTTGGAAGGAATGAGAAACTGCTACTATGATGTGCACAAATGACTAATTGTTTTGAGAAATGCATTAACTGTTGTGCAAATGTAAATAGTGTTGTGAAAAATGCACCAAAACAACTGAGAAAAACTGTAAGTATTATTTATTTAAAAATATTGAAATGATTTACCAAATAATCCATACATTGCTTCCGTATCACATCGTGCATATCTTGGTCCCCGTATATTTGATCAGCTTTAAAATATAAAATTAAAAATTAAAAGAGAGAGAATTATTGCTAAAATAAAATCAATTTTATTTACATTCAAAAAAGAAACACTGAATATCACAAAATAGCAACTAATTCAAACTGTTATTAAAAACTACATATTAAATACATACATAGTATATAATTAAAACAAAAACAGTGCTATTGACAAAAGTTTCTTCTCAATGACACAAAATTTGTTAAATAATTTTTTAGAGACTACATTAGAAAGGTGCCAACACTAGTGGTGTAACGGATCACAAATCTCACAGTTCGGATCACATTGGTTTTTTAGTCATGGATCGGACCATTTTTCAGATCAGACAAATGTAATTTGCTTTCCATTTCTCACAAATACATTACTGCAAGTACAGTTTTAACAAACAGAACTTAGAACCTGTAATTTTATAAAAAAAATAAAATGAAGAAATAATCAGCTAAATAAAAATAAATAGTAAAATATTCAGTACTGTGAAAATTTCACTGTTACTATTACTGTTGTTAATAATGCTAAATGTAGAAATCTAACATTATAATTTGTACAATTCTATTTATTTTTAGTCTAATTTCAATAAATTATTCAGTTATTCACTCATAAAACTTCATGTTTCATTGCTAGATGTATCATTTTTGAAGAATTAATAAGTGGCATATTTTTTGATAGCCACCTATTGGTTAAGTAATGTAATCGCTGCCTACAACTTTCATTTTTGAGCGTCAAGTTAAATGCATATTACGGTGATTGTAATCTTTACCATAAACATCAATGGTTATATCTAAACTGTTATCCCAGTACTTCTGTGTTATTTGTGTGTTTGTAACTTCATAACTAACTCAAAAGACTAGAGACTGAATTTCTTTCTTGATTTTTGCGTTTTTCAAACACAGATTTGAATGCAGCGATTTCGAAGGATTAACAAACATGTGCAAATCGCCATCATTTATAATTTATGTTGCGTGGGTGTTGAGATCCCAATCTTTTAATGATTAATGCAGGCTAAACAAGTAGTGACAGAAAACACCTTTAATAACCTATAAAACCCACCACATCCCAAATAACCTACCACGACTTCTTCCGTCATCATCATATTTTACAGGAAAGCCTAAATGCTTTCATACATGTGATTTGAACGTTGCGAGAGGGGATCACTATGTGATCGTTACAAATTTATGATTAATCTACCAGTAAAAAAATGCATTAATGCTTGGGCCACATGTGTTCCGAACCGTGGATTGTGATCTGTACGCATCACAAATCAACAGTGATCTGTTCACCTCTTACTAACACAATATACGTAATACACAAACAAAAGAAATTCTACACGGTTTAATACTTAAATACATTTATTTCCATGACTACTCCAGCATGAAAAATATATTTTCAGCTTATGATAATATATATGCAACACAAAAACAACAAATTAGCAATATTACCGACTGCTCTGAAAAGACATGCTCCATCTTCCTTCATTTTTTTTATTTCAAAGCCTTTCTTTTCCCTCAAGGCTTTCTCAAACCATTCTTCTTGCTGTTGGCAAAAAACAAAGTACTTTACAGCAACAAGGAGTACTTGTATTATTCCAATTACCAAAACAGACAAAGCATCCAAATAAAGTAGTTTGAAATTATAAATAATAGGAGTGTTCACTCAAAAAAATGGTAATGTTACTTTTGTTACACACATAATTTTTTATTAGTCATTAAATACATTAGACTAGAAATGGACAATATCCTGGTGATACAGTGACTCAGTAGTTAGCACTGTCGCCTCACAACAAAAAGGTCACTGGTTCGAGTCCCGGCTGGGCCAGTTGGCATTTCTGTGTGGAGTTTGCATGTTCTCCCTGTGTTTGCATGGGTTTCCTCTGAGTGATCCGGTTTCCCCCACAGTCCAAAGACATTCGGTACAGGTGAATTGAATAAACTAAATTGGCCGTAGTGTACGAGCGTGAACGAGTATGTATTGGTGTTTCCCAGAACTAGGTTGTGGCTGGAAGGGCATCCGCTCTGTAAACATGCTGGATAAGTTGGCGGTTCATTCCGCTGTGGCGAACCCTGATTAATAATATGGACTAAGCCGAAGGAAAATGAATTGATGAATGGCCAATAAACCATATTTTATTTGTCATAATTAAAATTTGCAACTATCAACAACTGCTTCATGTTAGAATTTAATTCTACCAAGACTTAATGTAATGTATTTATTACAAGTCTCTACCAAGATTTAAACACACATAATGTATTACAATATATACATAATAAATTAATTTATAACAGCAAACAAAGACAAGAGAAGGTATTAAACATTTCTATCAATTATTGGAGGAGCAGCTATTTATTTACTGCATGTTTTTAAAGAAGGACACATCTGGAAACATACCTGCTCGGCTGTGGCGGGGTCCACAAGCTGAAGTCTGGCCGCATTCTCATACTCATCCTCACTGTTATTTCCTCCAGCTCCTTCCTCGGGTTCGGACGCTGGACTCCCGCCTCCTCCTCCGCCGCCGCCCACTCTCCCTCCTCCACCTGTCAAACCGCTGGAGCAGACCGCCTGCCGTCTCCGCTTGCTGAGTCCGGGTCCCGAGCAGCAGCTTCCGACACCGCCTGCCCCGCACGGTAACTCGACACGGGTTCCCGAGTTCGCGCTTCCTTCACACTGCACGAGCGGAGCTCCAGCGACACCGGGCTGCGGGGAGGCCGCCTGCGGGCGAGCGCTTGCTTCGATCCGCCGCTCCTCTCTGGAAGTGTGCGGTGTGGCCTGGTATGTCCACGGCGGCGGAGAGGCCCTTGATCGGGACCCCGGTCGTCCCGGGAGGGGGTGAGGGTGCGCCTCAGAGCCGCCTCTTCTGTCCGGTTCGTCCGTGTGATCACCGCCACCGGCTGCGGACACCGGTTTCTTCTTCGGGAGGATTGTCATCGCTGGCCAGCTTGCGGTGATTTGTGTTGTTGCGAGTTCGCAATAGAATAAACGGCCGTTTTGATTTTTTTATGAACAGTTTGTTCGCCGCATGTATAGTTGCATAATACGAGGTGTCAGTGAACTGCTACTGTCACCACAGTTCGACTTTCTTCCTTCGGTTTCGAGGTTTTTCTTTAGTAACAACGAACGACCGAGAGTTTGACACAAACATCAACAAACCACAATGCGATTTTTACGTCACTTCCGACGCTCGCGCTGCTTCGTGTTGGCAAATGCTCTTACGTTGCTCCTCACTGCCCCCTAATGCATTAACCCTTCTATTGACTTATTTTAACCCAGTGAGCCTGTGTGAGTGTTTTATGCATTTTCAAGAGCCTTTTATACTTTTAGCTATCTATTTAACGTTTATTTCTGTTGCTGGGTTAAATATAGCAGTTGGTAGGCCATGTCTCTTATCTGTCTTTCTCCCCTGCTGAATCTTGATTCTGATTTGTTGGCTGAAATTACACAGTAAAAATGGTCAGTGTCTATTAAATTCCACTGTTGAAAAAAATATTTTAATTAATTTAAAAAAATTAACCCAAAATGTCCCATCCAGGTGTTTACTCATCGCTGATGATGTCATTTGGAGCCAGAGTCTGCACAGCAGGTACCAAAGCTAGACCCAATCACAAGCACTCAATCATAACACCAAACTCTGTTTCTATAGCAACATATAACTAAATACAAGCAATTTGATAAACACCAGCATGAAGAAGTTAAGTAAAATGTCAAAAACTACTTTTGGGAAAAAAAATTAAAGTGGAATTTGATTATGTCCAATAAGTTTACACTGACAGGGTGAGGTTTATGACTTGTACTGCAGCCGGCCACCAGGGGGCAATCAAAGTATTTTGGTTTCTCTTTTCAGCACGTGAAGCACACTTGAATCAACTTCTTTATTTTGTTGAGCTTATCTATCTATCTATCTATCTATCTATCTATCTATCTATCTATCTAT
>CAIGQZ010032461.1:8572641-8594557 GCA_903798205.1 Danio tinwini | reverse complement strand
AGTCACTTTGGTACATTTCTCAGATCAGAATTGAAATTTGCAAAACAGTAAGTGCATTTCTCAAAACAATGAGTAGCTACAAATAGCAAAACACCATGGGTTACCTGCAAAAGCCAGTCTCTTGCTCAAAATCCTTAGTTTATCTCTAAAAACTACACTTCTGTGTGAATGAACATGTCATTGCCATCAGAATGACAAGTCCTTGTGTCATTATGTACGGATAAGACAGTCAAACGACTAAGTCATGTTGTCAATATAACAGTTTTTTGTTGTTGTTGTTGCTGTTTACCGTAATTTGTTGCCAGATCATGTCATTATGATACAGAAAGGAAAATACAGCACTGCATAGCACAAACAAAACTAAACAAAAGTAGAAATGTGAACATTGGACAATCTCCTTTCAGATGCACCTTCATTAGAAAAAGTCAAGATTTACCTTGGAGAAATTGACCAATTCAGGACAGATTTAGATAAAAAGTCTAATGGGAAGGCATAGAAAAATGTATTATGACAATATTATGACAGCTTGTTCAAGCATTTTGCATGTAAAGACTTTAGCTATGAACTAATGTCTAAATGTTGTGGTGGTGAGACTATTCAGCAGAGACCAAAATAATACATTTTGATCAACAGAAAATAAGCAACTGATAATGTAGGAAACAGCATATAACTGCACGTAATCATTTGCATGGATGTACAAAACCGTTTGCATCTTGTTCAAAGAAACAAAAAACTGCTTTTCTAATTTGCACAAGTGACACAATGATCTGAAGATTAAAAAGGGAGTTTTGAGAATTTCAATCTTGATCTGAGAAATGGACCAAAGTGACTGAGAAAAACTGTAATATTTTTATTGTTGCATAAATGAAAACTAAAAGAATAATTGCAAAATACTTTACAGATTGTAATATTACTGTGATTTTCTTTATAGTTATAATTATCATAATCTGATTTAATAACAACAATCATATTACAGTTTTTCTCAGTGGCTTTGGTGCATTTCTCACAACACTATTTATATTTGCACAACAGTTAATGCATTTCTCAAAACAATTAGCACAAACTGCAAAACCTAGTGGATAACCTGCAAAAGCGTGTCACTTGCTCAAAATGGATAGCTCATTTCTCAAAAGCAAGTATTCATGTCAATGAAAGCGTCAGTGTCATCAAGATGAAAAGTCCTGCCACCATTGTTTATGAACAAGATAGTCAAATGGCTTTGTCATGTTTTCATTATGACAGTTTACTCTCTATATTTACTGCATATGTTCTTTGCAATTCTAATGTATTCACAGCATTGTGCAAAAGAATAAATACACCCTTATTTACAACAAACACTCTCTTTGGGTAGAGCTGTGCACAACTGTAAACAATATTGCAGAACATATTGGAACTGAACCTACAACATACATACGTAGGTCTGTAAATCATTCATGAAATTGTTTAATTTAAAAGACATTTTCAGGAAAATTAAGATTTTAAGATGTTTATAACATTTTCTTGACAGATTTTGACAATTAGTTCAACATTTTTATATGTAATGACTAAAGTAATGAAATGAGGACTATTAGTTTTATATGGAATGACTATGCAGCATTCACAAGTTTAGTTGATTTTTCTGACATGACATAAGCAAATGATAATGTTATAAAACAGCAGAGGGTTGTATGAAAGCAGTTGATGCATGTCCAAAAGCATTTGCAGTTTGTTGAAAGGAAAGAGAAACTGCTACTATGATGTGCACAAATGGCTAACAGTTTTGAGAAATGCATTAACTGTTGTGCAAATGTAAATAGTGTTGTGAAAAATTCACCAAAGCGACTGAGAAAAACTGTAATAACATATTTTATATTTTAGACTGAACAGTTTTCCTAATTTGTTCTGTCCGTTCTAAAGTTATTCTGGCAGTACAAGGCCAACAAAACAAGTTCCTGCCTCCACAAATCATTTTGACACTTTCTTTTGGTCAATTTAAACAGCCAAACAGCATAATCTACTGCATCAAAATATCATACATCAGTCAGAAATTGTAAAAAAAAAAAAAAAAAAAAAGTGGTTTCTAATATTAAGAAACAATGTAAATATATAAAGTATTAGAGGTTTGAATGTTTTATTACATTGAATAACGGACTCCATATTTTTGAATTATGGAAAGTTCAAACACACCCTGAGGGAATAATGTGGCCATGACCCAAAGTCTAATACAGTGGTTCCTAAAGTCGGGGATCGCTTGGAGATTTCCAATTATCAAATTCACTTTATTAAACTATTACAATTGCCATATTTTATCCATAACCTACAGAAGAAAAAAGAGTAGTTAATAGTTACATAAAAAAATAGCATGCAGATAAAAAGCCATCAGCCTTTCAATTTATTTGCGACGGCTGGGGTGATTTTGTTATATCAAAGACAGCACATTGATTTCATGGCATCAGGTTAAACTTCCTGACACCTTTACGACACCCATGTACATAAATAAAATACAGGCCACAACTAAAGATGGAGGATAATCACAGAGTGGCGTTCTTTAAAATAAAATGATGAATAGACTTGGGCCTATTGGTGTGTGTGCGCCGTTGTGTGCAAGGTTTATATATTTATAACCACCTCAAAGCATATTAGGGGTTGCGAGTCGCTGGCGTTGTTATTTTGGAGGTGACAGGTTAAACTGTTTGGGAACCCCTAGTCTAATACACATAGAGATGTATATACATTTTTAATAAATGCAACAGTAAATGAGTAAGTAAATGAGAAACTGGTATGTTTTCAGGTATAAAAAAACCCAATCATACAGATTCTGTACAATAACATGATTTCTTCAGCATGACTTTTTTTTTCAGGATTTTATTATATCTTTTTTCCCAACATGCATTCATTCAATACATTTTTAAATTTTAGTGTTTCTCTTAAATGAAAAGACACCCAGAAAAATCCCCAAGGCTAAGTACGCCTGCTTGGAACCTGAGTTTACAGTAACTGCATGGTCGTCATTTAATTTTAACTGCTTCATAAAACAATACTGCAAATACAAGTAATTAAACAGTATATCAAATCCATGGTTTCTGTTTTACTAATGCAAAATATACGAGTGACTACTCTGACTGCCAGATGCATATATGACAACAAATTAATCTCTAAAATGTTACCACTTCCTTTTAATTAGTATTTAAATCAATCAATAAATACTGGCCATCATAATAAATTGTTTTCAGACTCAGGGAGCTCAGGGAAACATCATCATGAAACTACAAGTCAGATTGTCATAGCTTTCTCTTGGTTTTTCTATATAATCTTCAATAAATATGTTTAAGAATAGGATATTGCCTATCATGAGGACTGCGCACAAGACACTTAAAACATTTATTCTGAAACAGTTATGGCACATTTTTCAAAAGTGAAGAGTTTGAAGAAGTGAAACTCTACTGGCTGGACTGTTTTTGATCCCAACATTGTCTCTGTAACTCGGATCTTAAATATGATTTGCACCAAGGAAAAGGATATTAGGATGGAGATGACACTCAAGAGTTATGTCTGCTCTCGTTTGCAACACTCGGTCCTTCAAGAAATGCTGGTGGAAGAAACTTTTGCTTGTTTTTCTCCAGCTCTGTTTGAATAGTTGTCTTTCTCATGAGTTTATCAATCTATAATATCAGCCTCATCGTTGATGCTGTGGTGAAAGTTTAGGAAAGGGAAATATTAAATACGTTCCAGTCTTAATGCTGATGTGAGTTTTTCATTTCTGTACATATCATATTGTTTGTTTATTCATTCCTTCAGTTTTTTTTTGTTGCAGTGAGACTTATGAGCATATCTTCTGGTGATATTTGTCCAGTTGAATGTAATTTATCAAACAGAAGTTTGTTTCGACTGTGTCCTCAAAGTAGTATTTTATGATGTACACTTGGTAACCTGAAGGAAAAAAACATGTAGAGTATGTTATACGATACAATATGGCTGTAACTACAACACATTATTTTAGGGCAGTTCCAAACTACTGTCAAGTACAAATAGAAAAACTTCAAAATAAAAGTCTGGTTTAAAAGATCAAATAATTAAAATAACATCATTAAACCAAGATATATATATATATATATATATATATATATATATATATATATATATATATATATATATAGTTGAAGTCAGAATTATTAGCCCCCCTGAATTATTAGCCCACAATTTCTGTTTAACAGAGAGAAGAATTTTTCAACACATTTCTAAACATAATAGTTTTAATAACTCATCTTTATTAACTGATTTATTTTATCTTTGCTATGATGACAGTAAAAAAGTTGATATATTATTTCTGCCAGATGAACAACTTAAGATGAAGTATATATCAGCCTATATATCTGTAATTGGCTTCCAAATATAATTAATTATCGGTTATTTGTATGAACCAAAATAACAATCAGTATCGGGGAATGTTTATTTCTAATATTTGAGTTATCATCCTGATCAGAAAATTATATAAAAGCTGATTTATCAGCCTATATAGGTAATTGGTTTCTAAATATTTGTAAGAACCAAAATAACCAAAATAACCAGAATTATTAGCCCCCCTGAATTATTAGCCCCCCGTATATTTTTTCCCCCCAATTTCTGTTTAACGGAGTGAAGATTTTTTTCAACACATTTCTAACCATAATTAACAACACATCTTTATTAACTGATTTATTTTATCTTTGCCATGATGACAGTAAATAATATTTGACTAGATATTTTTCAAGACACTTCTATACAGCTTAAAGTGACATTTAAAGGCTTAACTAGGTTAATTAGGTTAACTAGGCAGGTTAGGGTAATTAGGCAAGTTATTGTATAATGATGGTTTGTTCTGTAGACTATTGAAAAAAAATAAATAGCTTAAAGGGGCTAATAATTTTGACGTTAAAATGTTTTTTTAAAAATAAAAAACTGCTTTTATTCTAGCCAAAATAAAAACAAATAAGACTTTCCCCAGAAGAAAAAATATTGTCAGACATACTGTGAAAATCTCCTTTCTCTATTAAATAATGCTAGCTTTTTTAAATAATAATAAAAAAAATAAAATAAAAGGGGGGCTAATAATTTTGAATTCAACTGTATAATGAATTATCGGTTATTGGTATACCAAGCAAAATTACCACATTGGCACCAAACGTATTGTTTACCTCACGGTCCTCACTGCGATCTGTCTGGCTCAACTTTGGTCTCTCCATTCTGCTTGTCGCTGGATTTCTGCGAGAGATGCGTGGAGACTGTGGCCGCTTGAGCCACGGCTTTGAAGCTGCGCTTGCGCTTCTGCACGTTCTGCTCGGGGTGGAAGATGATGACATAGACTTTGGGGATGTACAACATGCCCAGGGACACCGTGGCACTCAAACTCATAGACACGGTCAGCGTGGTGGTCTGAATGAACATCTGGTTGAGGGCGGAAAAAAGATTAAGAGTAATATTTGAGCCTGGCCTCAGCTGCGACCTGTCACATGATGTAGATCAGCCGTCAGGGCTTTAGCGCTGAGATATCACTCCACATTACACATACTGTACATACATCCTCTTGGCTGATTGTCATTTGCTGGAAATCAGAGTAATGACTACTATTAGTGGAAGACATCAGCCATGTGCAAACCATTCAGATGCTTTATGCACAATCCCATGTAAGTGCTACAGTGCATGTCATTTGCATACATTCATGATTTATTCCAGCAAGGTTGATTTCAGGTCAGTTATTTGAGTTCTTATATTTCATGCATTATAATAATTTAACTGCATTTTATTTGAAATATGCAGCAAAATTGTATTTCCTTCCATTTTTAAGACTATGCTATAGAAAAAGCACATGAATACCATTAGATAAAACATCAGTGAATAAACATTAATCTAAGGATACATTTAAAGAGAACACAAAGAGTGTATGAATAAGAAACCTTTTAAGCAAACGTCAAAAAAATTCATAATGCCAACAAAATAAGATGAATAATACAACAAAATGCTAATGATAATAATATAAAATACAATAATAATAAAAAAAACAAATATAATGAAATAAATGAAATATAATAAACAAAAATGTATATATCCTCTGCCGTCTGCTCTTTATTCCGCTTCTGCTCTTCTTTTCATTTACAAGAAATGAAAAGACTTGAAGAGCACCTGAGGGCCAAAAGCTTTGCGGTTGACCGGCCACTAAAAGACCTCTCTATTAGTCAGAGTATACTTTCCATTTTTAAATCCCTGCGCTTTGTAAGCAAAACCATCCCCCACCGGATGAATACATGTGAAAAACTCAATGACTAAATGCATAAAGTGTGGCCAGCGTCTGAACGGCTTTTAGGACGACACAAAAACAGCACCACAATTAACTAGCAATTATGTTCACTCGATATGGCTACATGTTTTTTTTTAAGTTTCTAATATCTGATTATGTTTGCCACGTTTATAAGTAAATGTTGCAGTAAAATTAACAGAGCCAGAAGCATGTTGTTCAGAGAAATGAATGGCTAGATTTACTCTGTCCATCTTAAATGATGGGTTGCACTTCTAGTTTGGGGAACGCAGATTCAAAACAACTGAAACAAACCTTTTTTAATAATACGGTTGTGCTACAAATAATGAGTGAGTGTTTGGCTTATGCTTTTTTTTATCCATCATGGAAATATTGTATATACACACAATGCTCAGCATAAATGAATACACCTCCTTTTGAAAGAGATCATTTTTATTTATTTCTCAGTGAAGATAGTCAATATATTTGGTGGATTTAAACAAAGCAGTTTTATTAAACCGTTATATCCATTAAAATAAGAGTTTGGTCACCTGACATCTTTGGGAATAGAAAGAAAATACATTTATGAGAGTTATTGAATAAAAACAAAAACAATTTTATGTTTCTAGAATTTTTCCACTTTATTCATTTGTTTTTATACTTTTCCCCAACATATTCATTTGGGTGTGGTTATTTTTGATAGTATGCAATGTACTAATGGTAATATACAATTTTTTTTGTTAGATTAGTTCCAGTTTAGGCTTCAGTGCTGACTAATTTAATGCATATAGACAAATATGCTATTGTAAAGCATCCTATAGAAAATATTAATTTGAGAGGGGTGTACTCATTTATGTGGAGCACTATATAAAGAAATAAAATATAATACAGTTAATGAGCATATCTGTGGCCAAAGCTCATCTGAATTCACTGTGTTTTGTTCCTTTAGATAATTTTCCCTTTGTTTACCCTACAGTACAGTAATATTCAACACTTCCACAATTGTGTTACAGAAAGGCTTGAATCCAGATTTGCTGTTGTTCATGGTCGACTTTGGTTCTAATTAGTTGTTTTTTAATGTTTGATTGATGAACTGAGAAGAGAATAATGACACATAACACTTCACCAGGGTTTCTGCAGGTTTCAATTAGTCAAATTTAAGACTTTTAAAGATAATTATGAATGAAATTTCTGATTTGTAGAGGGATAAATGATAATCTTTTCTAATGGCCCAGTGGAAAAGATTTTTACCTGCCTCAGCAAAAAAAAGTTATTTCTTAGCCACATATTTTAAATAATATGTCAAAACAAACAAACAAACAAACTCTTAGTGCATACAGTACATACACTTTGTTTCAACATAACATTTTCTTTTGAGAAGTTTTAAAAAAAACAATAAACAAAATCTATTCACAACAGTCTGTAAATGTCAGTGTCCTCACCAGGTAGTTATAAACAACTTTTTTTAGGGGGATTCATCTTTATTATGATGGGAAAGTGGAGGTTTACAGACAGTAAAGTGTGGGGAGCAGAAAGAGGGGAAGTAACAAGATCTCAAGCTAGGAATCGAATTCGGGTGAGTATCGAGGTACTAGGCTATTGGCGCTAACTATAAACACAAATTTTAATAAATGTTATTGTAAGGAAGACAATTTTACCCTACTGGCCACTTGAGTTAATGAATAAAATATTTGTTGAAAGTCTTATTGAGATGGATTATTGGTCATTGGGTAGCTTTACACGGATATTGGAAGACCAACAACACAATATTTCAGTGAATTTAAGACTTTTTAAGGCATAAACATTTGTTTTTTAATTTTTTTTTTATTCCCAGAGGACAACCCTGTTCACTGAGTGCAAGTTACTCCTATATTTCAGCAAAGCATCATGGGATGTAGGAAAATGTAAATATACAGTAGGAGAAACTAGAATTGAACACATCATGTTTTTTCTTGGGAATAATACTTTTTAAGGAGCTGTTGACATGGAACTGAACCCAATTTTGGTAAAAAACAAAACAAAAAAAAACAATACATGCACATGCATTGCTCAGGTGTGATTGTTTTTCACAGACTTGAACAGTAAAAATCTTGATGGTTCTGTGGGTCTCGTCTGAATTTTCTTTTGGATTCGAGTCAGGTGATTGGCTGGGCCAATTTTACAGCTTGATTTTCTTTCTCTGAAACCATTTAAGATTTCTTTTGCTGTGATTGGGATGTCCTGATTGGGCTGTGTCTGGATGAATCATCCACTCTGGTTTCATCTTCATCCTCCTAATAATGTAGATGTTGGACTGAAACAGCTAATATTCAATAACAATGATGAAGGGCAGAGGGTTTCTGAAGAACTACTGAGAGATTTCAGCTGCTGTCTGGGCTTTCACTGCCTTTCTATACCTAGCTTTCTTCATGTGTTCATTTAATTTTTCACTGTGTTATTTAATTTTATTACACATAACTTAATTAAACGAAATTAGTTTTGCTTTATTTGAACATATTGGATGTTATCAATATGCGGTGAAAATTTCAAGTCAACAGCACCTTTAGAAATATGTTTTCTGAAAAAAAAATTGTGACGTGTTGAATACTTATTTCCCCCACTGTATTCTATATAATGTTAAGGAATAGTTCACACAAAAAATTGAATCTACTCACCCTGTACTCAAGTAAAGTAGTACCAAACCTTGAATGTGTTTCTTTTTTCCTGAAGATATTTTAAGGAATGTTGCAAATCGGTAGCCACTGACTTCCATAATAGAAAAAAAAATACTATGGAGGTCAGCGGTTACCAGTTTCAACATTCTTCAGAATATCTTCTTTTGTGTTCAAGATTAAAAAGGTACTCATAAAGAATTGCAACAGGTGATCAAATTAAATTTTCAGTTTACTGAAAAATAGGTTGGCTTTGATAGAAGTTTCATTTAGGAACTATCATTTTAACCTTAAATGACAAGTTAATAACAATTTACCTTTTCGGTAGATTGTGACGTGCCAAAAAAAATGGGGACGAAGGCGAGCCAGATGATGCAGGTGGTGTACATGGTGAAGCCGATGGGTTTGGCCTCGTTGAAGGTCTCAGGAACTCCTCTGCTCTTGATGGCATAGACCGTACAGGTGACCATCAGTGCCATACTGTAGCTCAGACAGCCAATCAGAGACAGATCCGACATGTCACACTTCAGGATCCCCCGCGCAAACTCAGGGTTTGGAGGACGCAGCTCATCAAAGTCCACATTGGTGTGAGGAGGAACCACTCCAAACCATATGAAAATGCCCAAGAGCTGAAAGGAGAAAGAAGAGAAGAGCACTGAACATCCATGCTACACTCTAAACCCTGCTGCTTTAATTATTCAGTGAACACAAAGTCCTTGGACAAAAATGTCTTTTGGAGACATAAAGCACAGTGGCAACACTGTAAACAGCTAACAAGGCAGTTCCTCTGAATGAAGAGTTTATCTGACATAGATTATGATTTAAATAATTGAATGAACTTTTTACAGTGCTCATCATATATAAGTGCACCGTTTAAATTCATATATTTAATAGGAAGCTATACAATATTATATCTGTTCATATACATTAAATTAGTCAGTACTATCAACAAGTTCTTTAAACTGGAAAGAATACTGCTGGAAAAACATTATTAGATATTTCAAAACCCCAGCACTAACAGCCAAATATACCAACAAGTCTCCAAAATGTTGGTGTAACTGCGGATGTAATAAAGCAAACCATTATCATACATTTTGGGAATGTATGCATATTCAAGAATATTGGAAAGAAATACAGGAGGCTCTTGAGCATATATTTGAAATAGATATACCTCTAGAAAGTAAGTTGTAATATTTTGGCTGTGTTGATCCAGATACAGTAACGGCAGACAATAAATACCTTATGCGTGCTCTCATGGCAGCCAGCTAAAAAGCAATCACACGCAAATGGCTACAGCAAGAGCAACCAACCCTAAGTAACTGGATAGATGCAACTATTGAGATCTACACAATGGAAAAAAAATCACTTTTGTCGTCAACTTAAAGAAGGATATATTCCTGTGAAAATAAAGAAAATGGGTTGAATATATTTCAGTTAGAAGACCTGACTTTGTTGCTATAAACGAATAGAAGATGTTGATCTGATAGATACTAATGTGTGTACATGTATATGGTTATCCATATTCATATTGTATTGTGTGACATCCCCATGTGTGTAATGAAGATGGAGAATTTAGATTACTCTGGAAGAAATTATATTATGACATGCGTTCTCACCCTGGATGTAAATAGTGCTTTAATTTATTTAATTTTATTTGTTTTTTATTTATTTATTTTACTATTATTATTATTTTTATAAATATTTTTTTTCTCTCTTTATGCTGTTTTTCATTTTATAATTTACAAAATTTGAGTACTACAGTGTAGTTAATACACCTGACAATAATGAACGTAAATTGTATACCACTTAAGGTCACATATTGAGATTCAATTGTACCTTGAAATGCTGTATGATTGTACTCAATTGATTGTTCACAATAAACATAAAATAATAAAAAAAAGATTAGTCAGTACTGAAGCCAAATCTGGAGCTTATCTAACAAAATAACTTACGATAATGGTCCAAAAACTAGTACACCCAAATGTATATGTTATAGAAAAATATTAAATACAAATTTAAAAAAAGGAAAAAATCAAGAGAAGCAAAAAATAATAATAAAAAAATTTGTTGAAACTTTGTAGGTTGCAATATTTTGCTTGAATTTAATTGTATTATCTTTCAATTTCTAAATATGTTTGGTGACTAAAATATTATTTTAATAAATATATGTTTATTAAACCTGTTTTGTTCAAATGCACCAAAATACATTGCCTATATCCACTAAGAAATTTATACAAATGTTCGTTTTCAAAATGGGGTGTACTCAGTTATGCTGAGAACTATTATTTTGAGAACTATTATGCTGATAATTATTTCTATATTATACTTTCAATTATATAAAGCTTCAATAATATTAAATTAGCTATCTTTAAATTAAATTTTAATCGCAAAAACATTGATTAGTAGAGCAATGGCTCAAAAAAATCTGCATCACTGGTTACACCAAATTATTAAGATATTATTAAGAATAATTCAATACACATTGAAATTGCTACAAGTCAACAACGTCAGCTTTTCAATGTCTGGTAGCTTACTTTGAACAAAAGCTTTCACTAAATGAAGCAACATAAATTTCTGACGCACCTGTACTGAGATTAGAATAAATGTGATGATTAGCTGGGACGTAGGGCTGATAAACTTAGGTGGCGTGACTGATTTCTTCCCCTGCTCAAAGATCCTGTAGATTCGATTGGTTTTGGTGAGCATGGCAGAATAACTGATGCACATTCCCAGGCCCAAGAACAGCCTCCGAAACGCACACACCACAGTGCCCGGCTCTGCGATCATGAGGAAGGTGATGAGATATATGAGGAAGATGCCTGTCAGGAGCACATAACTGAGCTCTCGGCCCGAAGCGCGGACTATTGGGGTGTCATTAAAGCGGATGAAGGTGGCGATGACTCCCGTTGTAGCAAGAATTCCCAATACAGCCAAAAAAACAGGGATAATGGCCCATGGAGAGCTCCACTCCAGCTTGATGATGGGTGTGGGACGGCAGGCAGTACGGTTGGGGGTGGGTCTCATGTCAAACGGGCACATGTCACAATTAAATTCATCCAGGAGGAACTGATACCCATCACAGAGCTCACAGTGCCAACAGCATGGCACCCCCTTCACCATCCTCTTCCTCTCCCCGGATTCACACGGAAAACTGCATACTGAGTCTGGAACCAGCTTTTCCCCTCCAGACCACTGCATATCTTCAGCCTTACAGAAAGAGAGAAATATTTTCACACAACGTGCATTTAGGAATGTCCCAAACTACCCAACAGGCTTAATGCGCTTACACTGAGTCGTAAGTGGTTGGTCCACTGGCCGATGAGTTTATATCCCGGGTTGGTGGTGTTGGAAAGCTGGTACTGGAAGATATCGTATCGTCCTGGGGCGTCACCGTTTTCATTAAACATCACACCTGTGCCGGCGCTGCCTTCAGAGGAAACACACACACAGGGGTTTGATATTCAGCATCACAAACGCAATGATTTGAAACAACAAAGTCGCTTCATTTAGAGGCGTTCGCAAGGGCGTAAAATTGTGTTAATGCGAAGCAATTATTTCCATTGTTCTTTTCCTCGCCGTAAAACTGTCAAACGTAACTTTGAAGGTGACTTTTCCATATCAAAGGTTGCTTACAAAAAATACACAGGTGTAAAATGGTAACAACATGGTGTAAACAGCAACCAGAAGCTGTTTACAGTGTACAACCTGAAAATAGCAACTTTTTCTTAGGATTTCTTTATTTTTTGTTCTTAGGAATTTTAGAAAGTGCAAAAAGTTATATATTTTATTTATGCTACAGAAACAATAATATTTTAATATGCATAAATTTAATTTAGATGTATAAATTTAGTTTATTCAATTCACCTATAGCGGGTGACGCGGTGGCGCAGTGGGTAGCACGTTTGCCTAACAGCTGGCATTTCTGTGTGGAGTTTGCATGTTCTGAGAAAAAACATTCACCACTACAAATTTTACTCCCTACACTGCAAAAAAAAGTTTTTCTTACATAGAGTTTTTGTCTCATTTCTAGTCCAAATATCTTAAAAATTATTTTCAACTAAAGTAAAACATTGTTTTGTTTTCAAAAATAAGTGGTCAAATTTAAGTGAGTTTTTTCTTTTAAAAAGCTAAATTATCTGCCAGTGAGGTAAGTAAAATAACCTTGTTTTCAGTATGAAATAAATGCCCATGCACTGGCAGATTTGACTTGTTTTAAGTAAAAACTCACTTAAATTTAATGACTTGTTACTGAAAATAAAAACAAAATACATTATTGTCTAGAACAGGGATGGGCAAACTCGGTCCTGGAGGGCCGGTGTCCTGCACAGTTTTGCTCCAACACTAATCAAACACACCTGAACATGCTAATGAGTGTCTTCAAGATCACTAGAAATCTATAAGTAGGTGTGTTTGATTAGAGTTGGAGCTAAACTGTGCAGGACATCGGCCCTCCAGGACCGAGTTTGCCCAGCCCTGGTCTAGAAACTGCTTCTGTATTTAAGAATATTTAGGTGTTTAGACTAGAAACAAAACAAAACAAAACTCTAAGTAAAAAAACACATTTGATATAACAAAACAGTGACTACATTTACATGGACAGTAATCAAATTATTTGCATTAATCTAAAAAAGACAATAATATGATTAAGGTGTTTACATGAGTTGCTTTTTGAATGTTCCTTCATGATCCCGTTTTACATGTTATAGCACATAATTTGATTAACATCAATGCATCACCATGCTATCCATGTTTTTTCTGGAGTTTCATGTAATTTCGGGTGTTTCATTTTTAATTCTTAGACTTTAACTGTAGCTTGGCACTTTAACTCTCATTCAGAAACATTTCATGCATGCCCTCTATTACAAACGAGATATTGGATGCGAGTATGAACTGCTGGAAGAGTGTTTTTTTAATGGAATTTGATACCGCATATCGTATGGAAAAAAAAACCTCAACATTTCGCAATCTTGGTGTCTGTGGTCCTTAACTGACTCGGTAGTTGCAGAAAATAGTGTCAGCCGTGTGTGTACAGACTGTCCTGTCGCAAAATGCGGCAAAATTCCTACACGACGGTAATAGTTTGAATAAGGGGTTTACATGTCTGTACTGCACTTCAATAATGCGACTTAATCTGTCTAACTTTAAATGTACTAATCTGATGTCTGTTTAGTTTGACAATTCTAACACTTATTCTACAGTGTAATCTCAACAAAGAGAACCTTATCAAAGTGTTACCAACAAAAAATGAAATACTATGAGGACAGATGTGCAAATTCAATCTTACAAGCCTTCCTATAAACCAGAGTTTTCAAAATCACGAGGGGCAAGGTCTCCACACGGCACGTTTTGTTCCCCTTAGGCAAGAAAAGATTTCCATACAAGAGTGTGAGGACATCCACAGTGCGTAAACTGAATAGCTATGCTTTTCATAGAAATCTCTTAGGAGCGAGTGACGGAAAAGAAAAGGGATTTTTCACCAAGAGATGCCGATGAAAAAAGAAGTGCGCCTTGGGTTTGGAGAGCGGCTGCCCTGGGGAGAATCAAAGACAAGGAGAGAGACGAGGGAGGGGGTTAAAACAAGTCTGTGCACTGCAGTATTGTGCATTAGTAGATCTCTTCAGGCTGGGATTGAGTGCTGACCTCTCTCACCGCTCTCTGACTAACCCATGGGACTCACAGCCTTCCTCCTTGGAAACGGCAGCTTCTTCTCTGCCCTTTCCACTCGCGCCAAAACTACTCTTCACCTATTTTCACCTGTCAGTCTCAGAGTAATGGCTAATATCCTCCATTCCAAAGGGTTTGACAAAAGTACAATTATTACACGTAACCTTCCTGGCAGATTCAAAGCATTCCTCAGAAATAAAAGCTTCATTCAAATTCCTGCGAGGTTGATTAGTCTTGTTTCAATACAAGCCCATTAACGACTGCAAATTCAAGGTCTTTTTCGCGGGGTCTGAAACGGCTCACGTGCTCCTGCTCTGTCCTTGAGAAGGCTTACCATTAAAATTGACGGCACGGATGTAAGTCAGCAGCATTCTTCCATCCACCGGGTCCATTTTGTCGCAAACGCCCATTGAACCGGGACAGAGGTCGATGTGCATGCTGTGAAGAGCGTGGGCCATTGCGTACACCGCGTCGATCACAAACTGCACCTTGCCTTCCTGTTCGTACGCCGAATCCCGGCCGATTCGTTCCTCTCCTGAAAGCAAGACGACAGGAATTGAAAAGGCTTTGCTGAGGGAATAATCCATTTAGCTGTACTTTACACGTCTTAAAAGCATAAGAATGTGTGATCATTCAAGCACTACTGCGATTATGGGAGTAATTTGTCTGAAATTATTTCCTCGCCTGTGCATTTCCTCAGCCCGCCGTCGCCTCTGATTCCAGGCCGTGTCAGCTTGCATTTGAAGTCGTCCTCCCAGAATTCAGCAAACCAGATGTTCCTCCTGTTGTTTTCCAGGGATCTTGTGGTGAAGTACTGGTCAAAGCCTGAGAAACAAGTTAATGGGAAAGTTCACTCAAAGAGGAAAATCGGCGGTTGATTTACTTACCTTACTTAAGATATAGCCTTCAGCAGATCATTAAAAAGGATTTTAGCTAAAAGGCATAACCCTTGCAGATTCATAAAACGCAGATCAGCACTTTGAAAGTAATAAAAACAAATACAGGAAACACTAAAGCAATAAGGGCTGCACAACATATCGTTTCAGCATTGATATCACAATGTGTGTGTCTGCAATAGTCACATCGCAGGACCTGCAATGTTGAGTTGGCATAGATAACCCAGGTTCATTTTGATTACATACCCCTGTATACATTTCTGAAGAGCACCAAATACGTTCCTGGAGCTACGTTTTTTTGCAGTTTTTGCTTTTGCGAATACGCCAGAGGTCGCTGAGTAAGCTTTTTGAGATTTCAAATATCTCTCTCGAGTGCCATTTGCGTCTGCTCTTCTCACATAAATCCACCAGAGGCCGCTGTTGACTAACTCACTGTCTGATTGACCAACCGACCAATCCCCCATAGATATTTAGATTAGATGTCGCCTACGATATTGTTGACTATTGGAAGGATTGCGTCAACAGAGCCGCCGTTTTAGTACAGGGTAGCGCTCCTTTGAAATGAATGTGGGACCAAGGTGCAGTGGAGGACTAGACATCCAGAGCCCGAGATATATACGCATATATACATATATCCATAATCGACCGGAGGTTAGTTTGCAAATATTTTTTTAAATTCCAAAAATTTGAATTTTACATCACTTTTCTACATCGATGTGGTGACAAAGCATGTGTTTGTGTTCATGTAAATGTATTATCCTCCCTCCCTGTTAAATTTGGTCTAATCCGTGTGCTGAAACACAACCCCTTTCCTGCTTTCACTTCTCATTCTAATGGAGGGAGCAATTTGTTTGTGAATAAATACCTGTTATGAACGACTCGTAGTTTCTAGCACTGCAGCATCTTGTTGTCATATTTCATTTACATTGTTTGCTAAATTAATTCAACAAAACTAGCATAAGCCTAGTATTTAGTGCAAGTTGGTGCTACTTTGCTTTATGGTCAGTGCAACAATACTTGTTGAGCACAAAAGTTCATAACATACAAAAATGTAAAAAAAAACAAAATCTTACCTATGAAATGTTCTGCCATTATGGTTTGTTTTCTTTGTTTGTTTGTTACTTCACCCATACACAGCGCTAAAGCCCAGCATCATCAGATTGACTTTAATCTTGACTACTGCGGCTGAATGACATTTGTCCTGGGGGCACTGTACAAATGTGGTGGCGCTATTGATGCATGCTCAGGGTCCGTATGTGATATCTAGTGTATACATCTATGTCGAGCTAACTGGTAACAGTGGGAAAGCCATCCACAAGCAGGTAAGTGGTCAGCTGGTTAGCGAGAAAAGGAACGGCGTCATACCGCCCTATAGAGTTCGTTTTAAAGACGAAATGCAGCCATATGTAGCTTTAGCTAGATAATTCAAGATCTCCAGAAACGTATATAGGGCTACGTTTTCAGAATGAGGGTATGTTGCAACGTTAATCAGCACAAAAGTTGAGAATACATGAGATTTGTGGTTTCATTGCAAAGTATTACCATAACAGACTGGAAATTTATAATTTGCATGTGTTTTAAAGGCATTTCAAGGGAGTTTAAAGCATTCGGGCACAATAAAGTAAATTTGTAATTTTAAAGAATAATAATTTTACTCAATTATTAATAAAATGAAGACTACACAGCATTATAATAATTTTCAATTTTGGTACCTAAATACTGTTTGACTCTCTGGAAAACCATAAAGCACTGTTTAGTTTACTCTTTTACTTTGCTCTATTGTATTATTTTTCTGTTACAAAACCAACCCAATCAATCTAAATTTAATTTCTTTACCAATTAAGATATTCAAGTCATCCGGTAAACATTTTTTCATATCGCAATACATATCGCAGAGAAAAGAAATATCGCAATGCCAGATTTTTCCAATATCATGCAGCCTTAGCATGTAGCTTACTTTGACAATACTTGCAGCTTGAATATTTTCTTTTGTGTGGATATGAAACAGTAGGGTGAGAGGCGGTATTTGTTTTGTAACTAATAATCAGTTTCTCCAGTTCTATATTTGTCTACAGCCGATGAAGAAAGACAAGACTTATTCTTGTTCATTTATTGTGTAGTTGTTTGGCTTTGTACAAAGTCTGCTTTGTTGTTTTGGCCTTGCCTGTAGCTTACACTTGTTTTTACCTTTATTAATAGAACCGCAGTGCACATTCTTGAACCATTCTCAAAAAATATTTTCTACCATAAGGAACCTTTTGTGGAATTACAAATTTCCATTGATGTTAAAATATCTTCTTGGAACCCTTAATGCCAATAAAAAAGCTTAATTTATTTCAAGAATACAGAATTTTTACTTTTCAGCTGTAGTCACGTTGTAAAATCAGCATAACAATTCTTCAAAAATATTAATAGAAAAAAAAACAGGTTTTGGTTGAACTGATTTTCCTAGAGGAGAACCGGCCAAAGACTGAGCCCAAGATTTTTTTTCCTTCTTTTACTTGATGGTATTTTAGTGATTGTTGCCACTGTTGCCTTTAGCTTGCTCAGTCAGCAATTCACATTTTGTAATATTATGATTAAACAAACTGAGGTAGATTCTCTTAAAAAATAAATGTTCTTTTTAGACATCAAGGGTTTCATACCCTTACCCATACATTTTACATATATGAAAGTTTTTCATTAAACAAAAGGTTTTTCATAGGGAAAATACTTTAGATTATTAAAATGTTTTTTAGATTAAGACAACATGTTTTTTAAAAAACTATTCACTAAATGGTTCTGTTTGGAACCTAAAATGATTATTTTGAACGCCAACCTGATTTGACCAAATACTGTAGGACGAATTCCTGGATTAACATCTATGTTGATCCTGGAACAACATTCCAATCAGCCAATCAGAATTAAGGGATACGTTTAGCATTTGTGTTAAGTTTAGGCTTATGGTTAGGTTTATGCACTTCTACATCCAACTATTATTTTCCCCTGATTTTGGGAATACTTACAGTTATGGTTGGGTTTAGGGGTAAGGACTAGGTATGGATTACATTTTTGAACAAAAATTATGTTCCAGGATCAACACAGATGTTAATTCAGGATCACATCGTACTTGGCAAAATCATGACATGCTCCTTTTGAGACTTTTATTTTTCAGGGTTTAATTCTGACTGTTCAACAATGACTTAGTTATTGTACTGAATTAAATTGACTTAAGCTGATTGATGGGACTTCTGTAGAGCTGCTTATAGTGACGCTAAATTTCATTAATTAATAATTAATTAACTTAACAACACTGACTAAACTGGGCTAAATAATAACACTATTTAAAGCTGTGTATCTGCATTACAGATAAAACTGAACTGATTTCTAAATGTATTTACTTTATATAAAAGTATTTTTGACAGAAATTGTATATTATGTGATATAATACCAAATACCACATTTTTATTTGATGGAATTTCTTCTTTATTTTGAGACCTTGATTAATTGCACTAGCATGTGCCATCAATTCATACCTTCAATGGATGCCCGCTTGGGCAGGATGGTAACTGCACCCTCAGCCACGTCCTCCTGGTTCAGGATAGGTGAGCTCTTTGCACCCCAGCTGTCGGATCCCACAAACAAAAAGTGACCAGTAAGATTGGCTCTTTTTGCAGCTTCTAGGACACGCCTGCAACCAAAACATACAAAACAAGCAGATAAGAAAAATAGGATTCAGAATATTTTTTATTTTTTGGGTTACAGTTATTTTCATAAGTAAAATCATTTTTAAAGGTTTAAGACAACCTGGAGTAATTTTTTTGAAATTTTAACTGAATTGTGTGTGTTGAGTCTCAGTTAAGACAGCGTTAGCACCTGTCAGCTTTAATTGTGGGGAAACTGGCTAATTTTGAGCATTTGTCAGCTAATTTTATCTTCCAGGTTTAAAATAATTTTTGAGCCGGGAACAAAATCGGTGATGAAGCACAAATGTGCTAGTGGAGTGATGACGCGATGGTTTCTTATTATTTCTCATTATTTCTCATTAAAGAGTAGGGGTTTAACCCCAGCATTCTGGCCAAATCTGCCCACTGGAATCTGTCCATCATGGCCTCCTAACCCTCCCCATATCTTAATTGGCTTCATTACTCTGCCTCCTCTCCACCAACCAGCTGGTGTGTGGGGTGCGGTCTGGAGCAAAATGGCTGCGGTCGCATCATCCAGGTGGATACTGCACACTGGTGGTGGGAGATTCCCCCCAATGTATAAAGCACTTTGAGTGCCCAGAAAAGCGCTATATAAATGTAAGAAATAAATTTTTATTTATAGCTGAGTTTTCTTATCCTATGAGAAGACCCTGCTTCTTAATTATTCATGAGAGCACGTGCTTTCTAAAGGCAAGGCAGACCTGCCAAGCTGTGAGACCCAATGACTGGGTGAGACCTGCTGCACTGCTATCCACTGTGTCTGCATTCAGACCCGGTAATTGAGAAGAAGTCCTCATTTATAGTGTTTATATCAACATGATTATCTTTATAATGATATAACAAACTGTGGTAATTATGTGTATATAAAATTACAAATAACAAATGTAGCAGGGCATTAAGTTATTTTTTACCTTTTGACTTTGTAAACTATAAAACCATGCGTCTCCTCACGGTTTGCGTCACATTTTGTGAGCCAACTGACAACAGTTGTTTGCTCCCCTCTTTTTCCCCTGCTCTGCCAGCCCCGCCCACTCCTCCATCTGCTCACAGAGCTTCACGCCCATCTTGAAGCATTTTTGGAAAAAATTCTAATGTAGACTTGAACCGAAAGAGTAGGGTTTCATGGCCCTTTAAACATTGCCAATATCCTTCAAACCACTATGTTTTACCCTTTTGTCAGTCAGCAAAAAAGGTAATCAATTAAAATATAATGAAAAAAATAAGTACAGTCATTTATTCGTAATGGATTTTACTAAGTTTAGGTCAGAAAAAAATGTCATAAAAGTGGACACTTTACTTTCATTTAACATGCTTTCAATCTATAGAAAATATTTTAATTTGACTCTAAATGAGACGTCTAGCCCTTGACCCATATATGCATGAAATTCATTTAATCTTAAATTATGAAATGCAAATTAAACTGGATGAAAACTCATTCTGTAAAACATTAAACTTGTAACGTTCCTAAAGTTCCCATCATAGGGTGACTGATTTGTTCTCTAACCATTTATCCAAGGCTACGGCCCCTGCTTCAGAATTACTACTGAAAGACTACTCACTTGATGTCATCTTCATTAGCGAAAATAATAACCCCTCTGGCATTGGATGTCTCCATTAGCCTTTTGATGATCTTGTCAAACTCTCCAGGTCTTGGCTCCCGAGGAATTTTAATGGCCTGTGCAATGCAAAGACCACCTAAATAAAATAAAAAATAAACAGAGAATAATAATTACAGTGTTTTTTTAAAGGAATGGTACACCCAGTTCAGTCTATAGCATGCCTGTCATTACATCTAGGTGACTAATAACTTGTTTACACACAGAAAATCTCCCAAATCCCCTGATCATTATCCTCTTTCCTCATCAAATACAACACCAGACGTGTTAAATCCTTGGATAGACGTGATGAATTCCACTTTGGTTATGGAAAACCAGAGTATAGATAATCTGGGTAAATTGAGCTGCAACTAGAAAGCATTTGTTTTACCTGCTTCCCTAGATATCTGGATGAAAGCGTCTACACCACTCTCTCCATAGTTGCCCTCTGATGCCAGAGTGGAGACATAATTCCACCCCATGGCTTTGACGATGTCCACCATGGCCTGGGCCTGGAAGGAATCTGGCGGCACGACTCGGGAGAAAAAGTCATAGCGGTTGTTGTCACTAAGCTCAGGTGCTGTCGAAGCATAACTGATCTGAGGAATCTAAAAAAATGAAAGACACAGAACACATCAGGACTCGTCTGAATCCTTTTCACAGCAAAATTGCAGAAAGAACATGGTTTTACTGACTTTTGAAAACCAATATTTGGGTTATGTTTTTAAGAAGATGCTTGTAATGTCTGTGTTGTTCATTTAGTGTCAGCCATTTTGTATACATGTTGTATATAGCTCTCGTTCAGCCTCAGAACTGTTTACCCCCCCCCCAATCCCCAATTTTTGCACTACTATTTATCATCTTACATTTACATAATTGTATATGTTTCTTGTTCTACCTCAGAACTGTTTACTTCACCTCACCCTACCCCCCTCTCATCCCCTTTTTTGCACTACTTTGTATTTATCATCTTACATTTACATAGTACATCTTATATTTATATCGTTCTACCTCAGAACTGTTAACTCGTTTACTCGTTAACTTGTTGTTTAGTGTGATTTACATGTTTGCACTGAGTAGTGAGATGCACTTTATCTCATCGCACATGTATATAATGTACATTGTATATGTGTACAGTGACAATAGAAGGCATTCTATTCTATTCTATTCTATT
>CAIGQZ010032461.1:8541376-8572241 GCA_903798205.1 Danio tinwini | reverse complement strand
TATATATATATATATATATATATATATATATATATATATCTTAAAGATCATCTTTTTAGCAATGAGCACTTTTGCTTTGTAATATTGCTTAGCCACTTTTGCTGCAGCACATAAAAATCCTGGGAAAATACAGATGGCACGAGCTACCACTGTAAAAGCGTTTGTTTGTATAAAAAAAAGATGAGAAGATTAATTTACTGTTGTGCTAGTTTCTTAATGACGCGGCTGATGTCACTGGGCTAGGCTTTGCATCTACTAATGTCTGCCTGGTCCGTGTGGCTTAATGAGAGGTTTTTTAAGAAGCGGAGCTCGCGGACAGTGAGGAAAAGGTGGATGCTGACCGGAGAAGGAGAGAAGAGGGAGAGGACCATTTGACAGATTATCTAGAAGGATTAGAGGGGTTTTAGTCAAATTACGTTAAGCACAGAGGGAGAGAGACAGATCAAGAGACAAGGTTGCCATTTCTCAGCCATAAGCCATACAATATATTTAATTCTACTAGCTCACTTGCTACGGCAGATTTAACTGCTCCTCCCCCATCATGTAACATATATATTGCAGTCTATTGCACTGCTGGTGACGCTGTTCAGGCACTTGTTACGTCTTGCATGAGAATCTAAAGTACTCCAAGTTTCCAGTGCATGATTTAATTTGTAACCCTAATGCAAGTATATATTGGAAAACGTGGATTTAGGAGGATGATTTAGTCTCGGATACTAATTTGTTGTTATGCACCAGAAGCATGACAGCCTTCAAGCCTTTACGCACATGAGTCATGTCAACATTAATAGCAGTCACATGCAAACACTTCAAGCATTTCATTGGTTTTAAACATGTTCTTTAAGTATCTGGATATAAAATGTGAGCGTGCATTAATTTTTACTTGATTACAGTAGTGAAAATGTTAAACCCAGAATAGTCAGGTAGATAAATTTGTATTTATGATTTAAAAAGCTAATGTAGTTTTGATGTAGGATATACTCTATGACTTAAGATTCATTCATTAATTAATTTTCCTTCGGCTTAGTCCCTAATTTGTCAGGGGTCTCCACAGCAGAATGAATCACCAACTATTCCGGCATATGTTTTACACAGCGGATGCCATTCCAGCCGCAACCCAGTACTGGGAAACACTCATACACTCTCCCATTCACACACACACTCATACACTATGGCCAATTTAGTTCATCCGCATGTCTTTGGACTGTGAGGGAAACCTGAGCACCCCGAGGAAACTTACGCTAACACAGTGAGAACATGCAAACTCCATTCAGCCAGGACTCGAACCAGCAACCTTCTTGCTGTTAGGTGACAGTGCTAACCGCTAAGCCAACATGCCGCTCCTGACTTAAGATATGTCATGCACATACCTGATTCTCCCGTATTTTACTATTCTATTCTGCTATCATCCCATAAAGGTATTTTCCCATATTTGTAATTTTTCTATGAAGGGTGGCAATAAACATTAAAGAGCCAATCCTTCCTATATGCAACCCATACTGCCGAACCACCAGGGGATGCCTCTTGCTCTTAGATGTGAATCTGTTCTGTGCTTTTATTCTATTTAGGCATGAAGACACTATGAAATGAATACAAAATTGGTGGGATTCCCTTCCTTTTCATTACAGGCGCCGTTGCCCCTCCTATGCAATCCTCAAAACAGTCAGTTCATGTAGCAGTGCATGACTGACAAGCACGCTCCATAGTGATAAATAGACGCTGTTTCCCAAATGGATTTTGTACACTCGATGTGAAGCGGAGTGTAAGTGGACACCTGGAGTTTGGGTGTGTGTTTGAACAGACATATAATAATAATAATAATAATAATAATAATAATAATAATAATAATAATAATAAGAAGAAGAAGAAGAAGAAGAAGAAGAAGAAGAAGAAGAAGAAGAAGAATATCTAAACATGTCGATCTTGGTGAGTTTTCTTTTAAACACAAATTTGGTCTTACATGTGCATAAACAGTTACTGTACGTTCACACCGAAAGCAGCGAGAGCATTAAAGTAGCCAGAAGGTAATAATTTTCAATGGGAGCCGGCGGCGAAAAGTGGCAAGAAGCATCGAGAAGCAGCGCAGCACGTCATCGTCGATGTGGGCGTCGAGGAGAGTTGAAATTAAGTCAACTTTATGGTAATGAGCTATGACGTGATTCGTTGGTTGTTGCGTTAAAGTCTAGATTGGATATGCGGCTGGTGGTAAGTGCGATATGCACATTAATATAGCAGAATTTTTTTATGACACTCTATAACAATAATTTATAGTGTACAGTACTGTGACGGTTGGGTTTAGGGTTGGGATGGGGGTAGACGATAATAAAATACAATAATATGGACATATTGGATAATTAAGTGTAGTAAAGCCACACCACACACAACTTGATCTTCCATTGTTAATTAAATTTGATAAAAAGTCACATTTTCACACTAGTAAGCATGTTTTATGCGGGAATGTAACTGATATGATATGCTGCAATGGCCCCTTTAAATATGAGATCAATGTAGCGAATTTTGAGGCTCTCGTCGCTGGAGCTAAAGGCAGGCAGCGTTGTCGCCAGAGCGGCCAGAGAGACCTTTGACACTCTCACGGCCTTCGGTGTGAATGCACAGTTAGGAAAGCAATCGAATGCTTTCATTATAGATCTGTGCATTTTTAAATTGACACCTCTGTTATTTAATGTAATTAAATGGAAAATCAAAATGAGAGATTCATCCGCTGCTCTTTAATCAGAATGTTTTAATTTTACAGTGATGAAAAGGTTAATGAGATTTGATTTTTTTGATTCAATTTCTTTATAATAGCTAATAATTTTAATAGGCTAAACTGTTTAAAATATTAGCTGCTTTTTCTAATGTATGCTGTCTATTCTAACCTTTGTAAATAATAGTAATAATAAAAAAACATATTACTGACCGTTTTCATTTTTTGGGGGGTGGGGTTGGGGGGTCCCTTATTTTTACATACCAATGTTGACAGGCATGCATGCATTTTATTAAGCAAGAATGACTATTTGCTGAAGGAAATCTCAATTATCTTTTAAAGTTAACAATTCAACAAGGTAATCTCCAATCAAGGAAAATATAAAGATCAGATTTTGAATGTTTCATGCATTTTACTACATAATGACTAGACATCGAAAAATAAAAGCAATAAGCATTGGTCAATTATCCTGCCAATCAAAAGAGGGTGGAAAACATGGATTGAATTCAAATTGTGTGTAAAATAAATGTCTCTTGTGTGATTTTATTGTTGAACTGGGCTGGCAATGATGACAAAACTGCAGTTTGTAAGCTCTTTACTGTTACAGTTTCACAAGTTCAGGTTTAAAAGTCAAAACCACAAAACTAGCAACAATGGTATCAGCACATATCAGTGAATAATTGCTTATCAGCATCAATTGAGAAACTTGTTATTGGTGCATCTCTAATAAAGACATTATGTGTTTTTTTTTAAAGTGCCGTGCCTTTTTACTACCAATGTGTGAACGTCTTGTAAAACAAATTCTTCCTGACTTCTATTAATAATTGTTCAAATAAAATGATCCCACTTCAAACATCCACAAAATCTTTATTCTTAAGTTATCATGATTCCCATATGTTTATTAAAGCTTTGAATATCACAGCTGTACGTTAAAATCTGCATTTGACCCAGAGAGATCAGTCATCCTCTATGGTTATGAAACGGCTTCAGGCTTTAGTCTTTTGAACCAGCAATTTTTCTTTCTGTTACAAACATTCAAATTGTCACAGAATAGTTGGAATATAAACATTCATGTCTATTGTCTACGGTAGTGATCAAAAAATTAATTACACTGTTATGCCAATGGGTGTACAAGTGATAAGATACAGTCTAAAAAATACCCCAGTGTTGGGTGAAATATGAACAAACCCAACTGTTGTGTGTAAAAGTGTGATTTAAATGTGTCATAGAATGAAAATCAGGGTATAGCTGAATAAGAGTTCACTTCATAGAAATGACATACAGTAAGTCTCAAACACCACTGTTTTCTCCTTAGGATTTTTCCTTTATTTTAAGTTAATCTTTTATCATACTTTGTACTTAAGTCAGACTTTTATTTTGCATATGAGTCAGGCTTTAAATAGGCCATAGAAACCATTGATACAATATATTACATTGTTCTGATATCTAAATAGAAGTACAAATCAACTATTCCGATGATCCACACAAGATCATTAATATGTACTGTATGCGTTCGATTGGGCACAACATGTCCTAGTGAGATTACAACAATCATCACTAATTTATTCTTTATTTTTAAGTTAATCTCTCATCATATTTATTACCTATGCCAGACTCTTTTTTTGCTAATGAGACAGGCTTTAAAGGTGCTTTATGTGGCTTAGGTAAGTTAGGCATAAGGCTTTATGTGGCTTAGGTAAGTTAACAAATTCTCCAGAAATGGTTTTACAGTTTTATTTCCAACCAGAATTGGTGCTAAATAGCCCAAAGGCGGTACATTTTACAATACACACATTAATAAACTAATTAAAATACATTTAAACAGACCTTATGGCTCTTCGGTGTGGCATTGAATAAATTTGTAGTAAATATATCCCACATTCTGTGTTCTGTAAACAGATGATACTCCGTAGTCGTAGACTTGCTTCATGGAACTGCTTAACATTTTGCATGAATGCATTATATGGCACCTTTAAATTGAATAAAAAAATTACTTGCTGGTTTTGTCTATATTTGACCAAAAGTTAAGTTAAAACCAGAGATATATAGTAACGAAGTAGAACTACTTCACTACTGTACTTAAGTACTAAAAGGTTGTATCTGTACTCTACTGGAGTATTGTTTTTTTTTCTCCTACTTCTACTTTTACTTCAGTACATATTTTCGATGAGCTTAATACTTTTACTCCAGTAGATTTTTTATGTGTTGAATAGTTACTCATTAAAATTATAAAAATGTTACGAATCAATCATTCATTGATCAGACGATCAAAGAAGACAGTGCCGCCTGCCTGCATTGAGAGCACTTTAGTTTGTTTTAGACATGGAAAACCCAGAAATTCCACCTTCAACTCCTTCACTTTCAACTGTTCGTGGCGAGGAGGAAAAAGACCACCCATGACCCTATTTAGAACCAATGTTTGCATTTGTCGGAGAGAAAGACAGTTCTTATAGAATAAAGTGCATACTCTACCGTCGGATTTGAAGAAACATGTCAAGTTAAAGATAATATAATACACAAAACAGCAGTTTGAGCTATCCATAAGAGCTAGATAAGTTAACTACCGTTAGCTACCCGCGGTTCATATCATGCTGCAATGTTCACTTAACGTTAACTGTCTATCATAAAGGCTGTCACGCTGAATGGTGTTTTTGACCCATCATATATATATTTATATTATAAATCGTAAACCATGGTTCTTTTTTGTTCTGCTTAATCTTCTGCCCCACTGCTTTTTTTAAAAATAACTACATAATGCAATACTTGTACTTTTACTTTCAGTACTTGAGTAGTAAATTTTTAAATAAACTACTTGCAATGCTTAAGTACAAAAAATGTTGAATACTTTAGTACTTCCACTTAAGTATTGTGCTTAAAGAGCACTTCAACTTCTACTCAAGAGCACTTGTACTTAACTAAGTCTGGGTCTCTAGTACTTTATACATCTCTGGTTAAAACAACCCAGCATTTTTAAGAGTGTACTGGCTGTAAATCATATAATGGCCACTGGTGTCACTTTTAACTCAGGTT
This sequence comes from Danio tinwini, assembly GCA_903798205.1. Taxonomy (NCBI): domain Eukaryota; kingdom Metazoa; phylum Chordata; class Actinopteri; order Cypriniformes; family Danionidae; genus Danio; species Danio tinwini. The sequence goes on along the minus strand of CAIGQZ010032461.1, from coordinate 8,566,504 downwards.
TATGAATTCTAAGCCTCTGGAAATCAACATTTTCAGTGTCTGTGAATACCACAATTTAGAGAATGGAGAATGCGAGGGACAATCATACCAAGAGCATGAGCAGACCAGACCACCCACAAATGCTGGCTATTTGTCGCTGTCGATCTACAATTCGTGCTAAAGGCCCACAGTCATTCAGTAAAGCACAGAACAGAGGCTGTGTGAAGCTGATAACAGGCCAGCTGAATTTCTCCCAGCTAACGCTTCATTTTCCACCAGGAGTCTGAGCTGTAGAGAGCACTTTAATATAGAGCGGATCCTCCAATATCTGCCTTCCTAAGACATGAACTTGAACCATTGTGTGAACATGAATGTTTGTTGTAAATGATTAAAGATGACACTTTGATCATTTTACTCTTTGTTTGACTTCAGTGAATCAATTCACATGCTTCATTCGTTCATTTTTAATCATCATTCAAAACATTCATGCAACAAAGATTGTTTTATTGTAGTACGTTTATATTAAGAAATTGTAAATTCTTTTTCTCCTTTTATGAAAACTAATTTAAAAATGTGTGAGACATTTTTTAATTCAATATTTAAGTGAAATATGCCAATTTTATGACTTGAATTGCATTTTATTTCTGGCATTATACATTTAGTTGGATGTTTGGTTAGTTTCATTGATAAAAAAACAGGGTAAGAAAGCCAAGAGACCAGGGTATAATTGGGTAAGAATCTTAACTAATAATTATCAGCATAAGTTTTCATTTAATTAATCACAGTACATTTGTATAACTCTTTTATATCACAAACTTTCTGAAATGTTATTGTCATATATGCAAATAAGGCAATGCATAAAGATATATGTACTAATTTGCATACACATCTAGAAAACAACATCGGAAAAAGCTTGATTCAGAATTCAGTTGTTGTTTTATTTAGTTGACAGCTAAAATAAAAGGGTCTGATATTTGGGAATTTTCTCTTTATACCCAAAAATGTTGTCAATTACTGTGATTTTAGGGGGAAACATTTTTAAATGATTTGTGAACAAAAGCATGTAAAAAATATTAAAATTAAATTAAATATAAATAATATAAAATAAATATCGAATAGACACCTGTGATCGGGTGATTTTGAGCTAATTTGACCAGCTAATTGTATTATTTAAAGGACTCTAATTCTGGTCTTTTATATGTCTGCAAAATGTGTCTGTGAAGTTTCAGGTCAAAACACCTATCAGATCATTTATTATACCCTATTGAAAATGTTAATTTTTAAGTCAAAGGGAATAGTAGCTTTTTTGGCACCTGTGACATTGAAAATATGAAAATGAGCTGGTTCTCCCCGCGCATTCTTGGAAGATTTTGTTTTAAAGGGTTGAATGTCAGGATAAACACAGCAAAATAACTCAGACATGATGAAACAGAGACCCACAGTCACAATTACCACAGTAAGATGAATGCTGTTACAATGATCACTGTGCTCGTGTGTGCGCACATACACAAAAACAAATACACACGCACGCGATTTACACATTGCGCTGTTTTTGATCATCTACTCACGGTAAATGTGACAGGACGCCCACAAAACGGGTAAATATGCTGCTGTTTAGAGATTTATTATAACTAAGTCACTGTACAAGATAAACAGATTTAACGTCCACAAACCGGGACTCAGTTTGTGTGATTGAAACGTTCTCATTAATAGCTGTGCTGATTCCAGCAGTTATGAATTACATAGCTCAAAAATTGTTCAAATTGCTATAAAAATACAAAATGTACCACTTACTACTTCTTGGTTTGACCATAGAGAGTTGGAACAGATCTTTTAATCCCAGTTTCTTAGTAAATCCTGTCTTGTGGACATATTCATACATGTTAATACTCATTCATTCATTTTCTTTTCGGCTTAGCCCCTTTATTAATCCAGGGTCGCCACTGCAGAATAAACCACCAACTTATCCCATGTTTTACGCAGCAGATGCCCTTTTAGGCGCAACATCCATACACACTCATTCACACACATAGACTACGTACAATTTAGCCTACCCAATTCACCTATATCACATGTCTTTGGACTTGTGCGGGAAACCGGAGCACCAGGAGGAAACCCACGTGAACACAGGAAGAACATGCAAACTCTACACAGAAATGCCAAATGCTCGAACCAGTGACCTTCTTGCTGTGAGGCGATTGTGCTACCTACTGCGCCACCATGACGCCACATGTTAATACTGAGACATGGTATTATGTGACTGTGAAAATCAATATCAATGAGCTGGGAAAACCACACTACTATGTTAAGTTGCGGCGGGCCTCAAAAACACTGGGATATGGATCTTATTTTGATGTCAGTAAATTAAAAAAAGAGATTTGTTTTTATATGACTCCAATATGACTGTGGGCGCACTATACCTACACATGCCTGTCCAATTTGCATGACAGGTGCCCTTTAAGGCATATGCAATTTTTTTTTTGTTCTGAACAAAACTTTTAATAAATAGTGAATGTTAAAGGTAATCAGATTTTTGCTGATTTGAATTTGAAACTAAATTATTATAAAAAAGTAAAATATTGACTTAAAATATTTCAAATATTAAAAAGTTAAATATTAAACTTTTTATCTAAATCAAGGTTTAAAAGTATTGTTATTAAGTTGTACACTCATTGGCCACTTTATTAGGTATACCTGTCCAACTGCACGTTAACACAAATTTCTCATCCGCCAACCACATAAGCAGCAACTTAATGCATTTAGGCATGTAGACATGGTCAAGATGATCTGCTGCAGTTCAAACCGAGCATCAGAATGGTGAAGAAAGCTGATTTAAGTGACTTTGAACGTGGCATGGTTGTTGGTGCCAAACGGGCTGGTCTGAGTATTTCTGAAACTGCTGATCTACTAGGATTTGGAATGGTCCGAAAAAGAGAAACTGATGGTGGTGTAATGGTGTGAGAGATATTTTCCATATTTTTTTTAATTGAACATGACAATGAGTTCAATGGCAATGTAGTAAAATAAATCTTTAAACATATATTATTTTAACTAAACCAAAATTTCAACACTGACCAACACCTGAACAAAATGCCCATATGTGTTCCTTTAAAAACAAATTTCATAAAACAACTGTAATAAATCCAGATGTGTAGATGACACTTTCTAGATGACACATTTGTCCACTCTCTTCTTTATCCAATATCATCAAAAAGGCTATAAAAACGTGAGATATGATTGTTTCATTCCTATTCAGGGCGTTTCACTAAAAGTAATGAATAATACAATACGATTAGGACACAGGTACAATGTCCCGAGAGAAACCTAATGGAGCTCTGACTAAGTCACTTTTATTCTGTGAAATGTTTATCTTCCATGAATGTGTGATGACTGAAAACTCTATCAGCTCACGAACAGCCAGACCACAAAAAACGCCAACGATTAAAACCAATAAATCCAACAAATAAATAATAATAATCAAACGCGGCAGAGGGCAAATGAAATTGAGTACGGCTCAGGTGTAGGATTTGCGAGCCGAAGGATGATCTGAATGGATTTGAAATGAAATGAATGATGCTCTCGCAGCACATTTCACCTTGCCGAGTTTCAGTGTTTTGAGGACAGAGGTCAATGTTGAGCTCAGTTCAGAAACAATTCTCACTTCAAGAAAAATCGGATACACTTTCTCTCGGAACGCCATAAAGGAAGAATCTATATTGCTTAAGAAGCTCTTGCCGAGATGCCAGTCGAGCTGAAACACAATCCAAACCTTTTAACAGAATTAGTTCTACTTCCTGTAGCACTGGCTCTATCAGCAGCGCAGCAGAAGTCTTGCAGAAACGCCATGCAAGAGCTCCAAACACAAGACAACACACAGCCTTACAAAGTACCAAAATAACAGCACTCACTAACAAATATGTCTTGAGGCATGAGAGAACTGGCAAAACTATTGTTTGCTTTTCATGCACTGGTCAGTTTGGAGATTTTGTTTCTCCAAAGACATGAACATGTCTTCATTCTGAATAGTGAAAAAAACATTCCAGATTAACATAATTCATTCATTTTCCTTTGGCTTGGTTTCTATTTCAGAGCTCGCCACAGTGGAATGAACCACCAACTATTACAGCTATGTTTTATGCAGTGAATGCCCTTCCAGCTGTAACCCAGTACTGGGAAACACCCATTTACTCTCATATTCACACAAACTCACATACAGTACAACCAATTTTGTTTATTCAATTCACCTATAGCACATAGGACTTTGGGGGAAACTGGAGCACTTAGATGAAACCCATGAGGAGAACATAAAAACTCCATACAGAACTGGGCGGTCGCCCCGCCCACTGAATTGATTGACAGCTGCGTATTAACATGTCTTCGGAGTAACGTATATAATCCTATCAACAAGACAGGATGTGCGCAAAGCAACCGCAAATAAAAGGTCTGTTTAGTTTGCTAGCATCATCAATCAATCATCAAATGTGATCAAGAGTGAGTTTTACAAGTTTAAAATGTTTTAAAACAGTGCATGTGTGTAATGAATTACAGCCATTTACTTCAGCTTTACTTCATCACCACAGCTGCATGTCAGAAAAATTATAAAAGAAGACGCAATCCCGGTTTGTGGACGTAAATCAGGTTTATTTGTACATTAACATAACAGATATCCAGATAGCAGTGGATATTAACCTGTATCCGGTCACATTTGCGTGTAAAACAAGCTAAACGCGCTGTCTGTGTGTGTGTGTGTGTGTGTGTGTATGTGTGTGTGTGTGTGTGTGTGTGTGTGTGTGTGTGTGTGTGTGTGTATTTGTGTGTGTATTTGTGTGTGTATTTGTGTGTGTGCGTGAACTTTGTAACGACATCGTGTGTGACTCATCGTTGCAACTCCACAACAAATGCATCAAATACTCATTGGGAAAGAAGCGAGATCGGCTTCCTTCTTGTCTGACTGTCTGTTGTCTGACGCAGCAGAGGGACGAGATTAAGGCACGCTGACAGGCACGTGCAAACGGTGGGCGTGAAAGACTAGCCTTAAAAGCACAGTTCACAAAAAACAATACCTGCTGCTCAGAACTATAAAATAGAAATTTATGAAAGATATAATAAAAAATCTGATGGATGTTTTGAGCTGAAACTTTACACATTCTGGAGACACAAAAGATTTATACTAAATCTGGAAAAAGGGGTGACCTAGGTGCCCTTTAAATGAAGATTATTGGAGTGTTTTGCAACACAATAATGTTTCATTCATTCATTCATTTTCTTTTCGGCTTATAATCCCTTTATTAATCAGGGGTCGACACAGTGGAATGAATCGCCAACTTATCTAGCATATGTTTTAGATAGTGGATGCCCTTTCAGCTGCAACCCATCACTGGGAAACATCCATACACACTCACATACACTACAGCCAACTTAGCTTACCCAATTCACATATAGTGCATGTTCTTGGACTGTGGGAGAAACCGGAGCACCCGGAGGAAACCCACAAGAACACGGGGAGAACATGCAAACTCCACACAGAAATGCCAACTGACTCAGCCGAGGCTCGAACCAGTGACCTTGCTGTGAGGCGATCGTGCTACCAACTGCGCCACCGTGACGCTAATAATGTTTCAGTATTTCTATATTAAAATGTCTAGTTTAATTTAATGCGTTGCTAGTCATTTTTTTGTGAAATATAATATTTTTTCAGTGCTCGTATAATATTCACTTTATTAAAAATATTCTGGAAATGTATTTTCTTTTGAGCTGATTTATAGAGTGAAAAATAGAAATATCAAATAGAAATATCCTTTCTGTAAAGAAAAAAATTCAAATGAAACGATGTTCTTGAGATGTACACAAATATTGACATATTGAAATAGATTATTTGCATATTTAAATATATAATTTCAGAAAGCTGTAACACAGAGTGAGAAAATGTGTAATAGTTTTATATTATTTTACATCCTGCTCTGTATAAAAACGTATTTTTTGGTTTACATTTTGAAATACGAGAGCTAATATTACTATTGTTAATGTTTTACCATTCTTTACCAAAGGCACCCAATAAAATGTTATTCATCGTAAAAAAAATTTCATACAGTACATCATATGCATCTTGCTAGGCACATTAAAGACAAAAATCATTTAATGATAAATATTGATTTAAGAGCAGGCCAAAATACTAAATAATTCAACCCTTTATTGGAACAGGTATATATATATATATATATATATATATATATATATATAATTTTAAGCATACTTTTCACATAATTATACTGTTACACTGATGGATCGCCCATATTTAGAAATTTTATTTTCACAAAATTTATTTAAAACATTAAGGTCGACATATTTGCATTAACAACACTTTTAAATAAATGTATTTCATGAGTTCACACTTAGCTGATGATTGATAAACAAAGCGTGTTTGGCATGCTGTCCCGGATTAGAGCCCTGAGCTCGGAAGATTCTCGAGCCTGGGGCTTCCTCTCATTTCAGTCTGAGCTCAGGTATGTCTCGAGAGCTCCCCTGGATTCAGTTATTCATTCATTTTCCTTCGTTTTATTCCTTTGTTTATCAGGGGTTGCCACAGCGGAATGAATCGACAACTATACCAGTGAATTTTTTACGCAGCAAATGCCCTTCCATCTGTAACCCAATACTGAGAAACACCCATACCTCTCGTACTAATTTAGCTAATTTAGTCTATTCAGTTTACTTATACCGCATGTCTTTGGACTGTGGGGGAAACCGGAGTACTCAGAGGAAACCCATGTGAGCACGGAGAAAACATGCAAACTCCACACAGAAATGCCAACTGACCTAGCTGGGAAACAGTGACCTTCTTGCTGTCAAGCAACAGTGCTAACCACTGAGCCGCCATGCCACCCTACTCTGAATTATACTAAGAAAAAGGGGGAGGGGTGGATGGGGGGATTCTTCAAGACGAAGATGACTAAGGTAAGGAAATCTGGTTATTTATGTGTGTTTTGGATTCATCCGTTTGGTAAATCCGTGGTCAATCATAAGCACGTAATCCTCTCGAAATTAGTTTATATTTAAACCACATACAGTTGAAGTCAAAATAATGAAATTCTCAAATATTTGTTCTTCTGGAGAAAGTCTTTTTTGCTTTATTTTGGCTGGAATAAACAGTTTTCAACAGTTTAAGGTCAATATTGTTAGCCCTTTAAGCAATAGTTTTGGAAATTTTATCTGATTGAGACACCAAAATAAGAACATATTGTCGACATCCATCAGTTTTCCCCTTATTCCCCTTAAAATGGAGTGTTTCTTAAGAAATCACCATTATTCAAAAAAAAAAGCCAATCAAAATGACTCACCGCAAACAATCGGAGAACATTGGCCACCATAATGGACACAGAGCTGGCCGAAGCCCCGATGACCCCCACTACGCGCTCTGGTTTTGGGATGATGGGCGGCTCTCCATTGGAGCATCGAACATCTGAGTTGTCCTTTTGGATGAGGGCCTGGACAAACGTGAGCGACTGCTCCAGCGCATATGTATCCCTGGAGCACGTGTCCAAAATCCTGGCACCCAGCGTGATGTTAGGCAGCAGGTCGGGGTCACTGTTGATCTGGTCCAGAGCGTACAACATGGCCTCCATTCTGTGGATGCCTTTCTCCTTCTTAACTTCTCCACACGGGATGCCAGCGGGGCCCCTGGAATGAACCGGAAAGAGCCCTCCCAGAGTGATGTCTCCTTCAATCTTTATGGAGTGGGGTTGAGTATCTGAGGAAGCAGCCTGGGATTCTGGAGTAAATCCCATTGTTAGTATCCACATCATGTGAATGAGGGAGCCCACGTGTGGTTTGGGCGCCCTGATAATCCTTTGGTGGCGGGACTGTGATGATGCGGACAGCTGTGATGTCATAGTTGCTGGCATTCAGGCGGCTCGTTGTTCTTCTACAGCACAGCGGTTTCTTCTCTACCTGTGCCTCCTGTGAGGAATGAGATAAACAATGGATGTGAAAAATGTGTGCAAATACATGCCGTGATTTGAAGATAGAATGTGTGATATGCAGTGGTGTAAAGTAACAAATTACAAATACTTAAGTCATTTTTCTCAGATATTGTCATTTACCAAGTCCCTTTAAAAATGTGTACTTTTTCTTTCCCTTGAGTACATTTTTAGTGCAGTACTGGTACTTTTACTCCACTACATTCCTTCAACCTGCAGTCACTACTTTATTTTTGCTTGTCTAATGGGATTTAAAAAATCAGTCGTGATTTCTGTCCAATCAAATCGCACATAGAAAGTAAATCGCATCATAATGAACTACCTCAAAACATGGGCGATTTATAATTGCACCAAACAGTTTGGAAGCAATATGTTCAAAATCTTCACATCATTGACCCAGAGAGTTTATATGCATGTTTACTGTATGATGACCGAAATGTCCTCAAACACCCAGCAGGCACAAGACGTCAACATGACGCCAGATTGACGTTGTACCCCATAGTTGTGGGGATGTGGGGAAAATCGGGCCGACATCAGAACTCAACGTGAAACTCAATGTCAATCTCCAACATCCAACCTAAAATCAACCTAATATCAACGTCGTCTAATAATGTTACAGCTTGACGTTGTGTGGACATTACCACTATGACGTCTATCAGATGTTGGATTTTGGTTGCCTCATCTAACGAATAAATGTCAGTATTTGACGTCAATATGATGTTGGTTTAAGATGTTTGTTTGATGTTGGATTTTGGTCACTTTCTAGCACAACCTAAAATCAATCAAATATCAACATCATTTGACATTGTAATTGGACATCAATTGGCATCAAACATTGTCCTTAGACACCGACTATACATTGAATTTTGGTCACCTGACATCACAACCTAAATCTAATCTAATATTAACATCTTATTACGTTGTGTGCCTGCTGGGCAATCACTAAATGCACTAAAAACCGTTTACACACATCAACAAATTACATGTAAATGCATCAGCTTTTTACATCAGGGTAATACTCACTACTCTTGGTTTACTTTTTACTCAAAGTTTGAGTAATTTTTACCACAGATATTTTACTTGCACTACATTTTTAGGCAAGTAATGGTACCTTTACTTAAGTATGATTTTTCAGTACTCTTTCCACCACTGGTGATATGCATTAAAGGGGTAATTCTGTCAAACCCACTGGAGTTTCTTTCTTCTATTGAACACAAGAATATATTCTGAAAAATGCTGGTAGCTGCCACTCATTGACCTCTATAGTACTTTTTCCCTCTTTATGTTCAACCTTTATATGCTTCCACTGAGCCAAATAATGAGAAAGAACCAAATCACCTTCCACAGCTATGCTGATGATACTCAGATCTACATAGCCTTACTGCCTAATAACTACAGGCCCCATTGACACCCTCTTCAAATGCATTGATGAATGTAATAGTTGGATGTGCGAAACTTTCATTCATTCATTCATTTTCTTTTCAACTTAGTCTCTTTATTAATCTGGGGTCGCCACAGCGGAATGAACCGCCAACTTATCCTGCATATGTTTTACGCAGCGGATGCCCTTCCAGCTGCAACCCATCACTAGGAAACATCCATACACACTCATTCACACACATACACGACGGTCAATTTAGCCTACCCAATTCACCTGTACCACATGTTTTTGGACTTGTGGGGAAAACAGGAGCACCCGGACGAAACCCACGCGAACATGGGGAGAACATGCAAATTCCACACAGAAACGCCAACTGACCCAGCTGAGGCTCGAACCGGTGACCTTCTTACTGTGAGGTAAACATGCGACCCACTACGCCACTGTGTAGCCCATGTTAAAACTTTCTTCAGTTAAACAAAGAGAAAACTGAAGTCATTGGATTTGGGGACAGAGATGAGGTTCTCAAGGTGAATGCGTACCTTGGCTCTAAGGGTCAGATCTGAGTTTCAGTAGTCATGCCAAAGCAGTAACTAAATCAGCATACTAACATCTCAAAAACATTGCAAGAATTAAATGCTTTGTCTTCAGTGAGGACTTAGAGAAACTTGTTCATGCTTTTATCAGCAGCAGGGTGGATTACTGTAATGGACTCCTCACTGACCTGTCAGACAATTGCAGCTCATCCAGAACACTGCTGCCAGGATTCTGACCAAAACCAGAAAATCAGAGCATATCACAGCTGTCCTTAAGTCTTTACACTGGCTCCCAGTTACATTCAGAATAGATTTTTAAGTATTATTACTTGTCTATAGATCACTAAATGGCCTAGAACCTCAATACATTACAGATATGCTTACTGAATACAAATCTAATAGATCACTCAGATCTTTAGGATCATATTAACTAGAAATTCCAAGAGTTCAGTCAAAGCAGGGTGAATCAGCCTTCAGATGTTACGACCCCACTGCTCGAATCAGCTTCCAGAAATGACCTGTTTTAACACATTTTAATCTGTTTTTATCTGTTTTTAATCACTGTTATTATTTGTTTTTATTTTCTTATACAGTACTTGTCTCTTTTATTCCTGTTTATGTAAAGCACTTTGAATTGCCACTGTGTATAAAATGTGCTATATAAATAAACTTGCCTTGCCCTGCCTTGCCTTGCCTACATAGAAGTTGATGGATGCAGGCAACCAGCATTCTTCAAAATATCTTCTTTTGTGTTTAACAAGAAAGAAATTCATGAAGGTTTAAAACCACATGAGAGAAAAAAATGACACGGTAATGGTCATTTTTGGGTGAACTCTTTAAGGCACTTTTATACCAAGGATGATCATGATAATGATGCAGTTGTAGAACTTTCTAAAAGGGCTGGGTGATTAATCGAAAAGTTATCAAAATTGACATTCATAACCTATAATCGATCTAATTTTTCCAGGTCCATTTTTTAATTACTTTCCCTTTCATGTGTGGAGTCATGTGACACCGCTTTGTTAAAGCTGATTTATACTTATTATATTATGATTTATATTATAAGATATTATACTTCTGCCAAGTGCACGGATACAGTCCGGCGCAGCCTTCGCATACCCGCGCACCTTTCAAAAAACGTAACTACACATCACAACGACACATAGTGCAAGCTTTGTGATTGGTCAGTTTGGTAGCAGTGATGAATATGTGTGGTGTGGAGAGCTGTGTTTTAGGCAATGTGTGTTGTAATTTCAGTTGTTCAGCATTGATGTTCAATAAATAATCATAGACAGCAGATAGTGTGTGTTTACTTCAATTATTTTAAAGTCAAGTAATGCACCCTACATTCATAAACCTTCCACTTGTAATATGTGAGCACATTTAATGTACAAAACCTGTCAGTGAACTGTTAAGACAAAAACATAAATAAATAAAATAATCGTTCATTAATAGTAATCAAGTAAAAAATGTTTGATTAATAGAGATTTTGATTTTAAGCCAAATTGCCCAGCCATACTTTCTAAATATGAAAGAATAGTTTTAGGCAGAAGTATACGCTTGGTAAGTTGTGACGAATGGAGAACTGTTTCTGGGTCTCCATTCATCAAAAATGAGAAAACTCAATAGCCGTTCATGTCCACTGTTTAGTCATATCACACAATAAAGCGATTCTTTTACAAAATCACAATGTTCACTTCAGTCTCTGGACTTGATCCATCCCAGATCACCCAATATCAAAAAATCTCAGACGCCAATAGATTTATAAAAGATAAATCACTGTCTGAAAATCTAAGATCAGGCATGAATAAAAACATTAGAATCATTATGGTAAAATATTGTCAAATCTTTATCAATAAAATTAATTCTAAATATATATATTTATTCTTTCATTTTCTTTTCGGCTTAGTCCCATTATTCATTAGAGGTTGCCACAGCGGAATGAACCGTCAACTTAGCCAGCATATGTTTTACGCCACGGATGCCCTTCCAGCCGCAACCCAGCAATGAGAAACACCCATACACTCTCATTCCCACACACATATACACTACAGCCAATTTAGCTTATTCAATTCACCTATAGCTAGGCATGGGACGATAACTGTTTTCAAGGTATACTGCGGTATGGAAAAGTCAAGGTTTTAAAACCGCCAACATTTTCTGTAATACCGTTCCCAAGATATGTGTAAGAATTTTTATTTACATTTTTTGTTTGTTTTTTTAGGAAAAGAATATCTCCAGCAGAAAAAATATGCTGTTTTGAATTTTTAAGAAAATCTGTATTTTTTAAACAAACGTGAAACCGTGATATTTGTATCCAAGGAAATCATAACATCAGAAACGTATACCTGCTCATGCCTACCTATAGCGCATGTCTCTGGACTGTGGGGGAAATCAGGGCACCTTAAGAAAAATCCAGGCGAACACGGAGAGAACATGCAAACTCCACACAGAAATGCCAACTGACCCAGCCAGGGGCTTGAACAAACAACCCTCTTGCTGTGAGGCAACAGTGCTAACCACTGAGCCACTGTGTCACCAATTCTAAAAAAAAAATATATATATATATATATATATATATATATATATATATATATATATGCATATATGTTATTAAATATAATGATAATTTATCAAATAAATATTTTACAAATATTTATACTTATAATGATTCAAGGGTGTGTTTTAGTGGTTTAAATAAGTAAATTTGTCTGTCATATTAACTATAGTTTTTAAAAACGCAGCAATAATTTATGTCAACTATAAATAGATACATTTCTAATTAATGTTTCAACCCAGGATTTAAGCTTTTATTTCCAGTAGTGCTTTAAAGCATGATATTGCAAGTTTTATAAGGGTACCCGATTTCTTTTTTCAATACTTTGCACATTTCCAATTCACACTTATTCAAAGGGATATCCCATCTAATAAATTATGAATGTAATCAATGTCTGACCAGTGATTTTTTATTGTTGTCAGTAGTACATTAAAGAAGATTTTTTAGCTGAAATTGTTGAGCTTTGTGATTTAAGACATGGAAGTCAACATCTTACAGCACTTTGAAAGGGAAAAAATATATATGGGCAAAACAAAATTAAACAGGGTTTCTGCAGGTTTCACCTAGTCAAGTTTAAGACTTTTTAAGACCCTTTTAAGACTATCAAAAAATGAATTTTCAGGGTTAAACGCTATTTTTTGAATGGGCCAGCAGAAAAAAAAGTTAATTCAAAAAACTAATTCTAATTAGTTATCTCAAAATAAAGCAGTTCCTAGTTGTATACATGCACATTTTTTCAGCATAAAAAAACCTTACAACTTTAATAAACTAAATGACTGCATAACAGACTTTCATAATATTAGTTTAGTTGTAGACATACTGATTCAATTTAAAGTTCAATTTAAAGATTTTCTCAAATGTATCCTTATTGTGGAATAAATGTAAAAAATCTGAAGGTACATTGACTCACTCATTCTGGTCATGCCATAAAATTAGTTCATTTTGGCAGAACGATTTTAATTTTATATCTGAAGTATACATGATTGATCTGTCACCAGACCCAAAATTGAGCATTTTTGGAGTAACCTCAGAAATAGGATATAAATATATATCACAGGCAGTATTTTTGTGAATGGTATTTATATGTGTTGATATTATATTTATATGATATTAATATGTGTTGCCCATGGCATGCAAACAAACTAAACATCTTTTATAAAATCTGGAATCCAATTATGTTTTATTTCAGTAATGCTCACTTCTAACTCATTATTGGTGCGATTGGTTTGGCATATGTCGAGTTGTGGAGCCTACACATTTCTCCGTAAATTATTTCTTTTTTTTATTTAATTACATTTTTTTTCTCTTATGCTTTCTGGATGATACTAAGCAATTCCACGCAAATGTCAACCTTGCCATGAAAAAAATAAAGTTTTCACTAAAATACGGAAACCGATTCTAAGTTTTTTTGTGTAAGCAAGTATTTTACAGTACTTTAGAAATACTCAAAAATGTATCTGTCAGTGTTTTCAATGTATTATATTTGATTTACCAAAGTCACACAAATGTCAATTTCACATCCGTCACATCCATAACAGAGAGACATCACATCCATACTGACATTTTTACCTCATAAATGCAAAAATATAAAATAAAAGCAATTATGTTTGTTCTATAGAGAGCCAACTCTTATCATTTTGATTAGCATTATTTATTTTGGGTTGTGCAGTTTAATTCACAGTATTTCTACAAAGCATGTTGTATACTGCAAACTCGCACAATTTTTTGGTCACATCCATAACAAATGTTTATTTTCCTAATTTAAAGTACAAAACATGTTTACAGATTGATATTTTTCTGCTCCCATAACTCTGTGGTTAGTTGTTTTGGAAAATATAAACAGATGTTTTAATATAATGTTGATGTGTACTTTCTATGTGAATTTATGTTTTGAGTTTTTACTGCAAATGTCACATCCATAGCGCAGGAATTGCTCTACTGTATTTTGTTGTGTCCGACTATCTCTGTATTGTGAAATGGCCTTTGTACTTTTTTTCTGTTTATGTTATGGTTTCTTTTCTTTTGCTAAAAACAATAAAAAGATATATAAAAAAAGAATTAAGATATAACAGAGTTGGTTATAAATTAGTTATAAATGTAGTTTTGCTAAAAGTTTTATTGAGATGTATTGTTGGTGAATGGAGATGTGCCAGATGGATTGAATAGCTTTACATAAACATGGAAAATTAAGACCTGTTTAAAATGATTTAAGACCTACAAGACAACACTTCTGTGAATTTAAGACTCCTTAAGGCCTAAAATTTTGTTTTTGAAATTTAAGACATTTTAAGACCTCGCAGACACCCCGTTAAAACTGCCTGCTGAACCAAATGGTGACCATGTGTTGACTGGTTTAAATTATGTCTGTTAAAGTCATTTAAAGAATGGAGAATGACATTGACAATTTGAAGAATGACATTGTTGGTTTACAAAAAAATCAAACAAATATACTTGATACTACACTGGATTTTGGTTTTATTGTTAAATATTGTTAAATATTTTATGACATACTTCAAAAAATAAAGATGATTTAGTGTTCAAAAATGTATTATTTTTATTATGTTTTTAAATAAATTTGTCTTACATTTCATATTTTCTGATTTTTTTATTAATTCCAGTACTTTTACCACACACCGTCATATCAACTTACCCTATGGCTTTAGAAATCATGGGATGTGTTGAAAAAAAAAATGCATTGAGTGTGTTAACTAGCGACATTAGGAGTTAAGAAATACAATCCAAAACTTGAAA
The DNA here is from genome assembly GCA_903798205.1 of Danio tinwini. NCBI lineage: Eukaryota > Metazoa > Chordata > Actinopteri > Cypriniformes > Danionidae > Danio > Danio tinwini. The sequence continues at coordinate 8,551,327 of CAIGQZ010032461.1, read as the reverse complement.
ACCTGGTTAAAACCTGTGCCTCTTGATGATACATTAAGGTGTTATAAAGTGAAGCCATCGGTCTATACAAGAAACTGAAACATTAATCACAACTTTATTATTACCTTTAGTTCACAGCCTCTGCAAACAATTGTGTTTATGAAATGATGGAGCTTTGTAATGACATAATAATGTATATTAAACATAACCGGTTAATAGTCAGCCAACTACACTGAGAGTCTGGAATTAACGTAATATCCTTGAAAGTTGAAAGTGCACACAGATTTACCAGTAGTTTTCCTTCATAAGACCTTGATGAATAGTCAGAAGCCAGAAGGATTGCTTTTTTTTATTTGGCTGTAGGCATGTCTATGTGCATTCGTGATTTTTTCTAACTTGCATTTCATGAATAGGCGCAACGGTGGCTCAGTGGGTAGCACTGTCACCTCACAGCAAAAAGGTTGCTGGTTCGAGCCCTGGCTGGGCCAGTTGACATTACTGTGTGGAGTTTGCATGTTATCCCTGTGTTCGCATGCGTTTCCTCCAGGTGCTTTGATTTCCCCCACAGTCCAAAGACATGTGGTGTAGGTGAACTGAATAATATGAAGTCAATCTAGGCCCATATATACTCGCAGCATAAAAAAAAAGGTTTTTCAAAAAATTTAAAAATTATGCAAATCTCAAAAAATCGCAAAGGGAAAACTGAGTTTTGAGAAATAAATAAAAAATGCAAACAAAAATAAAGAACTGCAAATAAAAATCAAGCAGTGCAAAAAAGCTAAATATTTGCCATTTAAAAAAAATATATACATATATTTGCAAAATATTTTTTCCATTTTGCCTTTACAAAACCCCACAAGTCAATCGCAACACTCATTTTCAATTAATTTTCAGTCAATCGTGACTTTGCGATGCTGTTTTATCTTTATCTTTATCTTATCTTTGCACTTCACATTTCTGTGCGTTTCACTTTCTGACTCTGATTTGACAAGGGGCAGAGTCACAGAAACTGGGGCGTGTACAGCATGCCTGGACCTGCCTCCTATGAACCAACATCATCAGCTGAAGACATTGTGACACAAATGAAATCAGCCATGGAAAAAATATTTTGCAAATATATGTATATATTTTTAAATTGCTAATGTTTCTCTTTTTTTGCACTGCTTGATTTTTATTTGCAATTCTTTATTTTTGTTGGCAAAATTCCATTTTATTTGCAATTGTTTTGAGATTTTTTTTTTCAATTTTTTGCTCAACACTTTATTTTTTATTTTTTATAATGCAAGTATATATGGCCCTAGATTGACTCCATAGTATGAACTAAATTGTCCGTAGTGTATGTGTATGAATGCAAGAGAGTATGGGTGTTTCCCAGTGCTGGGTTGCAGCTGGAAGTGCATCCGCTACGTAATAACATATGCTGGATAAGTTGGCGGTTCATTCCGCTGTGGCGACCTCTGATTAATAAGGAGACTAAGCCGAAAAGAAAATGAGTGAATGAATTTTATAAATAAACAAGAAGCACATAATAATATTCTACTGAAAAAGAGAAAATACTTACATCTTAGAAAGGTCTGAGGATGGGTAAATTAATAACAAATACTATTAATGTTAAATGTTACACTTTCTTTTAAAGCGAAATTATTTTACATTTGATCCAATGACTGTGCTTAAAAATATATCCCCGAAATAATTTCAACTCCAAACTTTCTTGCCCTCTAGAAAAAGGACACACTTTTCTAATCTTCGCACTCTGCGGACCTCTGAGAATCGAGGGCATGCATAGGCACGCATATTAATATTTTATGTAAATTAGCTGATACATATTCAGCAACAGGTGAGCGGAAAAAGTGCTATATTTGGATCGAAAGCTCCCGCGGGAGGACAAACAAGCACAGCCGTTTGATTAAGTGTTAACAAACAGCAGCATCACAATGTATTCCCAATTGTTTTGCGTCACCAAAACAGACATCCATACAAAAATTGTAACATTTAATGCACATTTACATGTAAATGACGATAATGAATGTATAATAAATCTCACCGACTGATGCTGAGGCCAGTGTGCGCCCATCTGGAACTGAAGTTTGATGGTTCTGAATCACGACTGAAAAAATCTCCGACATCCGAGTCTTCAGCTCTCATCTTAAACCTCCAGTCTTCAGATTCGTCAATCTAAAGATTCATCTGACTGAGGAGAGGATTCAATTCAAAAAGTATTGCAAGCTTCGGGAAAACGCTTGAAAAACCCAAACATTCCACAACTGTGATTCTACAAATCACTGTCAAATCCTTTAAAAGCCCCCCTCACTCTGTCTGTCTCTTTCCCTCACTCTCTCTCTCTCTCTCTCTCTCTCTCTCTCTCTCTCTCAATCACTCACTCCCTCTCTCTCTCTCTTTTCCAGTGTGCACTAATGGGCACAGATTGGGATTACCACATGCATGCATTTGAGAAGTCTCTGAGAGCGATGGACCCGTATATATTTTTAATGTGAATGCTGCTGGATATAGTTCTCTCTGCATTCAGACCGTCTGCTTTTATGGCGCGAGACCCTCCTGGTCACGTGATTTGTATGTCTTTTTATAAAGACAGATAATCTAGTTGCCCCCGCGGTCACGTGTGTGTGTTTTAAATGGTAGTGTATAGCCTTACTCTGGTCCATAATACCACCGCTGGACTTTATTCTGACACACATGGCTGCTGTATATGGGCTAATGGCTTTTCATATCCCCAACATACTGACTCTTCACTTTTGCTCACTTTTTTTTATCTCTCTCAGGGATATCTTTTGCTCTATGTTATAAATGAATTATTTAAATATAAGTGTATATTCTGTTTAATTTTTAAAGCAATCCAGTGATCGAGGGACAAAGTATTGCTTGTCTACAGATCATTCTAGGTTTCTGTAATATCTTTTTATTTATTTATTAATGGGCAGGTGGATGAATTGAAATCCGTAGCCTATTATTTGACACATACTACCTATAATTTGTGAGAAATTTGAACAATTTACACAAATGCAGTTGTCAGCTACATCAGTGTTTCTGAACCACGTTCCTGGAGGACCACCAGCTCTGCACATTTTCCATGTAACAAACACACCTGATTCAGATCATGAGCTCATTAGCAGAGACTCAAAGACCTGTAATGGGTGTGACAGACAAAGGAGACATCCAAAACATGTAGTGTTGGGGGTCCTCCAGGAACGTGGTTGAGAAACAGTTACTTAAATTTTTTTTTGCTTGTCTTATGTATGCAAGTTATTATGGGATGCCATTTTTGTCAAAGGGTTAAAATATTAATAAATTAAAACAAAAATAGCAATTTTGTCTACATCGCCCAATTCTGGCATTTCTTTGCTCAGACTTGTCAAATAAAATCTTGTGAGTTAATTGTGAGCGGGGGTGCCCAAGCAAATGGCCAATAGGCCTAACTAAACTTGATTTAGGGTGGTGGGGCGGAGGTAAATATACCACAAGTTTTTAATGTAATTTCGTATATAATTCTTATATAATTTAATTAATACTATAATTTAAGACATTTAAAATACTTTAATTGTATTAATAATTATATATTTTAACAATCCCATTTATAACACAAAAAAATACACTTTGCCTTGATTTGCTTGCTAATGTCTTCTGAATGTCCGATATCCATCAAATTATTATTTTTTTTAATCTGATTCATTCACAACATTTAATTGAAACATTTAATTTCAGTTAGCTTTTTTGTAGCTCAACAGTAAAAAAAAAAAAGTTATGTTCAATTAGAAATGATGATCTCTATTAAAAGCATTACCCATCTTTCTCCCTCTCGTCTCAGATGGGATGGAGGGCCAATTCAAAGGTTACCGTGGGCCAAACTTTGGCCCGTGGGCCCTAGTTTGGGCATCTCTGCTCATGAGATATTAATTCAGATTTATAACAAGTCACTTTATTTATTGCAGTTCTTAATTTCTCACAGTTCTAACTTATTTCAGAATTGCAAGACATAATTGCAAGTTGCTAAAAAATGTGAGACATAAACTCAGATTTACATTTATGTGAATTAAAAAAGTTACTTCTATAGTTTCTAACTTTTTTCACAGAATTGCAAGACATAAACACAGTTGTTCAGAATGGTCTATTCTGAGCTGAAAACTCTGAATTGTAAGATATACATTCGCAATTGCAAGAACAGTATGCTGTTTAGAAAAACTATAAAGTATCATGGAGATGTAATGAAAATGTGTTTTATAACAGCTCAATTCAAGACAAAAGGTACATCTGACATTGCAACAGTGATTTAAATGTTATATAAAGTTACCTGTAAGAAATAAATTAAAACAACTAACATCAAAGCATACAAGAATATGCACCAAAACATTAAATAAACATGTTTAATATAATTATAATTCATATATGCCTATATCAAAAGGCAAAATATCTCAAAATAACACTGAATGGAATGTCATTGTGCATTAATGTTGACTTGAACTTCATGAATACAAAATAATAACCCTAAAATGAAGAAAATGTCACTTTTTTTGTACAACTACAAGTATACAAAGTCACTGGTTTGTACAAAACTGTTTGATTTTACAGATAAAATATTAGATTAAACTGAGGCATCTGAACAGCCCTGTATGCAGTGTCACATTTTAAATGTGATCCTGCTCTCTAGTGGTACAGAGTGGTAAAACTTCTTGTTTGAGCAAATAAAATGCCTCTCGATTTGCAGAATTGCACAATAAATCTACACTCTTAAATTTGCTGGGTTGTTTTAACTCAAATTTGGACAAACGTTTTGAGTAAAAAAAATTATTAAAAATAGTATAGTTGTGATTTTCACCCAAAAATAAAAATCTCACCATTTACTCAGTCTGAGTCAGTTCCAAACATTTATAAATTTTGCTTTTCTGATATTTAGAAGAATGTTACAAGAACTGGTGAACACTGATGTCTATATTGAGAAGTAAGGCTTTAATTTAGGGTGATGTAGTTGCACAAGTTCCATGCACTAACTATAGTAATTATAATGACAAAAATTATGGCTCTCACTTTATATTAGGTGGCCTTGACTACTATGTACTTGCATCAAAAAATAAATACAATGTACTTACTGTGTTTATAATGCATTGCAGAACACTTTTGGTGCTCTTGAGGTGGAATGCAGGTAGAGTTAGGGACAGGTTTGATGGTATGGGTAGGTTTAAGAGTCGGTTAAGGTGTAGAGATGGTATGTGAAATGTAATTAAACAAATGTAATTAAACAAATTAATTGCAGATGTAATTACATGCAAGTATTTAATCAATCATAAATGTAAAAACATGTATTTACACAATAAGTACATTGTAACATGTAAGTACATAACTTAACATGTTAGTTAATGACACCTAATGTAAAGTGGGACCTAATTAGGCATAATTGTAACTAATTGTAACTAATCCTAAACCTAACCCACATTCCTACCCCAACCATATAGTAAGTACATTAATTAATTAATATTAAATAAATTAATAGTTACACTTTAACTACATCATCTTAAAATAAAGTGTAACAAACAAAACAAATAAAATAAAAAATACATTATGGAAGTCAATGGTTTGTGATAAAGGAGTAAGTAGGTAAATGATGACAGAATTTTTATTTTTGGATGCACTATCCCTTTAACCCATCGGGCCACTTTGTCCATATTCTATCTAATTTTGGTTTGAAACAGCCAAGTGTTTGAAGAGTGTAGGGGACTTATAATAATAAATCATTTAAAATAAACCTCACGCTGGCTCTCAGCAAAAAAAAAAGTCCTCCTTTTAAGCATAAGAATCATGTCTACATCTCTAGCCCAAAAACACAGACTTCTCCAAGCCATCCTCTGCCCTGGTGTACTCTAAATGGGATTTAAAATAGCAGCTTTTATAGGAATGGCTATTGCGCACATATTCAAGATAGTCTGGGACTCCAGGACAGATCACATTATCAGCTAGAAGAACCGTGCCTTTCCTTAGCAGACCACAATCCTGTGAAGAAAGAAGAGGGAAAAAGATTCAACACTGAATAAATTCAGGATGTTTTGGGTGTCTGCAGGTGAAATGGTCGAAACACACCTCCATTAATTTAGTGTCGGGAAGGTAATGGTCTTTCCAGTGGTCCAGAAAAACTAAATCAAAGGTTTCGATTCCAAAGTGCTCCTTCATGCGTGGGATCCAGTCTTCAGAAGCACCTTCTACAAGCTGCACCTAATGAAGTGAATAATACATGCTGGGTTTTTACAATAATAGCTTTATTAACAAATTAGAGAATAACATACAATTTACAAATTTTTCACATTTTACTAATTTCACATTTTTTCACTGCTTAGGCTTCTTTGAATCGAGACTCATCAAACCAGCACATATCTCTAATCTTCTATTGTCCAATTTTGGTGAGCCTGTGCAAATTGTAGCCTCAGCTTCCTGTTTTTAGCTGACAGGAGTGGCACCTGGTGTGGTTTTCTGCTGCTGTAGCCCATCTGCCTCAAGGTTTGACATGTTGTGCATTCAGAGATGCTCTTCTGCATACCTCAGTTGTAACAAGTGGTTATTTTAGTTACTGTTTTCTTTCTATCAGCTGGAACCAGTCTGGCCATTCTCCTCTGACCTCTGGCATCAACAAGATATTTGCAGCCACAGAAGTGCAGCTCACTGGATATACTGTATATTTTTTTTAGACCATGCTCTGTAAACTCTAGAGATTGTTGGGCGTGAATCAGCAGTTTCTGAAATACTCAGACCAGCCAGTCTGGCACCAACAACCATGCCACATTCAAAGTCACTTAAATCACCCTTCTTCCCCATTCTGATGCTCGGTCTGAACTGTAGCAGATCATTTTGACCATGTCTACATGCCTAAATGCATTGAGTTGCTGCCATGTAATTGGCTGATTAGAAATTTGCGTTAACATGCAGTTGGACAGGTGTAGCTAATAAAGTGTCCGTTAAGTGTATATTCACCAACAGTCTAGATCAGGGGTGGGCAAACTTGGTCCTGGAGGGCCGGTGTCCTGCATAGTTTAGCTCCAACTCTAATCAAAAACACCTAAACATGCTAATCAGTGTCTTCAAGATCACTAGAAATCTATAAGCAGGTGTGTTTGATTAGAGTTGGAGCTAAACTGTGCAGGACACCGGTCCTCCAGTACTGAGTTTGCCCATCCCTGGTCTAGATCATAGGTCTTAAACTGGATTCCTGAAGGGCCACAACTCTGCACAGTTTTGCTCCAACCCTAATCAAACACAGCTGATCCAACTAATCAAGGTGTTCAGGACTACTAGAGACTATTTACCTAATTCTATGGGTGTGAGGGGGCGCAGCCATTTGAATCTTTTTGGCTTAAGACTTCTAGTCTTATTCACTTCCATTCATTTTAGATGTTAAAAACAGCTCATTATGCTGCTTGATGTTGCAAACTGATATTTTCTTATCATATTATTCTGCTTTGTCTGTATAGTCATGGACACACTTGTTTGTAGAGCAAGTAGTTTGACTGTTTTCTGCCGTTTATTATTCCTAGTCATTTCTCCCATAGGCAACTGAATCGGAAGTTCTAAAACAATCGCAAAAACGAGCGCACTTCCGCATTGAAGAATAAGGTCAATTAAGCAGGTGTGAGTTGGGGGTGGTTAGAGCTAAACTATGCAGAACTGCGACTTTCCAGGAATTGAGTTTGAGACCATTGGTCTACAGTAGATGATTCAAAGTACCCAGATGAGTGTGTTATTAGTTTTCATAATTGTTATCTGAGAATAACATAAATCACTATTGGTGGATTAAGTACACAAATCAAAAAAAACATTTAAACAAAATGAAAAAAGTTCAGAAATTTTACATTTTTACTTGAGTCAAATTATACAAAATGACTTGATTTTTAATTTACTAACATATTAAAAGTACTTATTGATGAATGTTTATTTTTCAAAAAAATGATTAAAAGTTCATACTGATTATTCATGTTAGCATGCAGCCATCTACTGATAAAAAGAAAAAAATTACTTGTGAAACAAATTTTTCAAAAGATGGCTAAAAATCTTGCATGAATACCCCATGAATGTAATTTAGATATGTGGGTCTTTTATGGAGTCAATTTTGCATAAAAAGTTTATATACAGTTAAAGTCAGAGTTATTAGCTGTTTATTTTTTTCCCCAATTTCTGTTTAACAGAGAGATTTTTTTCAACACATTTCTAAACATATTTAAAACATAAACATATTTAAACATTTCTAAACAAGTTATGGTATAACGATGGTTTGTTCTGTAGACAATGGCAAAAAATTGCTTAAAGGGGCTAATAATATTTAACTTTAAAATGTTTTTAAAAAAAAATTAAAACTGCTTTTATTCTAGCCCAAATAAAACAAATAAGATTTTCTCCAGAAGAAAAAATATTATTAGACATACTGTGAAAATTTCGTTGCTCTGTTAAACATAATTTGGGAAATATAAAAAAAATTCAGAGGGGGGCTAATAATTCTGACTTCAACTGTAACTTTTTTCAAAATCACAAATTCTCAAAAAATGCACAAGACTTAAAACGAATAATAAACAGGTCAATATCTCTGAATTGCCTGAAAAGGTAGTCAGTCAGTGTGGAGAGAGAGAGAAATGTGGCCCTTACTTTGTCTTCAAGTCCAGCCCAGGCGATCACTTGTCGAGCGATCACAGCGTAATCTGGGTTGAACTCCAGTGTAATGAGACGAGCTCCAGGAGGAAGCAGACGAGCGATGCGTACTGTAGAGTAGCCACAGTATGTGCCCAACTCCAGGACCTTCACTGGGTTCAGCTCACTCACCACTGAATCCAGAATACAGCCTGAGTATACACACAGATATACACACATTCATGTTTTATGGAGACTTCCTACAGATGTAATGATTTTTATACTGTACAGACTGTATATTCCGTTGCCTTTCCTAAAACCCAACCATCACAAAATAGTAGACATTCAGTAGTCTTACATTTATAAAATACTTCTTTCTTTTTTTATATTATTCTTTATAAACTTTATTCAGGACCACACAAATTTTATGGGAATTTTCCATTACTAAAAAACATAATGATAAAATAAGAGGCACATATCCTTCAACAAATTACAAAACAATCAAACGCATAATTCAAGATATGGCTGAAAAAAATAATATCAGCCTCACTGTAAAAATAAATGCTGGGTTTCACACAAATCCTTCATGTTGTCTGAACCAACTGACTAATTTAACGTAATTGTTTTAACAAATGTAAGTAGATTGAACATAAAACAATTAGGTTGTCCCCTAAAAAACTGAAGAATTGTGTTGATTCATCCTAGTTTACATTTTTTGAGTGCACATTTTTACTGACATTTCTTAGAATAAGGTCTTAGAATAAACTAAACATTTTGTTCATTTAATCCATTATTCAACTAATTACACGTTCATGGCATTAAGTAGAAAATAGAAGAACTGTTTAAGTCTAATGCCAACCATAACATATTCAAATGTTATTTTCACATGAAATATGAAACACTCCTTTTATTTTATTTTTTTCTTTCATACTCTGTCCTGAAAACGTTAACCCCTTCAGACCCGAATTATGTTCAAGTTTTTGAAAAATGTAAAAGTATGTTTTACAGTTTTCGAGGCTCCTGTAAATTAGACCAAATTATAATAATACAAATTCAACAGCCTTTATGTATATATATATATATATTCTCCATTTCAATGGACATCAGGTCAGAACAGTTGTAATTCCCAAACATTATACCAACATAAAATACAAATAAAGCATACATGATTGCTGGTATAATCTTGAAATTTGTTTTCAAAATCACAAAAATTAAGATTAAAATTTTTTCTTTAATTTTGAGGTTCTTGTCATATAGATTTCATCTTGTTTATAACAAACTACAGAATATCTTCATCTTCCTCATCACTCCACATAATGTCCACATCTGAGATATTTCCATCTGCTATATGCTCAA
>CAIGQZ010032461.1:8503579-8536376 GCA_903798205.1 Danio tinwini | reverse complement strand
GATCATTATAGTACATAAGAACAGTTTGTGTATTGTTTAAGACTGTTCTCAAAGTCCTCACAGGGTTGGCATTATCTCTTCAATTCTTGTTAGGGTTGGCATCAACAAAACAAAAAAAATGCTACATTGCTTACAGCGGTTTAAGAAACACTCTTTAACCAAAGATATTTACAGTTGAAGTCAGAATTATTAGCCCCCCTTTGAATTTTTGTTTCTTTTTAAAATATTTTTTATATATTAGTTTTCACAGTATGTCTGATAATATTTTGGCTTCTGGATAGTCTTATTTGTTTTATTTCGGTTAGAATAAAAGCAGTTTTAAATTTTATTAGCCTCTTTAAGCAATATCATTATACAGTATACCATCATTATACAGTAACTTACCTAAACCCTAAGCCTTTAAATGTCACTTTAGGCTGCATAGAAGTGTCTTAAAAATATCTAGTAAAATATTATTTACTGTCATCATGGCAAAGATAAAATAAATCAGTTATTAGAGATAAGTTATTAAAACTATTATGTTCAGAAATGTGTTAAATAAATCTTCTCTCCATTAAACAGAAATTGGGGAAATAAATAAGGGGGCTAATAATCCAGTGGGGCTAATAATTATGACTTCAACTGCATATATATATATTTTTAAATCGCAGTGGAAGTTAAAGGGTTAAATCTGCAAATGAGGCATTATTTCATTAAATATGCACTCATTTGCATACATTTCCAGCAGGAATATCTGAACATCGCACAAAGTCAAGCTCAATTTTTTTTTCATATTTGAGTCAAGAGATTGTGATTGTTGGGAAATTCTTAATAATCACAATACAATTTAGAAAAAAAAATATGAACACGAGGAACTAATTCCATTTTTGTGGAATTAAAATAATTTATGTTAATTTAATTCAATTTATTCATTCAGAATGAAGATATGAATTAGTTTGGTGTATAGAAGTTCTGCTGAAGTAGAGATTTATGGCTTGGTGCAATAGAAATAAACTCTTTACAGAAAAAAAACATTGCTTTAAAAATATGTCATTTAAATATTTAATCTAATTGAAATCTACAGCCACAAACTGACAAATTGCAACAACAACCAACAACCTTAAAGTGTAAAACACTGTATGAAAATACAAAAAGCCCAAAATCTCAAAACTGACAGTAGTATGTTGTTTTTGCCTGGGTGTCTCGTCACCTGCGGTCGTGTTGATCGGGTCAGAGAATCCAGAGCTCGCTCCACAATGACATCATGCCAGAGTAACGCCAGACTGCCATTAAACTGTACTGCTGCAGGAATCAGCCATGAGTACAAGACGTATAACAGCGCTGAGGCCCCTAAACACCAGCACAGCAACACCACCAACATACTAGACATACACACACATACAGAGAGATTAAGAAGCATTCATGATCAATGTCAGCTCAGGGGGTGTCAACACCTTGACAACACATTGAGCAACCTGGCTTTTACAGCATGGAAAAATCTCATTTAGTGAGTTAATTTCTATATAACAATAATATAATATATAATTTAATTTAACTGCACAAACAGTCTTGTTTACATGATTTTATTTTTTACTTTATTATTATTTAAAAGAAGACGTTCTGCTCAACAACGCTGCATTTGTTTGACCAAAAAAAATGCTAATATATACAGTATGTATTTAATCATGATGGCAAAATTGTATATAAATACTGTGATATTCTATGTTGTAATATGTTGCTTTGGTGCTCAAAAATACAAACATATTTTCAGTTTTGAAAACAGTTGCGCTATTTAATTTATTTGAATTATTTTATTTTTAACACAAATTTACACAATTTATTTATTATTTTATTTTTAACACACAACAAAAAAAGACATTTGTTTTTACATACATAGTTTTTAGTACAGGAACAAAACTGCAAATATTTTAAAGCATCAATATACATATTACTCAGTCTGTAAGATTACTTCTTTTTTACACTAGTTTTGAAGTGTAAAAATAATGATGCATTTTGTGTCATTTTGTATGTAGGAATTACCTTAAAGTGTCAAAAATACTTTTGTCAAATTATCTATAAAGTTATTCATTCATTCATTTTCCTTTAGCTGAGTCCCTTTATTCATCAGGGGTCGCCACAGCGGAATGAACTGCCAACTTATCCAGCATTTGTTTTACACACGGATGCCCTTCCAGCTGCAACCCAGTACTGGTAAACCCCCATACACACTCACACACACACACACACACACACACACACACACACACACACACACACACACACACACACACACACACTACGGCCAATTTAGTTTATTCAGTTCACCTATAGTGCATGTCTTTGGACTGTGGGGAATACTGGAGCACCCAGAGGAAACCCACACCAACATGGGCAGAACATGCAATCTCCACATAAAAATGCCAAATGTTCCAATTAAGACTCAAACCCGCGACCTTCTTGTTGTTGATGGTGCTAACCACTGCACCACAGTGTCGATAAAGTTATACAGTACTAGTGGCAAAAAAATTTCATTCATTCATTCATTTATTTTCTTCGGCTTAGTCCCTGATTATCAGATGTCGCCACAGCATAACGAACCGCCAACTATTCCGGCATATGTGTTTTTTATGCATCGGATGCCCTTCCAGCCGCAATACAGTACAGGGAAAGCCAAAAAACTTTATCTAAATATATTTAGTAACATATTTTTAACAACATATGCTATCAAATCTAATCAGAAAGTAACATTTTATGCAAGTAAAATGAATTAATTTTATTTGAGGTATGTTGTTTTGATGTTAATGAGAAGATTTCTATCTGATACAACTAACACTTTTGCTTGTTAAAAAATACTAAAGTTATGACTGATTTATTAAATAGTTATTTTTTGCAACACAGACTCATTGTGAATACGTACCTCCATATACATTTCTGAAGAGCACAAATTATGTAGCCAGAGGCTGCATTTCAACTTTCAAATGAACGCTATGAATGCCATGGCTTCGGTTTATTTTTGCGCTACCAGCTGCTTAACTCTGTGTTACCAGTTTGCCCAGTGGTTCGCCGCGTACACAGAGCAGAGTTGACTGCGATGACGAAGTCCGAGTCTGACGAAGATTGATTCCAGAAAGAAGGTAAAACAAAAACAAAAGGCAAAAAATAAAATAAACAAGTAAAGAATGCAGTTAGAACGTGGTAAGATCTGAAAATGTGGTAAAAATTAGGCAGTGTTTCTTTTTCTGGATTGCTTTTAAAAAATACTATTGGGGGATCGGTCAGTCGGTCGGACAGTAAGTCAATCAACAGTAGCCTCTGGTAGATTTACGCAAGAACAGCAGGCACAAATGGCACTCCAGAGAGAAATCTGAGATCTCAAAAAGCACACACAGCGGCCTCTGGTGGATTCACGAAAACAAAAACAGCAAAAAAAAAACAAAAAACTCCTGGGACGTATTTTGTGCTCTCCAAAAATGTATACAGGGGTATGTATCCATAATGAGCCTAGGACCATAACTGTCATTAAAAAAGCTGAGCTCCAAACTTGTATATGCCATAGATTATAAAGCAAGCAATATTTTAAAATATGCTAGCATCATTTGTTCTCCATCCCTTTAAATTTGTATGCAGGTCATGCTTCAGTAATGTCCTATAATGAACCTTTCAGTAAAATTGTGAAAAATGTAACCAAGCCAGAAATGACTGTGCATTAATGGGAACAATCTGTATAAATTCATTATTAAGATAATACAATTATATAAGCTTTCAAGACTGCAGCACACACACACACACACACAAATATACTGTATAACATGTTTTTGCTCTTTGATTATGTGGTACAGGTTTGCACTCCAGCAGGTCATGCGATGAATGTATATGGAAATGAATGTTCTCGTTCAGAGCCAAGCTTTCATCTGTCTGGTCATTCCTCTATTGTTAAGCTCTAATGATATGGGTGTTTACTATGCAGAAAATAAATCCTGCTCTCAAAATCTCTCTCATGTGATCATTGGGCTGCTGTTGTGGCTGGAGCTCATTTTGTCTATGAAGAAGTTACTGGCTACAGGAATAAAATACTGAAAAATAAATATAAATTATCAGTTCTACATATTTGTAGACATTTTTTTTTCAGTTTATTCATACAGCAAGAATTGTCAAATATTCATTACTATATGTTACTGTTAAAATTAAGGCAATATGTGTATAAAAAGTAATATATCTTGACAGATCTTGCAAAAAACATATTACAATTTCCAATTTTGTTAAAAAGATCTAACAAAGACGAATTAAAACTGTTACTTATTGTAAAGTGCTACTGTATACAGTGGGTAATAAAAAATATATTTCTAAAGGAGCTGATGACATAAAATTGACCTAAAAAAATAAAATCACATACAAATAAACAAAAAAAGAATATTCATAAAAATTGTTATGTGTAATAACAATGCAATGACACATGGAGAAGGTACTAAACAACTGAAATCTATTTAATACTTTGTATAAAAGGCTGTCTTGCAGCTTTAAGATGCCCCTTGATCTTTGGGTCTCTTCTATCAACTCTGATCTTTAGTTTTTATTTTCTATTGGATCCAAGTCAGGTGATTGGCTGAGCCATTTTAGCAGCTTTATTTTCTTTTCTGAAACCAATTGAGAGTTTTCTTGGCTGTGTTTGGATTATTGTCTTGCTGAAATGTCCACCCTGGTGTCATCTTCATTATCTGGTAAAGTAGATGTCAGGAATGAAGCAGCTAATATTCTTTTGAGATTTCAGCTTCTGTTTAAGCTTTCCATGACTTTTTACACTTCACTTTCTACATGTATTCTGCATGTATTATCTTTTCCCGTCTTTTCACTTCATTACATGAAATGTTTTATTTTCTTTGTACAGTATATACAGATTACGCTTGTTGTTACCGACATCTGGTGAAAATTCAAAAGTCAACAGCACCTTTAGAAATATGAATTAGAAAAATGGTGACGTTTTAATGTTGTAATTACCTGCTGTAAATACTCAAAAAAGCTGAATCTGATTTTTTTCTCTTCATGACATACATATATATATATGTATACATACACATATATACACACATTTTTAGCTATAGTTTTCAACTAAGGCTACACAATATTGAAAAAATCTGTTATTGCAATATTTTATACGGTGATAAATATTTCGCTATGAATAACGTTTCACAAGATACTTTGAATAGCACTATTTGATAGTTTTCTGGGGAGTCTAACAGTATGCAGGTACAGAAATGAAATACCCACAATACCCACAATAGTTTTGTCTTGTTTCCAGTCCAAATATAAAAAAAAAAAACAAAGAAAGTAAAAATATTATTTTGTTTTCACCATCAGAAGAAATAAGTCATAAATTATATAAATTACAAATACAGTGATTAAATACAATTCTGTAGCTCCTGCTCAATTGTAATTCAGACATGACACTGCATATCTCTGCGATGTGACTATTGCGAATGCATACATTGTGATATCAATGCTAAAATGATATTGTGCAGCCCATTGTCAACTAATAAAAATGACAAAAATACACAGCAAAATCACAAAAGTAGCTCATTCAACCTGTTATTTGTTGAACTCAAATATGTAGTTTATTACAAAAGAAGCTCTGTTACTAATTAATTTGAAAATAAAAGACTAAACTAGTCATGAACATAAAGAAATGTAGCTTTCAAAAGGAATCTTTAGAGTCGCATGGCAACAAGCTCAAGGTTAAGAGCTATTAGACAAAGAGAACCCTTGCAGGACCACTGAGAGACAACGGTGACAAGAGCTTCACATGTTTGCTTTAAATAAACACAAATAAAGCTGCAGGCAGGACTGGAATGAAGAGTTCGGACACTTTGATGGACAGCTATTGTTAATAAGAAAATATTCTCAAGGAGTGAGTCTGGCTTTTAAAAGCATGTTCTGGTAAATACATACCAGCGTATAGGAAATATTTATGACATATTCTGTTTATTCATACAGCAATATTTACAGCAATCAGGATGGATGGCTTTTTAAAAAATTCTTATTATAAATTAGATAATTTTTTTAAATATCATTATGACCCTTTGTTAAAGTGGATGTGTTAAATTAGTGCTACATGATAATAATTTAAAGTGAAGCAGAAATGCAGCACACTAAAACCGACTGACAACTGATTAAATGATGTACAAACATGATAACTGGAATCAGCTGATCAAGCACACAGTGAACCATTTACTAAACTAGATTTAACACAAACTAGATTTCTATTTTAGACTAGATACAAGTCAAGAAAATATCAACAAAAATGAGCCAAACACAATGACACCAAATTATTAAAGAGGCTGAAAAGAGGGTTGTACCATGTACAATGTTAACAGCATTAGTTAACCATTTAATAATAGCTAATTTAAATGTTGGGGAAAAAATATCAGACCTTTATAGAATATAACAAATATTAACAATTTTACTCAAGACCAATAAATCCAGCAAGTTGTCAAGAATATTTATAAATAAATGAAAGACTCTGAAGAGGCATAAGGCAATGCAACATTATTAGCTATGAACATACATTTATTACCTTTATAAAAAGTAAATAACTATATTATCTAAATGATAAAATAAGTACTATACTTTAAAATATTCATAATTCAACCAAAGCTGCAAAATACAAGGATGTTAAAACACTTCAAGAATAAAATAAAGAAAAAACGTTGCTTACTTTCAATGAGGATCTTCCTTTGCCTTTTACGAAATGTCTCTTTCTCTTAAGGACCTTCTGTTAAACCTACGAGAACGCAAATGCGCACACACTGATCATCTGTGTACTCTCTCTCCCCCTCTCTCTCTCTCTCTCAGCTGACCCTGTAATTCGCTCTCTCACCTCTTCTGGGCAGATCTGAGCCGTGAGGAATGTCTGACCGGAGGTCTTTTAGGGGAATAAACACCCCCAGACACAAACCGCAAATCCAAACTAGGCCAGGGATCGAAAACTGGCATGGTAACAGATAAACACTGCTAAATACATGCTTGAATGCGCTTAAAATGTCACACATAGCCTACCCTCGTACCGTTATAAAATCTGAATGGCCTTCTGTCGTCAGCGTGTGCAAGATTGAAGAAACAGAATTTTAATAATGTTTACTACAAATAGCATACTAGGTTTAGTGTATTTGTTTGTTGTAGTAAAACGGCAAATTTTCATAACTACGTTAACTTGTACAACTTTTTGCTGGATGTCAACAATAAATAGGTAAAGATAATAATATTACAGTAAAATAAGTCATACATACCATTCTATTGGAAACAATTATGAAATAAAAGTAGTTTTTAAGTGAAACGTTTCACCAACTTGTTGTTTACTACGCCTGGATCGTTTAGACAGTGATTCAACTGAACCGATTCATGATTCGATTCGTTCGCATCGGTTTGGCCTAAGTAATGGCAGAAAAAAAAATGTTAATTTCTAATAGGCAAAGTTATTCCAAACGCACAAACAGTACTAAAAGTTGAAATACATACTGAAACCACATCTATTTTAACTCATGGAGAAACCAAATACACAGCTTAAACAAGCCCTCTGCAGATGTTGCCAGTAAGTATATCCACTATTTATTATTATTTCGACTAAATCGATTTCAGATATGATAGGATATTCCGTTAAACATTTATTTTAAGTTTACTACATTTTGCATGTTGCTGGAGAAATGACACGTGTCAACTATATTTACAACCAACTATATTTAGGTGCTTGTTTACAATCCAGTCTCCTTATATACATATACTGCCACCTGGAGGTCAAAGTAAATAAAAAGAGCAACTGTCAAGTGAACTTGATTTCAACATTATTGCTATTATCACCTTATTGCCTTTTTTGTTAATTTCTGCCTTCATTTTTAAATATGCTCTTAAATTTATCGTACAAAATTTGTTTTCAGTCAATTTAAGTGAAACACTAGCATATCAGACATTGATGTGGTGGCAGCACTTATTGTCCTTACTAAAACAAATGTTTTCTTTCAAGATAAACCTCGCTAAATTATATTTATACTTAAAACACATAGAAAACAATAGAATATCTAAAAGAGAACTTTCTTTGCAACTATTTGAACAGGAGGGAAGCATGTGAAGTAGCTTGAAAACAAGTCCAACACATTCCAAGTGCTCAGTGAAACATGAAAATAATATGAGCAAGGATAAAAGTAATGTGAACCGAACAGCCTTTCAAAGAAGAGCAAGCCAGGAAAAAAAAAATTGCACTTACGTTGGGTTTTGTGATTAATTACAAGTGTGAGACAATGTGGAAAAATCAAGACTTTGTTTCATGATCTTTATTATGATTTTTTTTTCTCAGACCATGGTTGATATGAAAAATGAAAAAATAAAACAATGGAAAAAGATATATATATAAAAAAAACAATCAGCAATGTATTAATGATTCTAAAAGCAGCAATGATACAATATAAAGCAAGAACAGGGTGTCATTCATAATGAGAGCTGCTGGTGTAAACAAACCAGAGGCATGTACTATGCAAATAAATATGTATACAAAATCTGATCAGTTCATAAATATACAATATATATTTATTCAAGTTGCTACATATAGGTGTTTCTCGTTATTTATAATTAATTACAAGTACAGACATTTATGTCACCAAAATACACTTAAAGAGACTAGCAATGCACAGCTGTTTGGTCATGAGTTTCAGATACCAGCTCACAAACCCGAAAGATGAAGAGTAGGAATTACACACAAATTCTTCAAGTCGAATGAACCAAGTGTTAATTGAACCATCATCGTTCACAATGTAAACCATCATACCATATCCTATGTTCTGCAGATTTTGCAGTTCATAGGTTTTACAGGAGCAAAAAAAAACAACCTACAGTCTTGTATTTCATACAGTGTACACCATATTGTACTGATCATCAGAATCAATTGTACCAAACATCAGAAATCAAAAACACTTTGACAGAATTCATATTTTTGTTTGTTTTGGAAAGAAAATAGTATAAAAAAGAAAAAGGTAAATTGTTAAAGGGATAGTTCTGAGGGGGGGAAATGCACTGTTAATTTAGGCTGCTAAGTGAATATTTACCCTTTTTTATTCAAGTGTTTGAGTTTCTTTCTTTTGTTGAACACGAAAGAAGAAATTGAAATACTGTAAAACTGTCGCACCTAAAGCGAGCAAGCCAGTGACAGTTGGGGCTTCGGGCGGAGTGAAGGCAAAGACGGAATCTTGAGTCTGGTAGAGTCTGGTAAAGATGTGTACCGCCATTACACAATAAATTTAAGAGAGAAAAAACATAGCTACTCCCATTTTAACATTTTTCAAAATATCTTCTTTTGTGTTTAACTGAAACAAAAAAAAACTCAAAGCCTTGGAACTATTTTAAGGAGAAGGAATGGTTAGCAAATCTTTATTTTTGTGTGAGGATGCCTTTAAAGATCCTTGATGATTTATAAAGTGCAAGTCAACAGCTAAAAATCTGCAAAAATCTGATATTGACAAAAAGCTGAAGATAAAAGTTACCTACATCCATATGTCACGTGTATTGGGTGAGTAAATAAACTGTAATTCTGTTATTTACAGTGTTATTTACAGTGTTATTCAGTTATTTAAAGTGTGAAAGAGATGGATTCTCATGGAAATCATATACCAAATGCTAAAACACAAATAGTGTTTTAGCATTTGGTATATGATTTGCATGAGCACGTACTAAAGTGTTTTCTTTGTCAAAAATTGTACTGCCAATGTTTATACAAACATGGCTCTACCTGACATAATTAAGGATGTAACTTCTTATATAGTCAATACCAATGGTAGAGTCTACAACAGCGAGAGCGAGATCACGGCCATCAACACACTTCACTCAGTCAACATAAAGCGGCTTTCACACAGGACATGGAAAGCGGTGCACTATGAAACCCATTCATTTCAATAATACAATCAGCTGCGTTTTCCAAAGCTAGGTAGCTTGTTCCAAGTTATTTTTTATAAAGACTTTGAAAACTGCCTATTACGCTCTTAGTGCTGCACAAACCGTAAAGAAAGCAGCATGTACGCTCCAAAGAACTGTGCTTTTGGTTGTATATCACAGGTAGTAGTAGTAGATTGTTAAGCAAAAGCTGTGGTGGGCTTACACACCATTGGTTTTCAAGAGAGAATCCATATCTTTAATTTATTAGGATAAAAAAAAACTAATGACTTTTTGTTGAAAAGATGCAGAAATACTCTATTGGTACTCAAGATAAACATGAGATTGGGCAAAATATGTCTGAAGCTTTAAATTTAAACTATCCCTTTAACAACTTACTGTAAATGATAACATGCTGACTGGTTAAGACAAATATAAGGTATCTTGCTCCCAAATAGTGCTGACATAAGACCAGCTTATGCCACTTCTCAACATGTAAACTACAAGAATATTAGTTAAAATTGGTCTTTTTTTTATATTTATTAAAGGGCTTATTAATTCATGTCAAAATATAAAATATTTGCTACCAATATTTGCTCCAAAGCTATTCGTACAGAGTCTGATGCCAATTAAATTTTTTTAAAGTTTTTTGTAATAAAAAATAACAAAAGCAACTAAATAATAAATATATTTTGACTCTGCATGAAGGATTTAATAGGGATGGATTCATTCATTTTAAAATATCATGCATCTTTACTTTGTTTAATGGTTTCATTTTCATTCTCAGTTCACAGTCATGTAAATTTTACATCATCAGTCCTTTTGTTTTTGTAAATTCAATGACTGAGGGCTAAATCGTTGCATTAAAGTTTTAAAGTTCATTTCAAAAATCAGACAAAAGCCCTCCATCCTCACCTCAAGGTCCCTCTTTATGGAAATGCTTTCATCATACTCTTCATAGCTACATATAGATATTTAGATATATAGATTTAAACAAACAGGTATGCAACACATTCACTGCTGTTATAGTACATTAAAATGCATGAGTTCATTACACTCTGAGTAGACTTGTATATAATTAAATGAGGGTTAACCTGAAACATTAGTTACAAAATAGTAATTTAGAATACATACATCTTATAATCTAGATTTTTTTCTCTGAAAATATATTTATATGTATATCTCAGGATGAAGAGGAGATGATTAAGTTTATATTCTGTTTTGAAAATGTAGATACATTACAATAACATCCCAATAATACACACAGAGTATGGAGGAAATAAAAGTCTCTTTGTAAACACCAGTTTACAATCAAACGCAGCACTAAATCTGTGACTGCCAACACACTGCTCATTATTTCTGTTGTTTAATGACTCGTCCTGTTTAATGTAGGGATGTACCAACTTCAGAGTTTAGTGTAGTGCAATAAATTGACCTAAATAATGACAATTTCTATAATTTTATAAAGCTGTGGAAGAAAAATAAACCCACCACTTGAAAATGTTCAGTTTCTCTGGACTCATTAGGAATGAGTTTAAGTCAATTGTAATTATTTATTTTATTCTATTAAATAGGGCTGCACAATATATTGCTTCAGCATCGATATCGCAATGTGCGCATTCACAATAGTCACATCGCAAGATATGCAATGTTGAGTCTGAATTATAGTTGACCAGGAGCCACAGAACAAATGTGATTTGTAGAGGCACTGCTAAGTTTACCTAAAACAGAGTGAAAGTTAATAATTTGCATGTGTTTTAAGGCCTGTGACTGAGCATTTTAAGAGAGTTTAAAACATTTGAGCACAAAAATGATAATGTTTGGATGTGTAACAAAGATTTATTGTATTTAATGATTTATATACAATTTTGTCTTGTTTCTAGTGCAAATATCCACATTTCAAAGTGAAAACAAGATTATTTTACTTACCCCATTGGCAGATAATTTAGCTTGTTTTAAGGAAAAACTGTTCATTTTGACTTATTTTATCTTAAACTCATTTTATTTTGATCTATTTTATCTTTATAACATATTTTATTATGACTTATTTTTAATATATTTTTACTTGCTTCAAGAATTTTTTTGATATTTGGACTAGAAAAAAAAAAGAGATAAAGCGAAGTAAGAAAAGCATTTTTTGCATTGTGATTATTTAATTTTTGTACCAGAATACTGTTAGATTTTCAAGAAAACTGTCAAATAGAGCAATATGCAAACTATTTTGAGAAACTGTGTTCATATTGCAATATTTATCACAGAAAAAAAAAATTTGCATAATCAGATTTTTCCAATATCATGCAGCCCTACTATTAAGGTCTGATAACATTTGAAATAAAAACATTGTCTTTTTTCAAAATATGACAAATAACAATTGGTCATAATTAAAAATGATTTATTTGTTGCGACTGAAAATCCTGATTGTTTATCAAATATTCATTTATTAACTAAAGCTAAAACATTTTGTGTGTAAAAATTTATATAAACATGTCTCATTGTTGCTATTTTTATGCAAAAATGCTCTTGATGACTAATTTTTATTTTATTAAATTTGAGCACCTATTATAATTAGCTAACCATGCAGAAATTATTTCTTTCTCTTCATTATTGACTAGACGCCTGATTCTTCTCTGGTGGAAAAACGCAAGTCTATCATTCAACAAATACTGGATATTAGAAGTGTTATCATATCTTAAACTCCAGCAACTTTAATATACCATCCAAGGCTCTACAAGAATGTTTTATGAGGTTTGGCAGCCTTTTCTATCCTACATTGAATGCTCAGGTGCTACTACATCCTAATTGAAAGTTTACCTCAATTATCTATAAATTATTTAAAAAAAAATTCACCCAATTTAATTTTTCATTTGTAGTTGTGTAATGTGTTAATATTTTGTTCAATATGTGTGTTGTGGGAAAGTTACAATTGTCAATGTGGTTGTGATTATTGAATACTGTTGAAAATCAATATTTGAAAAATAATTGTATCAAATTTGGAAGAAATAGCGTCAACAGTTTACATAAAACCAAAATCATTTATTAAAAAACAAAACTTTGAATTGTAAATCCAAAGAAACTGGGGATTTTCAGTGGCCTTTTAGTTTTTTTCCAAAGCTGTATAATTTTTCAATTAAATGCTGTTTTTTTATGTGAGGCAGCATTTATGCTACAAACAACGCATTATAGTTTTTTTCTAGTATTTAAGCACAGTATCAGACTGTTGCATACCTATAGATGTAACTTTGCATCAAATATTGTCACATTTTGCATTTTAGATCCTGGTGAGTGTTTGGCTGCCGGTCAGACCAGTGTTCCAGGTGATGGAGGCTCAGAGCCAGACTCTTTCTGAGTCGTACCTTCTGAAGGAAAGGGCTCTGGGTAGAGAGAGAGCTCCACAGACCTGCCGTAAGGGAGAGAAGTAAATGGTCATTTGTCTTGCAGCTAAACTATTCAGTCCTAACCATTGTGATATATGTGATGTATGTGACAAATTGTGGTATATACAGTATCAGAAGTCAAAATTATTAGCCCTCATGTGATTTCTTTTCCAAATATTTCCCAAATTATATTTAACAGAGCAAGGAAATTTTCACAGTATTTCTGATAATATTTGTTCTTCTGGAGAAAGTCTTATTTGTTTTAATTTAGCAAGAATAAAAGCAGTTAGACAGTTTAAGGTCAATATTATTATCCCCCACATTTTTTTATTGTCTACAGAACAAACCATTGTTATACAATAACTTGCCTAGTTACCTTAACCTGCCTAATTTATCTAATTAACCTAGTTAAGCCACTAAATGCCACTTTAAGCTGAACACTAATCTTGAAAAATATCTAGTAAAATATTTTGTACTCTTATCATGGCAAAGATGAGTTATTAAAATGATTATAAATGTGTTGAAAAAAAATTCTATTGTTAAATAGAAATTGGAAGAAAATATGAAAGAATTAAAATTTTAAAGGACAGCTAATAAATCTGACTCCAACTGTACATATACACTTGGTCACTTTATTAGGTACACTGGTTCAACTGATTGATTACTCCTATTCAAGCTCTGTTTGAATGAGTGTGGCTTATTGTGGACTCAGAAGTAAATTCTCTGATTGGTTGACAGTTTTGATATTAACAGGGTAAACAGGCACTGTAGTAAAAGTGGGTATTGGATTTCTGCAGAGACTAAGCTTGTCCACCTTATTATATCATACAATAGAGCATTTCAAATCCTGTCATTTTTTCAAAAAGTCTTCAATATACACTCATTGACCACTTTATTAGGTACACCGCTGTCCCAACCACTCGTTAACGAGCTGTAAATTGCTGCATGTAGACATGGTCAAGATGATTTGCTGCAGTTCAAACCGAGCATCAGAATGGGGAAGAAAGGTGATTTAAGTGACTTTGAACGTGGCATGGTTGTTGGTGCCAGACGGACTGGTCTGAGTATTTGAGAAACTGCTGATCTACTGGGATTTTCACGCACAACAATCTCTAGGGTTTACAGAAAATGGTCAGAAAAAGATCCAGTGAGTGGCAGTTTTGTGGGCGCAAATGCCTTGTTGATGCCAGAGGTCAGGGGAGAATGGCCAGACTGGTTCAAGCTGATTGAAAGGCGATAGTAACTTAAATAACCACTCGTTACAATCGAGTTATGCAGATGAGCATCTCTAAGCATTTGCACATGCTCACCAAAATTAGACAATAGAAGATTGGAAAAATAATATACCCATCTTCTGACGGCTACTTTCAGCATGACAACACGTCATGTCATAAAAAAATCATCTCAGACTGTTTTTTTGAACATGACAATGAGTTCACTGTACTCAAATGGTCTCCACAGTCACCAGATCTCAATCCAATAGAGCACCCTTAGTTAAAACGAGAGATTCGCATCATGGATGTGCAGCCGACAAATCTGCAGCAACTGTGTGATGCTATCATGTCAATATGGACCAAAATCTCTGAGGAATTCAAGTCCCTTGTTGAATCTATGTCACAAAGGATTAAAGCAGTTCTGAAGGCAAAAGGAGTCCAACCCGGTACTAGTAAGGTGTACCTAATAAAGTGTAATCTGTTTTTTGATGAGTAATGAGTTTTAAAACTAACAGTATGTTTTTAATAGTACTATGAGCTCTTATATGTAAAAAGATCTGGACAATTCAGATTGTTTTGAAAGCAAAAGTGGGTATAACCTTGTACTATAAAAGTCAACCTATTAAAGTAGCTAGCGAGTAAACAGCAGCAAGTAAAAAATATTTAATATAGTGACATCCATGACATTTCCAATCAATGAAAAGTCACACTTGTAGGAAAACTCACTTCTATTTTCAGCTTTTCCAGAATTATTAAATCCCTGCTGTGTTGTGAAATGAAAAAGTGACAAACTCACCTGGCATGCAAAGGATGGCCGTGAAATGAAGCTGACTGAGGTATTTGACGGTGCACGGAGTACAGCGGGTCGGCTGCAATGGACTGAGGCTGGTGCACCAGGTGGTGAGTGTGTGAGTGGCGCATGGACAGTCCGTCGTGGCCTTTGGCTGTAGTGGAATAGCCCAAGGCGTTCCTCAGATACCAGTCCCGCAGGCCCTCCAGAGCCAGCGCCTTGTGCAGACTGCGGGTCGAGTCCTCGGGAGTGGGCAGAGAGAACTGAGCTGGTCTGCGGCCGAACGCTGCGGCGGTGGACAGGTCAGTGTGGTGAGGGAGCAGATTGGGAATGGAGGAGGTGGTGGATGCTGATGAAGGATCATACGCAGAGAACAACACCGCGTCTTGTGGGTGTTGCTGTAAAGGGATGAAGGGTCCGCAGGATTTTGTTCTAGTCACTTTGACCCGACGTGGCTCAGCTTCTTGGCCCCGCAACAGCATTGGGCTGTAGGAAGAGGGAGCGGCAGCCAAATGCAACTGTGAATGGGAGAAACCATTATAGTGTGGAGGAGTACCCGAAGGAGGAGTTGAGAAGTCCGGCCAGATTCGTCCTGCTGACTGGCTCTGCGGAATCTGGACAGGCCTCTTTTGCTGTTTACCCCAAATGTAGTCCATTAAAATCTCATTGTAACCTGTGCCACTGCTTTGCCCTCCAAGAGAGGAGCGCATGCGACCCTGGTCTTTAAATCCCATCATCTGCCTCTCTGGGCTGCCTTGGTATATCTGACGGAGCTTGCCATCAGTGAGGGACTCTGAGCTCTTGTATGGTCCAGCTCGGGTAGGCATGCCATTTCGGGGAGGTGCGGGTTCAGGAAGGCTTGATCGGTCAAGTAGTGCCTCTGAGCTGTTGCTACGACGGGCTCGAGAGCTGTACGGGCAGCTGCGGCGATCTGATGATGAGCCCTCCAGAGATGCCAATGGGACAAACTGAGGAACATCTGGACTGCCGCACCACTGTTTTAGTGCGATGCCACCAGACACCTCCGGCCTAGCAGGAGAAGATCAGATAGTCAAAAGTTATTACAGGTAATGAGATTTTTTTGAATGCATATCTGGATCTGAAGTGGATCTACAGCGTTAATCTACTGAGCTGAAGGAAGGCGTTTGAAATTGCACTCCTAAACATTTAGAGAGATATTATAAAACAGGAAGTGATGCTGTCTGGAGAAATACTTTATTTTAACTCTGCATTATCCACTGTGGTAAAGCCACTCTAGTTAAGAGAAAGTATGTAATAATGTTTTATTCTTTTAATAATTTTTATTTTCTTGTTTCTTTTATTCCTGTAAAACACTTTGAATTACCATAGAGTATAAAATGTGATATATATATATATATAAATTTGCCTTGTCTATGTGTAATAAGACTGCTGACAAACAAGAAAGTTTATTCTGTAGTGAAAAGAATTAATAAACTAACATATTTTTATTATTTATCCTCAACATTTTTGTGAAGTATATTCAAAGAGCTGGGTTAGTGTGTTTTTAGGTGATTTTGTTAATTATAAACTATCTTTCAGCAACAATGTATCAAATGGCAAGACAAGTTTATTTATATATAGCACATTTCATCCACAGTGGCAATTCAAAGTGATTTACATAAACAGGAATAAAAGAAACAAGAAAATAGAAATTTATTTTTATAAATTAAAACAGATAAAAACAGATTAAAATGTGTTAAACAGGTTATAAAAAAAATAAAAAGAAAAGACATAAAAGTGCGATCTGTCTGACACAGCACAGTGCTCATTCAGTAAAGGCACAGCTAAACAGATGAGTTCAGTCTTGATTTGAATGTACCTTTTGTTGGAGCACATCTGATCATTTCTGAAAGCTGATTCCAGCAGCGGGGGTCATAACATCTGAAGGCTGATTCACCCTGCTTTGACTGAACTCTTGGAATTTCTAGTTTATATGATCCTAAAGATCTGAGTGATCTATTAGGTTTGTATTCAGTGAGCACATCTGTAATGTATTGAGGTCCTAGGCCATTTAGTGATTTATAGACAAGTAATAATACTTAAAAATCTATTCTGAATGTAACTGGGAGCCAGTGTAAAGACCTGAGGACAGGTGTGATGTGCTCTGATTTTCTGGTTCTGGTAAGAATTCTGGCAGCAGTGTTCTGGATGAGATGCAATTGTCTGACAGGTCAGTGAGGAGTCCATTACAGTAATCCACCCTGCTGCTGATAAAAGCATGAACAAGTTTCTATAAGTCCTCACTGGAAACAAAGCATTTAATTCTTGTAATGTTTTAGAGATGATAGTATGCTGAATTACTTACTGCTTTGACATGACTACTGAAATTCAGATCTGACTC
The DNA here is from genome assembly GCA_903798205.1 of Danio tinwini. Classification (NCBI taxonomy): domain Eukaryota; kingdom Metazoa; phylum Chordata; class Actinopteri; order Cypriniformes; family Danionidae; genus Danio; species Danio tinwini. The sequence goes on along the minus strand of CAIGQZ010032461.1, from coordinate 8,518,751 downwards.
CAGAATCACACTAAAATTATTGACCTTATTTTTTTGTTGTTTGACCCTTAGAGCCAAGGTACGTATTTACCTTGAAAACCTCATCTCTGTTCGCAAATGCAATGACTTCAGTTTTCTCTTTGTTTAACTGAAGAAAGTTTCGGCACAAACAACTATTAAATTCATCAATGCATTTGAAGAGGGTGTCAATGAGGGCTGTAGTTATTAGGCAGTAAGGCTTTGTAAAATGTCATCAGCATAGCTGTGGAAGGAGATTTGGTTCGTTCTCATTATTTGGCTCAGAGGGCCAAATAATAAATCAGATAAATCAAATAAATAAATTCAATTCAATTAAAAATTAAACTATGGCAGACATTTTTTATGTTTCAAAAGTTTGGGTCAGGAAGGAATTTTTTAAAGAACTTCATTCATTCATTTTCTTTTCAGCTTAGTCCCTTTATTAATCAGGGGTCACCACAGCAGAATGAACTGCCAACTTATCCAGCATATGTTTTACGCAGCAGATGCCCTTCCAGCTGCAACCCATCACTGGGAAACACCCATACACTCTCACTCACTCACTACAGACAATTTAGCTTACCCAATTCACCTATACCACATGTCTTTGGACTTGTGGGGGATACTGGAGCATTTGGAGGAAACTCACGTGAACGTGAGTATATGAGAATATGCAAACTCCACACAAAAATGCCAACTGACCCAGCCAAGGCTCGAACCAGCGACCTTCTTGCTGTGAGGCGAGAGCGCTACCCACTACGTCGTCTTAAAGAACTTACTATAATATACATTTCTAATGTTCAAAAGTCTGGGTTAATAAGTGTTTTTATAAAACTTTATTTAATTCAGCAAGGATGCATTAAATTGATAAACATTTACAATGTTACAAAAGATTTCAAATAAATGTTCTTGTTACATGCCTGGGGTGTTGCTCTGTTGTACCCGCCTTCCCTTTACTTTTTTTTTTTTTTTGCTGTCCGCTGTCCTTCTATTATCTATGTGTTCCGATTAGTTCATAGAGTTTTCATAAGTGGACCAGAAGGGGATAGGGGTCATTAAAGCACTTCAGACTTGGACCAAACTGGGGAAATCCTTTGTCTCTAATCACTGCTCTGTCTTTCTGTGTGACCCTTATGCATGTTCTGTTCTGTGGTTCGCTTCATTATGTTATGCATCTATTCTGAACGTCTAAACTAAATCTGCTTAAATCTACTAAAAGGGAAGTGAAAGTAAAGTACGTCACGTGACTTACATTTTACATACACGTAGCTAATTCTTGTTAATCTATTAGGTTAGAAGCGGGTGCTACTCTTTGTATGCTTTCTCCGACGCCGAATATGTTTTTTTTTCCCAATTTCCAGATTTCTCTTTAGTGTTTTTAGAGGTGGGGAGGGTTTAGTTAGCAGGTGTTTCATTTGTTATAGTGTGTTTCTTTGATATTTTCCGTCCCACTATCAGGTTTGTTTCAATTGATTTATTTGCTTATTTTGCACTTACTGTACCCATTTGTAAGTATACTTTACAAATTCTTTTTTTTTCTTTCTTATCTTTATTGTAAATAAAGCGCACTACTTTTTGCCACGTCCATTGTCTGTGTCGATCCACAGCAGCTAACATCTCAGGGGAATTTAAGAAAATATTGGGTTGTCACAATTACATTTAGCCCTTTTTTCATCCTCCAAGCCACATGGGACGTAACAGTTCTTTTTAAACTTTTTTTTTCCAGCCTTAATGCTGAGAAAATGTATGTTTACACAAAAAATCATTAAGCAGCACAACTTACTTTAATAATATGTATGCTTTGTTGAGCACAAAATCAACATGCTCAGAATGACACTACAGAGAAGAAAATTCAGCTTCAAATTCAATATATTAAAAAACTTCTAGTTAATTCAAAAATAACACTGCACATTATTACGGTTTTTGATCAAATAAATGCAACCTTAATTAGCTTAGAAGTCTCAAAAACTTCTTTCAAACATTTTTACTGCAAACCTTTGAATGATGTAAGTTTATTATTGTATCAGAGTCAGACTCAACTTTATTATTCCAATAAGGGAAACTAAAATTGCAGCAAGGTGCTGTCACACAGTGAAGTTCCATGTACAAATTTACAAAATATTACCACACAACATACAATACATCATTTTTTTAGATGCATCTCCCTCCCCGCTGGACTTAATGACCTAATGGCCAACATTATAAAAGTATTTCTAATTCTGTTTGTCCTGCAAATAGAAACTCTAAAACGGCATCCTGATGGCAGCAGCTGAAACACAGTACAATGGGTGATCCAAGGTGTATAAGATACCCTGATAGCATAATTATGGTAAATTACCATTGGACCAGTTTGGTTAAAACCGACGATCTTGCCTGTCACCTTCACAAGGCTACTCAACCTGTTCTTATTTGACAAACTCAGATTACCGTACAAAGCTACAATGCAGCAAGATAAAACGGATTCAATGAATTGTTTATAAAACAGTATCATCATAGAGGTACAAACCCAAAATGACCTAAGTTTCCTCAGAAAACAACAATCTTCGTTAAATTTTTTTTTGTAGACAGCCAGGGTGTTAGGTTGAAATGTCAACATATTGTCAACATATTAACAACCCCTAGATGTTTATGTGTATTTCTGCCTTTGTAACAAACCTACAGTATATGAAAATATCTGTGTTGCAGGTAAATATGTTTATAACTGACATCTCAACAGGTCATTACCTCACATGGACGCTGATAGGTGCGGTGCGGGACAACAGTGGCGTGGCTGGAACACTTCTGCCCTCCACATTAGATGCACTTCTCGGGAGTGAGTGGCTTGGGCTGAATGAACATGCACACGTTCCTATGTTATAACAGTAATGTAAAGCATAACCATTTGGTCTAGTGATAATAACAGTCCTTGCTCCCCCTCAGCGTACCTCACAGAGCTTGAGGCAGAGTTGCGGCGAGTTCTCATCTCGTAGTAAATCTCCACAGGCGATAGTTTCCTGCAGAGCCGACTGTCAGGACTGCCCGGGGCCAGACGAGGGTGAGACAGGGAGCGATGTTCAGGTGCCACACTGGGAGACGAGTCCTCTGTAAACCACAGATGATAGGGTTGTACAACATCAGTTACTGCCTGTCATGAACAGGCCAGTGAGGACAAATCAGAGTATTGAGATGTACTTTCATCATTTCAGAATATCACGAGGCCTTACCGTTGTCATGTGATGTGGAGTCTGACATCGAACTGCTCTCTGACTTCACAGTTTCCTCTTTAAATGTTAGAAATGACATGCACAGAATAGAAATGAAAAGTTAGAAATGATGTGCACAAAGATTAGATACTTCTACTGCTTAAAATAAAATATTATTACAGTTTTCTTTAAAAAAATACACACATATACATAGAGTTGAAGTCTGAATTACTAGCCCTCCTGAATTATTAGCCCCTCTGTATATTTTTCCCCAATTTTGGTTTAATGAAAAGAAGAATTTTAAACATTCTAAACATAATAGTTTTAATAACCAATTTCTAGGCATCACAGTGGTGCAGTGGGTAGCACGAACACCTCACAGCAAGAAAGTCGCTGGTTCGAGCCCTGGCTGGGTCAGTTGGCATTTCTGTGTGGAGTTTGCATGTTCTCCCTGTGTTGGTTTCCTCAGGTGCTCCCCCACAGTCCAAAGATATGCGCTATAGGTGAATTGGTTAAGCTCAATTAGTCAGTGTATGTATGTGAATGCAAGAGTGTATGGATGTTTCCCAGTGTTGGGATGTGGCTGGAAGGGCATCCGCTGCGTAAAACATATGCTGGATAAGTTAGCGGTTTACTCCGCTGTGGCGACCCCTGATTAATCAAGGGACTAAGCCGAAAAGAAAAGAAATTAATTAATGAACTAATTTCTAATAACTGATTTCTTTGCCATGATGACAGTACATAATATTTTGCTACATATTTTTCAAGACACTACTCAGATTAAAGTGACATTTAAAGGCTTAACTAGGTTAATTAGGTCAGATTTGGGTGTGATGCTCTACTGTATTCCAATTACATTTCTGGGGAATGCAGTAATGTAACAAATAAAATTTTAAATTTGTGTATTTTGATTCGTTACTAAAGTCAATGTAATTGCATTACTTGTATAGTTTTTAGAAGAAAAACAAGCTTTTAAATCACGTTTTCCGCAGCACCGTCAGTTAATACAGTAAGCATGTGCTTTTAAACTGCTGGAGAACGCAAGCTGAAATGGTTGCTGATGAGAGTGCTTGCTTCTTTAAGTGAAATACAGGGATTACTTTTATTTCATGGAGCGTAAAAACAAAAATATTGCTGTGAAATGCAGTCTATGTTCAGCCTGTAAAGAATTTTCGACCAGCAACTTGTTCAAGCTATAGAAAGCATTCCAAGACAATACTCATCACCAAGGAGGACACCGGTGCCCAAAAACACAGCAGCCCAAATTGCATTTTTGTGCAGGATCGGGAGTGAAGGTATCTTCTGCATGTAAAGAGTAGCGTAGCTGCTTATGGGGTCGTTCACATATTGCGTATTTTGCGCACGGAAGTTCATTATTTGCAATGTAGGCAAATTGGGAGAGCATAATGCAAGCACTGGCGTTTGCCAAGGGCACACAATTGAAAACCACGAGTCATGCGACAAGAACTGACCGATCAGATTCATGCATTGTATGGAATATACACATTTCAGTAGACTAATTACTTCAGACAAATACAGAACACTCAAACACTGCAATGGATTTTCATACGTTTCATATGTTTGGAACAAGTCAATGATGAGAGACTTTTAAGTTTTAGGCGACTCTATAAGTATTTTGAATATGTCAAGCTATGGTAATGTTTCTCAGTGAATATTAAATTACTAAAAGAGCTGAAGTGTATTTTTTATAGGTTTTATATGTTTTAAAAGTAACTTCAAAGTAAAGGAATTAGTAATCTGATTATTGTTTACATGAAGTAATTAGTAACGTAATCAAATTACAGTTTTTCTGTAGTAGTCAGTAATTTGTTATCTATTACTTTTTTCAAGCAACTTACCCAACACTGTAGGTAATTAGGCAGGTTAGGGTAATTAGGCAAGTCATTGTATAATGATGGTTTGTTCTGTAGACTATCAAAACAAATAAAGCTTAAAGGGGCTAATAAAATTGACATTAAAACGTCTTTTTTATTACTATTAAAAACTGCATTTATTCTAGCTGAAACAAAACAAATAAAACTTTCTACAGGAGAAATTCCTTGCTCTGTAAACATCATTTGGGAAATATTTGAAAAGAAAAAATTTTTCACAGAAGGCTATAAATTGACTTCAACCGCTATTTAACTGTATTTAAAGTTATTTTAAATTGTAATTTAATCCTGTGAGCTATTACGTAGTCATGCCAATATGGACATTTATGGAAATCTAAAATAATAATCTTCTAGTTATCAGGAAAAGTGTTGAAAATAATTCATATTTTAATAAAAAAATTTTATCTGATGTGGTAAAGCATGTAAAATAAAGTATTTTTTATAAATGTGAGAATAAAATTGACGAGATATATTTAAAGTCTTACTGACTCCAAACTTTCGAACAGCAGTGCAAAAGGCCACATTTTACAAAAGCATTTGTTGGTAGCAATGACGTCAAAGGCACAGTTTTCTAATCTCAACTGTTTATGTAAGCTATTTGTTTAAAGTACATAATCAAGTCATTTATAAATGTCAAAGTCTGTCAACATGTGTCTATTGTCCCTTTCAAGCAAAGGCAATGGTCTTGTATAATGAAGGGAAATGACTCAGTTACCATTCACATCCTGTTAAGCCATTGCTAATGTATGACCTTTTTAGCAAATTACCATTTGTGTGATTTGTGCGTGTGTATGTGTAACGTTACCTGTGTGGCATCCCCGATGAACAGTCCTCTTACTGTGCAGTGCATTTTTATCAGAATCAATGCTCCGGCGAAGGGCACCACTGAAGAGAGCCTTCATCTGTCGCCGCTGACCTGCGTCATCCTACATGCAAAACATATATGCTCATTATTGTATTAAAAGGATAGCTCACACAAAAAAATGGCATTTCCCCACTATTTACTCACACTCAAGTGGTTTCTTTCTTCAGTTGAACACAAAGGAAGAAATTCTGAGGTAAACACCCATTAGCTATGTTTCCATCCAAAAATGCAAATTAACTTTACAACTGGATTATCAAAAACTGGGCAGGTCTATCATATAATATGTATTTTGTATATACATATAAATACAAACATGCATGTTTATATTTGAGATCATTTAAATATTTATGGAAAATATTTATATTTAAAACTGTAATCTTTACATCTTATAGACTATTTCAATGTGGTCATGTCATTGGCCCATGAACATTTCCTGCTTGTTATGAAACTATTACATAACTGTAACAAGAGGCAATTCAATCATAACTTCATGATAAAACAGCTATAACTTTATCAATATGTGGCTCTTTTTGAATTCTCGGAAGCTATAGAAATTAAAAATGTAAAACAGGATATACGTTGGGACCATTGTTTTTGTTTACATCCCTCAAAATGGCCTATATAAATATATGTAAATGTTTTTAATCTATTTATATTATATAAACACAATATTTATGTACATACACATTATGTATTATGCAAACAAACGTTTTACCAACACTAATTAATAAGTCAAAAGAATAATGCCATGACACCTTTTAAACTGTAATAATAAATCTTTACATAAGGTTTTATCAAAGACTCACGTCTCCTTTTGAGGTGACATAAGGAGTCAATCCAGTTCGGCGTTGAACAAACGGAGGTCGTTCTCCTTCTTCTAATGGAAAATCCCGTGGAAGTTTTCCTGTGAGCTCCTGTACAGACAATGAAATTTTTACTTTGTTTCTAATCACTTCACTACAAAATATCAGACTCTTTGACGCCATTAGTTAGAACAGATGGTTCTAATAAGTACACTCAGTTCTGATTTATTTATTTATTTAAATTTTTGGCATTTCTGCAATTTGGAAAAACAAACAGTCCTTCACATCAAGACAACTCTTTAAAATGTCACACATGATATAAAATAATCCCCTTTTGCAACAGAGAGGGAGAAAAGATGCAATATAAATAAATCATGCAGACCTAGAAACTTTGTGAAACAGCTGCGTGCACATTGCCTTCAGTGCTAAAGTCAGCATTTTCTGTTTGTTTCTTTGAGTGAGCAATATTTCATAGCAGCTGCCTTAAAGTCAAATACTATTCCAAAGTTGAATAAAGAATCTCTCACCGCCTCCAGGAGACACACTTGTCGCAGCTCTCCAAGTCGACTGTTTAGAAGACTCTGCAGACTCTGTTTTCGCTCCTGCAGCTCTGAGACTCGCTCTGCTTGTAGTTTGCTGTCCTGGCAGCCTTGGACATCTGAGCATGAGCATGAATTACATGAGACAGAAAGATTAAAATGTAAAACTGTTAACCTTTGGCAATATTAAAGATCTATTAAATAAAATAGAATTGACAGGAATATTGTAACTATATTATCATCTGGAAAATAAGCATTGTTTTTAATATTTTATGTATAATCTAAGCTTTTTTCTCCCTTTTTCCTTTTTTTTCTCTCCCTTGTTTTGTTTCTTTATGTTTTTTGAAGATGTATTATTGTGAAAACTCAGTCAACATAATAATAAAAAATAAATGAAATAAATGATATTATACATTTACACACATGAAAGGTTTGGGATTTGTAAAAAATACACAGGGCTCTATACACATTTATAAGGTACGAATGAGCATTCAAAATTAAATAACAAAATCAACCAATACAAAAAACAAACAAACAAACAAACAAACAAACTATAAAACATAATATAGTGTGCATATAAACACATTTCAGTATTCCACATATAGCTATTGAATATATTAAGACCACTGGAAAAGTCTAGAATTTTTTGGAATGGGGTACTGTATATGCACACAGATTTTTTCAGACAGCCAGCCCAACGGCTTCCGGTCAACTCTTTTTATTACAAAATCTGATCTGTTTTCCTTAAAAGTAAGTGATCTTCACTGCCTGATAGATATACGATATAAAGTGGGTCTCAGATCGGACAAAAAGCACTGCATTAAATTCCATTTTTCCCTGCAATCTTTTTAAAATTGAAAATTTATTTTACCCCAGTATTTTCAATGGAGTTTCTGTGCTAGCCTGCTGCCACTGACAGCGCTAGAGTTTACACTGTCTATCATCTCTTTTTATGCTTGAGCAAACTAAAAGAATGCTTAAGTTTATTTAACTGATTGTATTAATTAGATTACAACATTGATGCTGTAAAAGGAACCTTATTAAAAATTTGAATAGTCACATTAACCTTTCGCCGGAAGTTTCTCATTAGGTGAAAAACACTAGCTGTGCATATAGCCCATTATGCGTTTAAGTAAAAAATCTTTTAGATTTATTCTGTAAACTACTTATGAATTTTACACAAAATGTTTACCATTTAAAACATGTTTACATAAAACATCAAAAGGTTCCATGTTTTCAGTTATTTATAATCATCTTTGACCACACAATATCAATGTTTCCACTGACCTTCTGATCTTTACAGGATCAAACTAATTTGCTATTTATTTGCAGGAAATATATACACATGCTGTTTAACAGCTCATAACACATTGCAAAAGTGCAACATTACCAATGTCTAGGCCCACACGCAATCTGCGCGCACAGAATTCCACAGATTTTTAGCCCATTATTAATTCTGTTTATTTACTTGAGCAAATGTGTGTAAATCTAAATTTATTCCGTTTTTAAATTAATTAAAGTAATATTATAGACTAATATAAAAATGTTCAATTGATTATGTACAATGCAGTTTGTAAAGTCATATTTTCTGTCTTTTAGTAGATATATTACATGAGAGACTTGCTTTGTTTAGCAAATAAAGTGGATCTAATTGGATTTGCATTTTAAACATTAAAGCTAAAAAGGTATTATTTTTTATTTCACATATTAAGGTTTTAGTTATGAGACTCCCAAAATCATTCTGCAGAAATCCGCAGATTTTTACCAAAATTCTCCACAGAAATAGCAAAAAACGTCCGCAGATTCCGCTTGGCCCTACCAATGACTCATTTTAGTGCAAAACAAACGTATTGTCGACACTTTCACCTCGTTAATAATGCAACATTAGCACCCAGGCAAATTTTATTGCTAAATAAATACAGTCAACACATTGATCACTGCAGGTTATAGTAAGAATTTACAAAATAACAGATATTTTAGTGCAGAAATAATGCATACGTCCTCAGTACACTTGGATGCCATGTAGTTCAGGGCAAACCACGTGGTTTGTGCAACACGACCAGTCAATGTCAATCAAAAAGCGTCACGGCAGAGCATTGAAGTCAACTAGTCGGTGCAAACCCTAAGAAATGCATAATAAAATATGCTCACCAGGTGATCCTAAGCCCATGGCAGTGATCACGCGACCTTTGACCTCCATAGAACGTAATGGGAAGTCTTCTGAACTGAGCTTTCAATCAATTCTCAGCTCCTGTAGATGAATAAGACAGTAGATCTAATGAATAAGGTGTAATGCAGTTGCAAAGGAGACTGATCTCAGCACATCTTATCACCTTGTAGTTTGAGTCCCATGAGGCATGTCATCCAGTGTCGAGGGCCAAGTTCTGCAGTATCCCAGAGGCCTGTGGTGAAAGCCACTGTGCGACTTCTCAATTTACTGCTAAGCCCTTTGTGGAGAGGAAGAAATAAACATCCTTATTAGAAGAATACACTAATAACTTCCTGAATGTTCCCGAAATCCATTTGTTTTGACTTTTGTCTGTAACACAATCCTCTAAATGATGCCATATGTGATCATGCTTTGCCACAAAATGCAATTTAAGCCCATCAGAACACATTCATTATGAAAGGATAATAGTGTTATCATATTAAATGAAAAAAGACAGTGATCGTTTCCATTCTTGAATCTCTGCTGTGCAACTAAATCATTCATTATGCAGTTATATACCTCTTTTCTTACTTTCTGGAAGTTACATCATCATGTGGAGGTAACATGACCACACTGTGTGAAAGCAAGAGCCCATATCAGGTCTACTGTGGTAATCCAATTTACACAACAAGCTGGAGGAACATTCAAATCTGCGTTTGCAGATACTCACTCTGACTGTCATGACGAAGCAGTTCATAGCCAATTAAATGCACAACTTTTGAAGAAACATAATAAATGTCGTACCACATTTTCAAGAAAATAACTCTTCATTTTGTAAATCAGCTGAAATAATAAACGTAACTCACTGATGCTTTGGTGTGTTTTTTAATATTTTGTCTCAACAATGCATTTTTAACGTCATAACTTAGAGAATGTTAACATGACAATTGTGTACTTAAAAAAAAAAAGCATTTTTCTTTTGTATTTTTTTAAAGATTTGAGTTCAGTCAACAACAATTTCAAAGCAATCTCTACAAATGCAGTATTATGTATGCTAGGCCCCCTTATTATGTATGTATTTTCAGGTCCCCAAAACACGCAAGTCATTATTTTGCCAAGTACAATGCGATTCTGGCTTAACATCTATGCTGATCCTGGAACATTATTTTTGTTCGAACATGTAATCCATACCTATTCCCTACCCCTAAACCCAATCATAACTGTAAATTATTCCCAAAATCAGAGGGGAATAATAGTTGGATAACAATCATGTAGAAGTGCATAAACCTAATCATAAGCCTAAACTTAACAAAAACTGTAAACGTATCCCTTAATTCTAATTGGCTGATTGGAATGTTGTTCCAGGATCAACATAAATGTTAATCCAGGAACATGTCTTGGTGCAGTGGATGGCGTAGGGGTGTCGACAAACTCTGAGGCGGGGGTGTCGCAGACGAAAGGGAAGAGAGTTGGGGAGTTGCAGAATAAAGTGAAAGTGAACAGCGGATGGGGGAGGAGGGGGATCTGTAAAATGAGGGTCCGGATCAGATTTCAGAGGTGCTGGATCCGGCGTGTTCTGGCACAAATTAAGCCCTTCCTGTAACTCTGGAATTATTATATTCTGTATATATTTATCCAATTAGATTCTTATTATCAATAACATTCAAAAGGCATCTAAAACACATCTTTTCTGTGAGCACTTGACTTCACAAACTTTTATTAATTCTTACCTACAATAGCTTGTATTCTTTTAACAAATTAAGAAGCTTTGTATTAGTAGCCCTTGATGTCTTTACAATGAATGAATCACTTCATCCGGTCCTCACTGTAAGTCACTTTGGATAAAAGCGTTTAGAAACAAACTCTAAAAAATATTAAGATATCATTCATATTTTTTCAGTAACAGGCAACCAAACATTCTGACTAGAAAAGTGTGATTTTTATCAAACGTGCCAATATCTGTGTAAACATAACATTGCATACCTCTTTCTTACCTGTTCGGCTCCAAATCTCTGTACAAAACAAAGTACATATACATTTATGATGTTTAATATTTTTTTTATCAGTTGTCACCAATTCTCTACGCCTTTATTCAGAAATAGTTTTCCTCTGTATATATATATATATATATAGTTGAAGTCACAATTATTAGCCCTCCTGTGAATTTTTTTTCTTTTTTTAAATATTTCCCAAACAATGAATAACAGAGCAAAGAATTTTTCACAGTATTTCCTATGATATTTTTTTCTATTGTAGAAAGTCTTATTTGTTTTATTTCGGCTAGAATAAAAGCAGTTTTTAATAAAATTTTTAATAAAAAAAAAAAAAACAATTTAGGGTCAATATTATTAGCCTCCTCACACAATATCTTTTTTGATTGTCTACAGAATGAGCTATCATTTTACAATGCATGGTTTCCCCTACATTTATCCTTCCATAGCGGGGTGCCACACCAAAATTCATTCCCGCCATGGCTACATGACAGTTTCTTTATAGCAGTTATGAGTTTTTTTATATCGGGTTATAACCGCACCAAAACATTAAAAATGTCAGTGAATTATAACAGATTGAACTTTTTTGTAATCATAGTAGTGCTGTGCATTATTTGATTAACCCTTTAAGATTACATGACTGACAGGTGTGCGATGTGTAAGGCCAGCAAACATGAATTAGCTTTCAGTTATGATGAACACAGTTTCCATAATTATACTTTATTTATAGATAAAGCTCAATGGTTCTGCATACTATGGCTTTATCTTGCTGGAGTTTATGGTCATTTCACTTTACTTCAGGACACATCAATGCCGTTCTGTAGGTCTATTAGAGATATTCATAAATATTCCTAGCAAATCTAATAAATATTGTCGTTACATAAATGCACCAAATTGCACTTCAGCAAGGTTTATTTGAGAGCGCACAAGAAAATCTGCGCTTGAACAGTGTATATTAGGGGGCGTGCAAGAAGTTGTGCATACGAACAGAGGAAATTGGCGTGCAAGCAAAGATATTCACATACTCAGACACAAATGCGATCTCGACTTGTAACACTGCATTCACGACATTTGTCATTGAAATAACATCATAGATAGTTGGAAGATCTGTTTAAAAGGCCTGCCACCACAGCTGGAAAAAATCCTAAAGGAAACACTGGAATGATTTGCCTATTTACCCTAACTTGCCTAATTAAACTAGTTAAGCCTTTATATAGCACTTTAAGCTGAAACTGTGAAATATTTTGTACTGTCATCGTGGAAAGATAAAATAAATCAGTTATTAGAGATAAGTTATTAAAACTATTATGTTTAGAAATGTGTTTAAAAATCTTCTTCCCGTTAAACAGAAATTGGAAAAATGTAAGGGGGCTGATAATTCAGGAGGGCTAATATTTCTGACTTTAACTATATATATATATATATATGATAGATCATATTAGGCAGGCTATGCAAAATTACTAATAAACTTTGTAAAAACTAAAAAAATTCTTGTTAATTTTATGTCATAACAAAACCCTGAATGTTTATTTCCAGGTATCTTTTAATTAATTTTCACTATATTATTATTACTTTAATTCAGTGTCAGTGCCTTTATTGACCTGAAACATAAAAATACATGCACTTGTAAAATCAGTTTGAATCCACTGAATTTACTCCTCACAAAACCACAGATAAAGCACTAAATATCAAATATCACAAAGCTATTTGCTCCTGAACCATACTTGGGGTAATAAATCCTGCTGGAAGGACATGGCCAGAACAAGCCGAATGCATTTTTGTTTGAGAGGAAGTGGCGTAGGTCATGTGGTACAATGGTGGCTAGGAATGCAGTCAACAAAACAAGACATAAAACCACCATGTGCGTAGTAAACAACTATGAAAAGCAAGTGTAAGTATAGGGGTATAAACACATAGGGCAAACTATTCAAAACAAATAGCTGTCATAATCACTTATATGGGCAAAAGAGCAAATCAGATCCTTCAAAACACTACAAGCACATCTGGTGGACACATGCATGTTAACAGATATCACACACCTCGACTCTTGTAGAGAGCTGACAGAGAGCATGACAGGAGGGTAAATGCTCTGAGATCAAACCCTGAGAGAGAGGGAGAGAGAGGGAGAGAGAGAGAGAGAGAGAGAGAGAGAGCGAGATAAACAAGAGATTTATGGGAATTTGATGACAAAGCAGCACCCAATGTCCTGGGACAAATCATGTGAATGAGATAGTGTGTTAGACAGGGATGCAACACTTCTACTGGATGGCATAGCCTCTTAAAAAGTAATGATACACAAAATAAAATCAAAGATTTAAAAAACTATGTGCAATCATCCTGTTTTTAAATATTCATTTATTCCTTTTCCTTCAGCTTAGTCCCTTTATTTTTTAGGGGTTGCCACAGCAGAATGAACCGCCAACTTATCCAGCATATGGTTTACACAGCAGATGCCCTTCCAGACATTTAATTTCATCTATAGCACATGTCTTTGAACTGTGAGGGGAAACTGGAGCATCCGAAGGAAACCCACAAGATCAAGGGGAGAATATGCAAACTCCACACAGAAAAAAACAACTAACCCAGCCGAGACTCAAACCAGCGACCTTCTTGCTGTAAGGCGACAGTGCTAACTACTGAGCCACCGTGCCGCCTTATAAAATTTCTCTCACTATACTTTGCCTGCTTTACTAGTTTATCTACTATACATTTAAATTATTTAAAATGTGATCAAAATTTATATGATCTCATATTATTTTAGATATTTCAATGAACACAGGTGAGAATACGTATACACACATTTTATACTGAACAAGATTTCAGGAATATACCTTTTTTAACACTATGCATTTAATGTTTTCTTTGTATATGAAGTCTCTTTTGAACATTTAGTTTTATGTGTGGACACGAAAATAAGACATCATCTTTAAATTTTTTATTTCTTTGATTTTAGGACATTGTTACTTTTGTGAAACATACCTGTTGCAATTCTTGATACAAAATCAGCAGAAATTCTGTCTTAAATGGTTAAATCGCCCTAAAAGTATTTCATTAGCGATCCTCAATGCTACTACTGTACAACTGAATGAATTTTCATTGCCATGGAGGAAAAAAATTACTGTAAATGTCTACCAATCTATCTCTCTCTTTCTCTCTATATATACAGTTGAAGTCAGAACTATTAGCCCCACTGAATTATTAGTCCCCTGTTTATTTTTTTCCAAATTTCTGTTTAACGGAGACAAGTTTCTTCAACACATTTCTAAATATAATATTTTTAATAACCAATTTCTAATAACTGATTTATTTTATCTTTGCCATGATGACAGTAAATAATATTTTACTAGATATTTTTCAAGACACTTCTATACAGCTTAAAGTGACATTTAAAGGCTTAACTAGGTTAATTAGGTTAACTAGGCAGGTTAGGGTAATTAGGCAAGATATTGTATAAACATGGTTTGTTTTGCAGACTATTGGAAAAAAAATGCTCAAAGGGCATAATATTATTTAATTTTAATTTTTAATATTAATATTGACCTTAAAAATGTTCTTTAAAAAACAAAAGCTGCTTTTATTCTAGCTAAAATAAACCAAATAAGACTTTGTCCAGAAAATTTTTATTTATCTTAGTGTGAAGATTTTCTTGCTCTGTTAAACATCATTTGGGAAATATAAAAAAAGAAAGAAAAAAAAATCAATGAGGGGCTAATAATTCTGACTTTAACTGTGTGTATATGTGTGTGTGTATGTC
>CAIGQZ010032461.1:8420077-8503479 GCA_903798205.1 Danio tinwini | reverse complement strand
TATATATATATATATATATATATATATATATATATGTTTGGAATAGCCCATTAAGTAACTTATCATAAAAGCCAACAAAAATATGTCAACTTCATTTTCTATTTAAATGGCTGATCTGACTGTTAACCACTATACAATAAAACAGTGTGTGAACTGACATGTTAATGACAGCTGTGGCAGGCAGGTGAGACTGTATACACAGCTGTGACTAATGCACATGATTATCTAATCTTCTAATCTCATCATTACATCAGATCTCTCAAACAAAAAAAACTAAAATAAAGAACGTACAAAATCAATCGACACTTGTAAAAGTTGTTATGTGTGAGCTGCTACACATCACTGAGATTTTCATTTTACAGACTGTTATCATGTACAATCTACTGAACAACAAACATAAGTAAAACGAAAGAAAAAATATATGAATAACTCAGTCAGTTAAGTATGACTCGCTTGAGCTGCAGGAGAAACTTTTCGCTTCAGTGCGCAGTTTAAAGGACTTACCTCGAGCAAATTAAGTTGCCGACTCGCCGAGAAAATATCCACAAAAAGGACAGAGGAAAAAAACGATGGGCTTAATTCATTGCATGTCCGAATATATTAATACGTTGGTGTTTAAGTTATTTTTATGCACAACGTCAAAGGTTGACGATGTTTCCACTGCAGACGTTGCAACTCTCTCAAGCAGTAATTTCTACGAGCCCTCCAGGCAATAAGGACGAAACCATCTACACGCGTTGACGGGGGTGTGCCACTCATAAATACCATAATATTTAAAGAGAAATTAAATTGTTATATATGATAGTATTGTTTTAACTATGCAAACAATGATTCGACTATATATGACATCTTCTATTTGGTGATAAAAATCCAGGTAGGTTATTCTAATCCCAGTAGGTTATTCTAATGGTTTCGTCTGTAAAGCGGACAGGTGAAGCTGTGGCGTCCGTAACAACCATATGGTTTGTAACTTAAACGAAGCAAACAATAATGATTTACTCTTATTGCAATACTTAAGAATTTATGGTAAAAGCAGAAGGAGTTCATCTAACACATGTTAAGTGTCTGCTAAAGTAAGAATTGTGGGTCCTCAGAGTATATTTAAAGGGACAGTACACTCAAAAATAATCATCTAGTCATGATTTAGCCTACAGAAATCGTGTTTCGGAATTCAACACGGAATTACCTATTATTTCTGAAGACTTATAAGAGAAGAAACATGAAATAACTACATAAATGAATGAAAAGCTTAAAAAAATGGTAGGTTAACTTTCACAATGGATACAATCACTATGAGGGTATCAATAAAGTAGTCCAGTAAGTTAAATATATTGATTGATCTAAGACATAAAATAGACAAATAGTTAAAGGTAATCGGCTAATGTTGCAAATAATGTTATTTTTTTCCACAAACCAGTCATTGTCTTTAATAAGGCTTCAGTGAATCTTCATGAGCCTTTAATTTAGTTTCACCAGGTATGTCTGTTATGTTTTTGACTCTCAAAGTGCTGGTAGCTGCTGATTTACATTTTTATGAATCACCAAGGACCAAGATTTTCCACCTATAATCTTTACTGTATACTGAAGAAAAAAGTCAGCTACATTATTTTAGTGAACTATCCTTTAAAATGAATAAAAAGTGTAGTTTAAATGAGAACGTGCCTTGTTTTATATGAGCTACTTGTTTACGTCAACAGTCATGTGGTCAAACAAACGTTAAGTGTCAGCAGTGTTTACTTAGCAAGTTACTGACCTCAGCATCCAGCATTCCTCTCAACTTTCCTCTGTGCTTTGGAAAAGCAACTGTGACAATACAAGTAATTATTTTGTCTCAGTCTGCGTAAATTCAAGTGAAAACGTTATTACTAAATAGTCACGCACAAAAAAAAACGGGAACATAAAACGAGTTGTCTAAAGTAACACCTTGAATACTTGTCACTAGCTTTGTGCAAGGTTTTCTACACCTCTATCTGCAATTCTTATTTACAGACTAAGAGCTGGCAAGGAAAAGACCTGAATTCATGCAAAATGTCCACCTTGTAATATAGTTACATTTCCTCTTGGATGAGCGCAATCATAGTCAATGAAATTAACTGGCTGTGAACATGCAGCCTGGAAATTTATGACACACTTTTCCTTCACTTGACAGCATGGTGAATTGCTACAGCAGAGGGATCTGACGCTATTTGCGAGCATGAGACCTTATTGTAGAAATTAGAGGGGCTGAGATTAGTGCTTGGGGGCAAAGTGCTTTCTCAAAGCAGACAAAGGCAATTCCAAGGACTTGTCATGACCTGTCTCTCATTTGCACTGCCCTGTTTTAGCACGCCAATAGAACTCTGCCACATAAAGCATCAGAGGATTACTGCTTGGAGATTACGCTCTTTCACGCTTTCCTTTTTTTCTGGCCGTTACATCACTTTGGAGTTCAAAATACAACAGATAATGAAGAGGATTTCTGGGACATCAACAAAATGATTTGAGCCTTATCTGATGGTCCATGCTATGAAAGCTTATTTTATCCATAAGATTGTCATATTATTTTTATTATTGTTGTTGATGTTGTTATAATTATATTGAGATAGATTTTTAAAAAGCGAGTATAGTATAATTATTATAATTATTAATTATCAAGTATATTTTTTTTAAACTATCAAATGTAAACAAATCTAAGTTCATAGCTTATATCTTGCAATCTTAAGTTTAAATGTCAAAATAGCAACTATTTCCTCAGAATTGTTACTTTACTGCTCACGCTTTAGATTTTTATGCCACAATTCTGACTTTTTTCTTGCAATAAAAAAAATAACTGCAGGATTGTAAAGTTGTTGTTTTTTTGCTTAATTCTGCATTTGGATATTTCACATCCAATTTTATTTTAGATTTCTGGGCTCATTTCTTGCTGTTGCAACGTTTTATCTCACACTTCTGATCATATTTATTAGGTGTTTACAGTTTTTTCCAACTGCTTACGCACATTTTCAAACAGGGTCACCTTTATTCAAAACTTCAAAACACACAATTCCCAAAACTGCATACACAAAATGCAAAATGCCTCATATCATCTTCAAAATGTAACACTATTCAAAATGCCATACACACATCAGAATGAAGCATTTGCATCAAATGGCAAACACGTCTTTCAAAATGGTAAATGTTTGGATAAAGCATGTAAACACTCTAACTCGTTCTAAATCTAAAGCTCCTTGCTCTTTAGGCTTATATCTACATTTCAATACTATGTTCTGCATTGACAGTAATCTGCTGAGAGGAGTAACAGGTACACTGTTTTATGTCCAATGACATAAAAAACTGAAAATATTTATTAGGCCAAACATTAATTGGGTTTATAGCATAAAAAATACTGTATTTAAAAATATGAAAAAAATGTAAATAAAATAGAACATATGTAAACCAAAAGTATGTGGGGGGTCCTGGGGGAAAGGTGTCCATTGCCTGGAAAAGCATCATGCAGACATACTATAGGGTTGGTCATCATACAATTTACAGTGCCAGGCTCAGAAGAATTCCTCTACAAAAATGTTTTTTCACCCATCCACAATTTGTAGTTTTGTACCTACCCCATTTTCTCCTTTTCTGAAACCTAAATTGATCAGTTAAGAAATTAGTGTTTCCACATTTGAGGAGTGTGTGTGTGTGTGTGACCTTGTAAATAAGTGTAGCATTTTGATTGGTCATGTTTGGAGAAGAAAGCAAGTAGCTTTCTGTTAGATTTGTGTGTTTTAGGAAGAAAGTTGTGGTAGTGTGTGTAGAAAAAGGTGTTTTATGCAATTAAAAACTGAGTTCAAGACTGAGAAATAGCTTGTGGTTTTGGGGATTGGAGGTGTAGTTTTGCATTTTGAGTGGGATATTTCAGAATTCGTGTGACAAGAAAAGGTTTTGTGTGTAAGCAGTTATAAAAAACTACTATTCATTCATTCATTTTCCTTCAGCTTAGCCCCTTATATATCAGGGGTCGCCATGAAATGAACCACGACATATTTTAGCTGTTTACATAGCGGAAACCCTTCCAACCGAAACCCAGTACTCGGAAACATGTTACAATAATAAAATGTATTATTGTTTATTATTATTTATTATTATTATCATTGTTATTGTTATTAATAATATTATTATTATTATTTTGCTGTTCTTAATTTAATATTTAACTA
This sequence comes from Danio tinwini, assembly GCA_903798205.1. NCBI lineage: Eukaryota > Metazoa > Chordata > Actinopteri > Cypriniformes > Danionidae > Danio > Danio tinwini. Next base: position 8,499,307 of record CAIGQZ010032461.1, on the reverse strand, counting down.
TAAGTTATAAACTCAGAATTCTAATAAGGAAAGTCAGTCAATTGTGAGATAAAAATGTACAATTGCAAGGAAAACTAAATTCTAATTATTATAATTATTTTTTATTCTGTTGCAGAAACATGCTTCAGTGTCAAGCTATGAGAATAATCAAGCATTTTATAAATAAAAGGCATAATTAAGGACACGTTTATGCTGATAGTCTCAAAAGCAACTTGATTATAATTATCAATAACTCCAGTTTAAGGCAGGTTACATTAATATATTAATCTTAATACACTGAAAAAAATGATTCATTGGATTTACCCTAAAACAATTAAGGTAAGTGGTTGCAAACAATTTATGTGGGCTGAATTCAAACAAACAAATCAAATTTAGTAATGTTCAGCTTAGTTTGTTTGTTTCATTTCAGCCCATATAAACTGTTTGCAACCACTTACCTTTAGTAAAAATCCAATGAATCATTTGTTTTTCAGTGTAATGAGCATAAACATTAAAGGTGCAGCTTTTTTTATTCCTTTAAGATTGATCTGCAACCCTATAACAATGAATCGTGAGCAAAGTTGTCAAAACTAATCTGATAGACCCTTAATTGAGGGAAAAAATAATAAACAAGGACTCTGTGTGGAGTACAATGAAATATGGTGTGACCAGCAGTGATTCTCCCTCTTTACAGCTGCTTTCCTGCAATCTTCTGTCCCGTGCTTTGATCCCTGCACAGGTTAGGTTACAAGGGTCAGAAAACAACCACTATGTTCAAGAGGTTTTAACAGCTACAAGATCAAGCCCTGGACTCTTAAGATCTTTATGGGTATGCTGTAATCAGATATTCTGCTCTTCATACCTGCAGCTTTGTGAATTACTGTACATTCAATAAACGTGATCATATAAGAAATAACAACCAAGCAGATAAAATTAGGAGCATTTTATATCAAGAACCAGTCCCACCAACGTTTTTCAATTGTTTTCTAAAAGTGAAACATTATCATTAGTCCAAACCACAACTAACAATAACAACACTGACAGACTTTATCTTTAAAATCAAGATTCATTTTTTTCTGATGAAATCCCAGACAAAGAGCACAAGTATTTAAAAATAGTGCAGCACGCTAACACTTAAAAATAAACAGATTTCACATTTTTATCCAAATCTTATTTCTCATTCTTAAAGCGAACATTCACAAAAGAGCACCTTGTAGTAGTTTGCTCTGTGGAACAAATATAATCAAAGACGATGGAGCTAAAAACAATATTGGCTCCAACTGACTTTCATTGAAAAAATTGAGTAAACATTATCATTTTTACAAAATATCTTCCTTTAATTTCCTCAAGAGAAAGCACGTCATACTGGTTTAGAACAACTTTTTGTGGTAAATGTCTGAAGAAGAAACATCTATATATACAGTAAATCTATGGAAATAAATGAGACCACAGGAGACCACTTAAAAATTCTCAGGATTTATGAATTATACTGTTTGTTTAGGGCTGCACAATATATCGTTTCAGCATTGACATTGAAATGTGTGTGTCTGCAATAGTCACATCGCAGGATATGTAATGTTTAGTTGGGATTATAGTGGATCGTCACAAAAGTTTACAGTACATGAGATTTGTGGAGTCACAGCAAAGTGTAACCATAACAGAGCGAAACCCTACCATTTTCTTGAGATTTTAAAGCATTCGGGCACAAAAACATACATTTGTAACTTTAATGAGGAATGATTTTACTGAATTAATGCAATGATGACTATACAGAGTTATTTTACATTTCATTATTTAGTTTCTGTACCTGAATACTGTTTGACTTGAAAACCATAACGCGCTGTTTATGTTACATTTTTCATTGCTCTATTGTAATTATTTTTGGTTGCAATAGGTTTATTATTTTTTTATACATGATTTACACCCTTACAAATCCACCACAGTCAATCTAAATTACAACCTAGGCTCATTCTGAATATGTACCCCTTATACATTTCTGCAGAACACCAAATACATCCCAGGAGCTATGTTTTTTTGCCGTTGTTGTTTACACGAATCCACCAGAGGTCGCTGTGTACGCTTTTTCAGATCTCGCGCCTGCTGTTCTAGCGTAAATCCACCAGAGGCTGCTGTGTACACATTTAGAGATCTCAAATTTCTCTCGCCGGTGCTATTTGCACCTGTTCTTCTTGCGTAAATCCACCAGAGGCTGCTGTCGACTGACTGACAGATCCCATTATCGGGGTCAACTCCTCTCTGCATCTCAAGTCCACTGACGTACATGGCGAGCTAACTAGACAAACTGGTAACAGCGCGCAAGCCACCCATACGGAGGTAAGCACAAAAAGAAACGGCGTCATACCGCCCCATAGCATTCGTTTTAAAGATGAAATGCAGCCATATGTGCCTTTGGCTACATAATTTGGGATCTCCAGAAATGTATATAGGGATATGTTTTCAGAATGAGCCTATGTTGCAACATTAATGATCTGTTGAAATTACATTCATATCGCAATATATATCGCAAATTATATTGACAAAATATCTCAATGTCAGATTTTTTCAATATCGTGCAATTTGAGTAAAAGGTTTTTTTTAGTCTGTCAACTATTGATGACATTTCTTCAACATTTTCATCATTCAACTCAAACACACATCAAATGAATACAATAAACGCAGAATTTTCAAGTGGTCATTTATACAAACAAGTACACTCAAGAAATGAAAAAAAACCTACTTATTTGAATAAGTGTCAACTGAAATGAAACAAATTCTTGAGGATTTTGGGTGCACAACTTAATTGTTTTCAATCCACTTAGAGGTCCCAGGAAGTGCTTTGAATTATGCATTTTCATTCGATGTTTGATGTAATCTCAACCAAAACACGAAAAGAGGGCAGGAGACCTCCTCCTGTTTTTTTTTAAACAGTCAATAGCTTTTTGTTTTATCACCGCTCTGCCAGTGAGAGTGGTTGAGCTTAAGCGCATCAAATGAAAAGCAAATGAGAAGCATCTTGAAGGGGCGGGGTATGTCAGATACTAGAGAGCATTTGATTGGTTGATTTGATGAGAAACTCTAGTATGAGGTGACGTGAAAAAAATTGTTGCTCAATATAAGCAGAAGTGACAAACTACTTGCGTTACATGTTTATAGAACTTTTATATCTTCTAAATGTGAATTTTGTCCCTGTTTTAAAGCACACTAGCTTATAGATATCCTAAAAACTAACAATACTGATTCTAACATCTACAAAAACTTTATTTTAATTTCATCGGATCTTTAAATTTGTAAACTCCAAGTCAGTCAATTAATTCCTTTATGTTGGTATCTATTGTGTGGAACCCAGCCTTACAGTGTAGTTTCTTAAACTACAGACTCAAATTAGACAAGAAGCCAAAGTAAATTTTCTAAATGAAAACAGTTTGAGTTTGTTCATGAAGTGAGCAGCACTGCACTGCAAAACATCCCTCCTACAACAGTGGAATGGCGGCTTAAACTTGTGTTGTTTCTGCTCAAATAATTGCCTCTAACTCCTCTTTCTTGTCCACCCAAAGACGGAATTCTTTCCTCTCTGTTTTCTTTACTACTGGATAAACAAAGACAAAACAGACAGTCAGCAACAAAGCTGACCACAGCTTGGCAACACTGTAGTAAATCCCTCTGTGAAAACATGTCCGTTTCACAGCCTTGCCGGGGTGGGGACTTTGTTTTGCCACCTCAGACCCTGTCCTGGGATCAGACAGAATCGAAGCTGGACAGAAAACACAAAGACTTTTGTTTGGACACTAACACTCACACCCTGAACTGTAATTTGTGGTCATGACATGAAATAGCCTGTCATCATCCTGACATAAAACTCATGTTGCTCCAAACCTGTGACGTCTTTTGATGTGTGAAGTGTGTAAAAAGATATTTAAAAATAATTCAATTGTTTCAAATAGAAAAGATTAGGTATACAGTTTGGGGTAATGCTGAAAAATTGGACACTATCTGGCAATCCTACCTCCCACATAAAAAAATATAAATAAGATTCATAATAAATAAATAAATAAATAATAATAACCTGGTTTAGTTATGAATGGAGAACACAAAGAAAATATGCATGTCTATGTTTTTTTTATTAATTAATAATTTTTTTAATTAATTTATTTTTTACTACTGTACCTTTTGCATATTTGTATTTATATGTTTCTGCATTGCTGTAATGTGTGTTACTTTTATCTATATTGTTATTTATTATTATTTATTTATTTTTTGTGTGTGTTTTGTGTTTTTTATATTGTTCTTGATGCAATAATAATATATAATTGTATTGTTTAATTCAGAGAGAAAGAAAAAGTGAACTAATTGTTTTCTGCTGATAGGTTGGAACAGTTGATGTCTTGTGATTCTTTGTAGATAATACTGTAACTCTCTGACCAATATGCATTGATAAAACAGAGGTAAACTTGAAAATAATCAAATTGTTAATATGATGAATGTCAGTGGGGTTATTGTTTCATAAATAGGAAACACAACTGTGATATTATTGGAAAACAGATGTCAACTATGTCAAAACAATCTTTGATCAACATAAACAGCTAAAAATGCTGTATTATGCATGCCAGCCAGACCAGTAGGTAGCGATGTGACTTTGTAAAAGAGCATTATGCTTCTACGCACATTTCGTTCTGAAGATGTTGTGTTGATTGTCATGTGAGGATTTTGTAGTATAAATGTTCAGAAAATTTTGTTCAACAAATTTAATTTGTAGACAATAGCGTACATGCTACAACGACTCACCAGAAATAAATGAAATAAACTATATACTTTACCTGCATTACGCAGATTTTAAAGCATAAAGTATTAGTTTAGCTAAAAATTATAATTCTGTTATTAATTACTTACTCTCATGTCATTCCAATGCCCTGTGACTTTCGTTCATCTTCAGATCACAAATTAATAGAAGCTGCAAGAACATTTTTGTGTGGCAAAAAAACAAGAGAGAATATAGAGAGGATAAAAATTAATATTTACAGTTTTTGGCCAAACAAAAGTGTTCATGGAGCTTTTTGTGATTACAGTTGATGTCACATGAAATGTTTTGACCTTTTTTGAACTTCTCTGGACTATTGCTGTCTATTGAAGATGAGAGAGCTCTCTGATTTCATCTAAAATACCTTCATTTGTGATTTGAAGATGAACAAAGGTCACTGGGCTTTGAAACAACATGATGGTGAGTAATTATGAAGAGAATTTCACTGCTTTAGCATTTCATTGAAAATGTGAGGGTGGCACTGTGGCTCAGTGGTTAGCATTGTCGCCTCACAGCAAGAAGGTTGCTGGTTCAAGTCCCGGCTGGGTCAGATGGCATTTTTGTGTAAAGTTTGCATGTTCTCACCATGTTTGCGTGGGTTTCCTCACTGCTCCGGTTTCCCCTCACAGTCCAAAGACATGCAGTATAAGTGAATTAAAGAAACTAAACTGGCTATAGTGTATGTGTGTGTGTGTGTGTGTGTGAATGAGTGTGTATGGGTGTTTCCCAGTACTGGGTTGTGGCTGGAAGGGCATCCGCTGCGTAAAACATGTGCTGGAATAAGTTGGAGGTTCATTCTGCTGTAGCAACATCTGGGGTAGAGACTAAGCCAAAGGAAAATTAATAAATAAATAAAAGTCTGTGTGAAATCAAAATGTATTCATTTTCTTTTGCTAGTGCACATTGTTATTCTGTAGTTGAACAACTAATCTGTGCTAGTAAATTCACTGAAAAAAATGTTCGTTTGGAGAATCTTCAAAGTCTGACAATTTGCTTCAAGATGCAAAATTAAGCGCAAAATAGCCCTGCCCCTACTCAATATACCACTTTAGTTTAAAGTACATCAACATACTGAATGAAATAAAATCTTAGCAATTTCTGGCTTACCCAAACTTTAAAGGGCACCTATAATGAAAATCATCTTTTGTAAGCTATTTGGACAGAACTGTGTGTAGGTATAGTGTCTCCACATATTGTATCGTGATACAAAGACATTAAGTCACTTTTTTAAATTTCCTGACGTTAAAATAGGGTCCGAATCTCTCCCATTTTGAGGCCCACTGTAACGTGACGTAGGAGTGTGGTTTCCCTGCCCACCGATTTGATTGACAGCCGCATATTAACATCCACAGTAATGTTAAACCATCTCCGTAGTAATGCGTATAATCATATCAACAAGACAGGACGTGTGCAAAGCAACCGAGATTAAAAGATCTGTTCAGCTCTCTGTAAACATCAAGTCATCATCAAATGTGATCAAGAATGAGTTTTAAAAGTTTAAAACGTTTTTAAAACATGCATGTTCGTAATAAATTACAATGATTTTACCATTTTTATCACCACAATTATAAAAGAAGACGTTTTAATCCCAGTTTGTGGACGTTAAATCAGGTTTATTTTGTAAATTAACATAACGGATATCCATACAGCAGAGGATATTAACGTGTATCCTGTCACATTTGCTGTGCAAAAACTGTGCAGTTAAAAGTGCTCAGTGTGCGTGTGAACTTTGTAACGACATTGTGTGTGACTCATCGTTGCAGAAAGGCTTGAATAAACCCCACAACAAATACATCAAATAATCATTGGGAAAGTTCTTTCTGGAGTATTTCTTAAAAACGTTACGTGAGATCTGCTTCTATCATGTCTGTCACTGTGCTGTTTATCTGACTCAGGCAGAAACTGAGGCACACTCTGACAGGCACATGGGAACAGTGGGCAGGTAGAACTAGAGTTAAAGGCACAGGCAACAATAACGACTACATTGTGTTCAAAGCAGAAAATTCCAATATTCTGAAAGATACAATAAATAATCTGATGAGTGTTTTGAGCTGAAACTTTACAGACATTCTGGAAACACAAAAGACTTAAATCTTGAAAAAGGGGTAAAATAGGTGACCTTTAAATCAAAGATTTTTTTTACGCTAGTGATATAAATAAAATAAAAAACCTTTTCACACACACACTTATAGCCTCTCATCAGAAAAGTGTCCAAAAGCGAATAATAAATAACAGATTCAAATACAATGTGTCTCCCTCAACTACTTTTCAGTTGACCAAATCATATCTTAATACCAGGTTGTAGTTACAAAAATCACTTCCTAACCTGCAGAAATACTTCAAAACACAGCATTTCAAGCTAAATTACAACAAAAAAAGATGTTCCCCTTATATTCCCAGTATGAGTCTTTTGTGTTTGCTTGTGCACATATGGCTACAACATCAAGACACAACTGACTCAGTTTGAACTCTTTATTGCTGTCGCACCCTGGAGATGAAGGAGCTCCAAACAGGAGAGATCTGCCGAAAATACATTCTTGACAGTGTCAGACGAAGCACGAAATCCGCACTTTGCAAAGCAGAGTGACTCAGAGTCTAGACACTTGAAACCACACTCTCCATCCACGGCTCGGAGCGAATACTATGGGACGTGAGCGAAGAGCTTCAATTACAGATGCGCAGATCATTATGTGCCATGAGAGGCGCAATCTGAATGTCTTATTTAAATCAATAGGCAAATCTGAAGATTGCCATACAAATTAGGCTTTATGATGTGGGCTGGATGAAATTAGTGTTGTAAATCAAAAGCGGAATGACATACATGATGCTACACTTACACAAAACCTGGCATATGAGTGCTTTATGCCCAGCTGCGGGTCAGTGTTAATGTTAACTAAATATAAAAGGACAAAAGTGATGTGCAGCTTATAATTATGCCTTTGACCTTTATTAAAATATATTGATGTCATAAAGATTTTCAGAGCATATGTGATGTATGTATGCTGAATTTAATGTGAGAGAACATGTGTATTACAAAAATCCACTAATAAAAGAAAACTAATCAACTACAATATATCAGGGTCACCACAGCGGAATGAACCGCCAACTTATCCAGCTTATGTTTTACACTGCAGATGCTCTTTCAGCTGCAACCCAGTACTGGGAAACATCCATACACACTCATTCACACTCACACACTATGGCCAATTTAGTTTATCCAATTCACCTATAGCGCATGTCTTTGAACTGTGGGGGAAACTGGAGCTCCAGGAGGAAACCCACGCGAACACTGGGAGAACATGCAAACTCCACACAGAAATGCTAACTGGCCCAGCTGGGACTCAAACCAGCAACCTTCCTGCTGTGAGGCGACAGTGCTAACCACTGAGCCACCGTGTCACCCAAGAGGATCCAATGAAATATTAATAACTGATTATACTGTACTCAATGTTTATTTATATCCAGTTTTTGTTTTAATATGCCCTTTTTGTTGCATAATAAACCTATATTATGGTCAGCTTTAGTTTTAGCATTTTGAGCCACCTTACTTTCGACAGATAAATTAAATTAAGATAAAATAATGACTGAAAATACTAAATAAAAGCTCATAAAAGTACCAGCTGTCTCATTCATAAAATATTGGTAAATACCAGTATATAAAATAAGTATTTATAATAACACTGAGGTGAATTTTTTATAAAGTCAAACAAGCAAAGATGACATCAGCTTTTGATTAATGTCTTGGCACATATGAATCTTGAAGATGATAATCTTCATGGTAGACTACGTACATGAAAGAATACCATGAAGAATACATATGCAAAATACACTGCCTGACAAAAGTCTTGTCGTCTATCCAAGATTTAGGAACAACAAATAATAACTTGAGTTCTAGCTGATCTTTTGGTATCAGAAGTGGCTTATATGAAAGACAAAAGCCTCTAGATTACGCTTATTTTACTAAAATAAAATATGATCGTGCCTTGATTTTTAATTTTATTAATTAGGACAGTAAGCTCTGACTTTGCTTAGACAAAAGTATAGTCACTTAACAGAAATAATGTACAGTATAGAATATAAAGTCATGGAGCAGTGGAAAAATAATTAATATTGTGTATGACTCCCATGAGCTTTGACTACTGCACCCATACATCTCTGCAATGACTCAAATAACTTATTAATAAAGTCATCTGGAATGGTGAAGAAAGCGTTCTTGCAGGACTCCCAGAGTTTATCAAGATTCTTTGGATTCATCTTCAATGCCTCCTCATTCATCTTACCCCAGACATGCTCAATAATGTTCATGTCTGGTGACTGGGCTGGCCAATCCTGGAGCACCTTGACCTTCTTTGCTTTCAGAAAGTTTGATGTGGAGGTTGAAGTGTGAGAAGGAGCGCTATCCTGCTGAAGAATTTGCCCTCTCCTGTGGTTTGTAATGTAATGGGCAGCACAAATGGCTTGATTCTTCAGACTTGATGTTGCCATCCACTCTGCAGATCTCTTGCACGCCCCCATACTGAATGTAAACCCCAAACCATGACTGATTTCTGTGAAAATCTTGGGTCCATGAGGGTTCCAATAGGTCTTCTGCAGTATTTGTGATGATTTGGATGCAGTTCAACAGATGATTCATCAGAAAAATCAACCTTCTGCCACTTTTCCAAATGATTAGCTATTTGTTATTCTTACAACTGGGCTCGATGACAAGACTTTTGTCAGGTAGCGTAAATAAACAATTAAAGGAATGAATAAAAACTGTGGTAAATGGCAGTACAGTGGCACTTTTGTTAAATTTTCAAGTATTGTTTAAGCCTGCTACTGCCACACACTATTAAAAAGACATAGAACGTTAATTAGATTCATCATATATGTAGATAATTCATGACTAACAGTTGACAGAATTACGAAAAACTAATAGATCTGATTCACTGCCATTTGTGTGGAGATGCTCAAACAATCTTCTAGCATTTCTGTTGCGACGCTTGTAAAATTTGCATAGTGAACGACTCAGTGTTTACAAAGAATCGGTTCAACGACTCACCTAAAAGCACATATACATTTGTAAGCGTACTGTCACGCTTTATATCATGATTTTGGCAGAAATAGTAGGTCTACAGTGCTATTGCGTCACCTTGTCACCTTCTGGCGATGTAACCTGAGGAAAGGGTCACTAAATGAATCCTTAAGTGACAGATTCGAAAGAGCCGAATCGCTGAAATGAATCAAACTGATCCAGTGTATGTAGTATCGCATTATCGATCAGAGTGACTAATCCGAAAGAACACATGCATATCCACACGACACGTTTACTGTTAAATCAATCCAAGCATACGGATTACAGGTGACTGTTCTGCATCATTAACCCATCGCATAGCAACATCATCCCACGAAAAAAAGCCACGCGTGACGCTTCATCAGCACAACTACACGCTGTATGAATGAGCCGCGCATTATACAGTATAAACGATGATTTACAAGGACAAGACATATTAATACAAACAAACAGCACGACACCAAAAAAAACACCTTACAAGACAAGACATTCTCCAGCACATGCGTTATCTGCAATATCACGCACACACACACACACACACACACACACACAGACACACACACACACACACACACACAGAGACACATAAACCAGTGAACATTAATACGTCACATATGCTTCACAAAAAGATTATCTGTGTGAGAAAACGCGATGTTTTAGAGAAGATTTGCTGAGGAAAAACCATGCACACGGACCTGCGATGCCAATTAATATTCATCTGCGGCTCTTCTCTCCTCAGTCACATCCTCTCCTTCATGCAAAGCACATCCAGCCTGCCTGCTTCGCGCCAGCACGCTCACATTACAGCATCTTCTGTCATATTTCAGCATCCAGCCTGATTATAAGGAGTAAAGGGCTGCTGTCACACCTCTGGAAGAAGACTGGCAAACAGGGAAGAGCAACACGCATCCACTAGTCTGGTTAACTCTTTCAGTGTCTCCCGTTTAAAGAGGCTCACTGTAAGTACACACAGAGGCTGGACTTAGGTTTGCCTTGCTTTTATTTAGGAGGTTATCGGTTAGTTTGGCATCACAAATGCAGGAGCATATTCCAATGAGTTTTCATAGTGATTATTAATAATTATATTGTTAAAAATGGCATTTTATTAACAGTATAATGAAAATAATCTTTATTTGAAATTTAACTTTGCACGAACTGCTTACAGAGGTGCGGGTCCACTGTGTTATGGCGCTCCCTCTGGCGCATGCGTGTACTGCATGTTTGATCCATGATACTGCAGGAGAATTAACATGTGGACGCTGCAGCAACTATTTGATTAAGCGAGAGATCTTCAATTATACAACTTTTGAAGTGTTTAAATCATTATTTAGCGAAGTCTTGTTATGTCTAGACACTAACAAAAAACGAGGTTAAAACAGTTTTTTTACTAGCAGGGCCGCTAGGGTGCCCTAAGGAAAATTTTACTGTGGTGCCCCCACAGAGGAACAAAAACACAATAACACATGTACACACACAAACATATGAATTTAAATTAGTATTTATGTATTTATATTTAGTTGAATATGCATATAAAGACTAAAAATTACTTAAATATTCAAATATTTACCTTATAAAACACGGACATGGCGTCACGATGGCGCAGTGGGTAGCACAACCGCCTCTCAGCAAGAAGGCCGCTGATTTCCTATGGGTGCTCTGGTTTCCTACATGTGCTATAGGTGAATTTGGTAAGTTAAATTGTCTGTATGTGTGTGTGAATGCAAGTGTGAATGGGTGTTTCCCAGTGATGGGTTGCAGCTGGAAGGGCACCCGCTGAGTAAAACATATGTTGGTTAAGTTGGCGGTTCATTCCGCTGTGGCAAATTAAAAAAGGGACTAAGCTGAAAAGAAAATGAATGAACACGGACATGTGTTCTGCAGAAGCATTCCTAATTTCAAACATTTACAAAAGGTAAGAGATAAAACCCTTTCTGTACCTGTAGAGATGGACGGTCCTTAGACAGTGCCGTGTCCTGTGTAGCTGCTGGTGCTTCTGGAGCAGTGCTGGATCATGCAACCTCACGTTTTGTGATATATTTCAGCATTGAACCTCCATGCACAATGCAAAAGCAATTAGTCCTCATGACATACCATTAAGACAAAGGGCTAGTCAAGCACCCTTCATAATGTTTACAAACCAACAAACCAAAATGTTGATTTAACTTGCACTTTAATCTATTCTATGGTGACAAAAACTGACCTCTTGCTGTCAGTATAAATCAAAGTAATTTGCCCTTTTTTAAGAATTATTTTTTTTTATTAACATTCAGAAACAAATATCAATAAAGAATCCATGCAATGAAATAGTTTATGGCCTGTAGCTTAGTTATTTCACTCATTTTATAATACAGATGTTACAGAAATCACTGAATATTGGTCAGTTTTGTGCTGGTCAATTAAAAACACCAATTAACTTGGCAGCTGTCAGAAAGCAATAAGAAATGTATAGAAATAGACATAACAATAAACCAAGATAACTGCACACAACTATAATAATACATACAGTGAAATAATTGTGCAGTGCATGTGTATGTAGCTGGTGCTTGAACATAGTTGTGGCGAAGTTAAATGTTAGCCTCACTAATTTACTTGAACAACCAAAGATATCATGTTTTCCAGATTCATAGACATCAGTTACCTGAAAATGATGCACAGGATTCCTCTTGTACTTTTTTTCCTCTTCCTGGCTCCAGACTGCTGTAGTCTTCTCCCAGACATAGAGTTGCAACTTGCATCAATTATAATCATATATTGCTAGCAGCTGCAAACATAAGTGGGGCAGGGAGCGTGTAAACGTGCACGAAAAAAAAAACTTTACATGCTTTTTGGCGTTTGCCTTAAAACACATTTTTAAAAAAAAAATATTTATTAACATAATATCAATATACTTACACTAATATCAATATTTACACTGTTTTAGTTAATATTACAAAATAAATATTTTTAGATATTGAGACGATGCCCTCCTCCAGAGTTGGTGCCCTACGCAACCAGGGTACTCCGCATATAGGGAGCAGCGGTACTGTTTCAGTCAGTTTTGACATATTGGGCTATTTTGATTTTTTTTTTTAAATTAGTGGCAAGAAATGTGCAAAATACATTTTAAAAGCATAGTTTATATATTTAGGTTACAAAAAAGCTAAATGTATCTCTTGTCCTGTTAGTTGGGTGCTTGGCACACTTTTTTTTCCATTTCTTTTCCATATCCTACATTTTATTAGAAGCTCACAACTTCACAATTCATTCATCTTAAATGCTCCTTCCTCAGTGGTCAGTGTCAAGTTTCATATTATATTATTTTAGAATTATATTTGTCCTTTTCTTTTTACAAAACATATGGTTAGAAACATGACTAGGCCCACACGGAATCTGTTCGCGCAGACACCCGCAGATTTTTAGCCAATAATTTGGTCTATTTATCTAGTTGTGTGTGTAAATTTATATTTATTCAGTTAAATGAATTTCAGTAATAATATTGACAAATGTTAAAAATGTTCATATGATTTATTTAAAGAACATTTGTTGAGTAATATTTTGTCTTCTAGTAAATATATTATATGAGACTTGCTTTGTTTACCAAATAAGTGTATTTAGATGGATTTGCATTGTAAACATTAAATAAAAGTTAAAAAGGTATTTTTTTATTACATATATTAAGTTTTTGGTTACGATACTGCCAAAATTATTCCGCATAAATCCAAAGACTTTTTACAAAATTCTGCTCAGAAATAGCAAAAAATATCCACAGATTCTCTCTGGCCCTACATATGACTTCAAACTACATCACATAGGAACTTATCTTTTTGTGACATCAGTTTTAAATTCATAATGTCTAACTTCAGTTAGACATGTACGTAATCATAGTTTAGTATTGCACAGATTTACATATTCAACTTTATTCCATTTTATTTATTTTCCTACCCATCAGATTATGCTACCAACAATGTATTTGAATGGTTCTGAGGCTGGGGTTAGGGATTAGGGTTATATTACAGCTTCATATTACACTACTCCACATTAAAATTTACACAGGTAGCAAACTCTGATGGGTAGCATATTAAATAAAATATTTGAATAAAAAAAAAATGAAATTTACTGCCTCAAGCACAGTACAGAACTCTATTTGTACAGCAGTTGAATATTTTACCCTATTAACCGATGATATTTTGGTTGATATAATACACATTAGCAACAGATAATATGATTTATTAAATAAACAGAATTGAGAATATTCATATGAAATCACATACAAACGATTTAAAGTGTTTTGTAACAAAGGAAACTGAAATTTTGGAAAAACAAAAAACAAGACATGTTTATAAAAACATTCTGGCTATATTGGATCTAATTTCATTGCCACCCCTTGTACTATGTACAAAATCGTCTTTCCAAAATCATACAGCAGCCTCACCCCGTATCATACAGCAAATATGAAACAAACATGGATCTTCCATCTGATTAATGCATTCTGAAAAATCCCCCCTGAGAAGTACATAAGCATTAAACGTGTATCATTGGTGCAAGTAATTCAACCAAAATGGATATGAAGCACTATAGTGTTTAGTGCGGGGCATGATGTGCAGTTAAACTGCTCAATTTTAATAGTCGAACATGCCCGATTACTACCTCAATGATGTGCAATGTGTAGTACCATGATGCATCACATACTCTAGGGCTAAAAAAAATTATGTTATGCTTAGTGGTCGCTTATTAATATAGGAAGTAAATTTGTCAAGTAAAGCAACCAAAAATTGAGTCGCAAGTCAATGAATTTATCTGAGGACAAACAAAACGCTCCAATAATTTTATACTAGGGTAAGAAAATATTTCAATCACACAAATGAGCTGGAATACAAAATCAGAAAATAAAAAAGAATCACATAAGAGCAATTGCCAGCTTTCTCTTTCTCTCTACGCCCTTTGTAAAGTCTGGCATTTCTCACAGCGTTCTACCTCTGCTGAAATAAGGAAGTCACAAGTAGCCGCCCGTTCGGGAATCACCAGCTCTGAGCCGTGTTTGTGCCCTGAGCCCTGGCAGACGGAGCGCTTCTCCAGATCCTCAATGAGGGCGATGATCTCAGCTGCGCTGGTGAGGCGAGACGGGTGGCAGTCATAGAGTTTGTGTGTGGGCAGCAGCGGTTGGTCCTGGACGCTGATGTGGTAGTGAAAGCCGGGCTCGATGTGGATGACGGTATCCGCCATGGTGGAGCGTTTGGAGCACTGCAGGAGCTGTAACCGCGGCCCTTCCACCACCACACAGAACCAGAGGACTGGGAGGACCACGGTGCGCAGAGATCTCAAAAGCGGCATCAGCTCGTGGTTCATGTCCATGCCTTGGACGGTGTGGTCACTGTCTGCCGCGCTGAATATCTGAGTGATCTGTCAAAGAAAGAAGAGTGTGGGCACTAGCTTTGTTTCCATTCACCTATTTTTTAAGCACATTTTGGAAATGTCAAGATGCGCATACATTTTTTTAAAAATGCACAAAAAAACTGAGTAGGACAAACTTTCTATTTGAGAAGAAAAGAATGTGCATAAACTATGATGGAAACAGTTTTACTGAATAAATTCACGCATAAAAAAAAAAGTCATGTGATTTTGTTAGAACAGATCATGTGATGATAAAAATGGGTGCGATGGACAGCATTAATGGACCCTTATCACAAAATTGCTATGGTGGTTATGGTTTAACCTAGTTGTAACATCCTGCTCTTCCTCAGGAAGCTAATACGGAAGTAACTTAAACTGCAATTCACCGGAATTCCACTAGGGCTGGCTCCAAAACAGCACATTTCTGTTGACCACAATGCTAAAATGGCCAACTTTACAGCAGGAAAATAGGTTTAATGCCTGGTACAAAAAACGATTTTGGTGTATATAGCTAAAATTACCCTTAATGACAACTGTGAGGGGGTGAATTTTTTTTTATAACTCATTTTATAAAAAAACTAGTTTCATTTATATTAAGTTACATTAAGTCTGCATAATTAAGGGTGTGGCCACTTGAGTGACAGCTAGGTCTCGTCTGTCACTGTCATGTCACCTCAGTTGATTCCAGCTGAACTCAGCATATGCATTGTATTTTTGTTGTTTTATGTGGATTTACACAGTCAATTGCCTTGGAATTATTTCCTACAATTATCAGATGATATGGCATGCTGTGTGCACTTATTGTGCTCACAAACCATTCAAGTGGCCTCCGTTTCCCAGGTGAGTGAAATTCTTATTCTTGAAAATTCTCAAATAGCCATCTGAAATGTTGTCGAACAGTGTTATGCCTGGTTTTTTTATAAATAGCTTTGCATTTGCTAACACAGACTATATTTGAAGTATTTGTAGGTAATTAGCATTTTCCTCCTGTAGAAAAACGTCATAAGAACAATGCTTAGTGGCTCAATGTATTACAACAGTGTTTTTAAAAGACTAAACACTTTATTAATATAGTACACAATAGCACATGTGGTCAGAACACAAACGAATCGCAAGTAATAAAGTGTTAAGCGCTTCTAAAGAAAAGCCTGTCTAAGCAAGCAGGCATCTGTAGCTCCGCTCAGGCTCCGCCTCTTTGCCACGCCCACTTGTAGCTTCATTTGCGCTTTTCAGAAACATGTGGGTGACATCACGGATAATACGTCCATATTTTTTAATTTATGGGTTTAACAGTGTTTCCCAACCCTGTTCCTGAAGGCACACCAACAGTACATGTAATGAATATCCCTTATCTGAGCCATTTACTTTTTTGTTTTGGAGTCTCTTCTTGTGTTCTGATGAGTTGATTCAGGTGTTTGATTAGGGAGAGGTTGAAAATATGTACTGTTGGTGTGCCTTTAGGAACAGAGTTGGGAAACACTGGTCATCAGCATCTTTAATGCTTGTAAGTTTTTATTGTTAAGATATTTAAAAAAATGTATGAACATTTATATGTATTAATGTATGCATTATATCACATTTGCATCAAATGTCACAAAAAGGAATTACTGCTTGTGCGAGGTGTTTGTAATGCAGAATGTATGGGCAGGACAGTAAATTTGACTATGTTCTCTCTTCTGGCTGCTGTTATGTCCCACAATTTTTTTCCTTTTAAGTCTTGAAACACTATCATGAAGTTTTGACGATTTTAACTGTTTTACTTTAAAGTCTGTATGTAATCAAAATATACAATGTTCATTTTACTAGTGCACATTGTTATTCTTTGTGTGAACAATTATTCCATGCAAGTTCATTTTCTTTTATTTTTTCAGCAAATAGGACTGTAAAAATAGATTTGTTGTGCTCTCCCATTCACTGTGCTTTAAGTTTACCCAGCTATGATGACTTCTACTGAGAAACCCGGAAATGTGAAAAGGGTCCATAGATAAACCAGCAGAGCGAGCACATTGTAAAAGATATGAAATACTAAAATGCCTTAACCAAAGGTGTGTCATCAGTATTATTATTATGATTATATTATTATCACCTCCGTTTTAAGCGAGAGAGTCTCACAAATGTAAATGCCAGCAAACGTTCATTGCGTGTCTGTATTGTCTTCTGAGGCGCAAGTCATTTATTATACAAGAAAAAGACTCACACAGCTTTTCCAAAATCTGTTTTCCTTTTTGATATTTGGCGTCAGTTTATCAGAAATTGATGATTTTGTTGTCTTTGTATCACTGGATGGAAATGCTGTTTTCCAGTTTTGCGCATAAATGTAATTTACATCTTTGTATAGAAACATAGCTAGAGTTACTTTAAAGTTTGTGTGAAATCAAAATTTACAGTGTTCATTTTACTAGCACACATTGTTATTCTTTATGTAAACAATTAATCCAATCAAGTTAATCTATTAATTTTTTTTGGTTTTGGCAATCTTGCTTCTGCATTTGGAGTGACGGTGCTTCTCTGTTGACGTCAGTTTGACAGCTTCAGCTACAATATTTTTAAACCACACCCCCCTTACTTTTAGTATGCTAGAATGTGCAAAAGAAAGCACCGCCCCCTACTCAATATTCTGTTTCAACTAAGTTCATCAACATACTGAAATAAGTCTCAGCAATGTCTGATTTAGGTGGACTTTAATGAGACTCATCAATGGGACAGAATCTGTGAAATGTCTTCTTACCGATGGGCAAGACTCGCCCTCTGATTGTTCATCCTGCGATCGGTTTCTTTCACTTTTAGAGTCTGGATTTCCTGTGCTGTCACACTGAGTGGCAGGAGGAACGTCTGGTCTCTGTAAATAAATGTGAAATAATAATAAGCAATTGCAAGTCCTTTAGCATCTTAGTCTATTGACTGAGTTTAGAGCAGACACATATTAAATTGTATTTTTGTTGATCTGTTCACAAATAGATGCTAAACACAAGTGTAACTGTTTGTCCACTTGTCCTTGCTCAGAATAAAAGTGTCAGTTGATTAAGTTAAGATCACACATTTGTCCACAGATAAAAGCTGATTAATGCACAATCCCGTATTTAGATCATTTAAGATGTCCATCCAAATTAAAAGCATGAGTCTAGGTTGCACGCCACCAGTTTGAGAGCAACAGGTCAAACTGTGACACTATATTCTTATATGCATACACTAATTTGCTGGCAACCCACTAAAATAAGCAGGTTTTAATTTTGAAAAATGGAAAAAAGTACCATGAACTAATTGCATTTTTATTCAAAAATTTCTGTTTAGTGTACAATATAATAATATTATCAAAATTTAAAGAAAAAGTGCAATAATACAGTTATTACAGCACACATACATATACTTTACACAAGGGCTACACAATATATTGTTTCAGCATCTATATCGCAATGTTTGCATGTGCACATCGAAGGATCTGCAATGTTGAATTGAGATTATAGTTGACCAGGAGCCACAGTTGAAAACACTCATAAAATTTTAAAGTTACTGAAACAGAGTATATACAGGAATCAGAGAGTGAAATTCCATACTTTTTAAGACCTTTTTTAAGATACTTTAAGACTTCATCACCACTTAAAGTTTTAACAGGAGCACTGGCGAGATTTTAACAGTATATTTACTAAATATTAATGTAAGAAACTAATCCAAAACTAAAACATACTCATACTGAATAACAATCCATTAAAATCTAGCTAATTCAGCAGTTTAGCACCTATTGAACTGCAGAAATAATGGTGTTGCCTTGGTTAATGCAGTAAAACAAAGCAGCATGATGTCAAATCTAGTAGGATTTCATTGATTTCACAAAATACGCAGCATCTTGATATTTGCAGATTTAATTCAGGTAAACTTTAGCATACAACCATACACTGCGCAATCAAAAATGATAAAAAATTTAATACCTTGCAAAATAGCATTTTAGACTTTTTAATACTTTTTAATGGCCTTACATTTCTCTACATTGATTTATTAACTTTTAATACTTTTTAAGACCCCGCGGACACCTCGTGAAGCGTTCGTCATTTGCAAGTGTTTTTAGGGCTTGTGACTGTGTGAACATTTCAAGCCAGGTAAATCATTCAGGCACAAGAAATTAGACTGTAACTATAAAAAATATGAATTGTCATCATGTTATAGCTGACATTCGATTATTCAATTTGTGTACCTGAATATTGCTAGACTCCCAGAAAACAGTTTATTTCACTTGCATTATTGCTTTACTTCATTTATCAGTACTTGTGACTGATTTATTGTATTTTTGCAGATGCACTTCACTACAAAATTATCAGTCAGTCTCAAATTATGTTTTTTTTTTCAAATAGAGTTATTCCAGTCATCTGGTAAAAATGTACTAAATATTGAATATGTTTCGCAATGTCAGTTTTTTCCAATATCGTCCAGCCCTACTTTACACACATACATACACAAATTAGACACATACAGAGAGTCAAGCCCGAAATTATTCATACCCCTGACAAATTTTGGCTAAAAAGAAATATTTTTACTTAAAGAAATTTTTTTTTGTTCCATAATTATGCTTCTTGTATATCTTGTATGCTGGTTGAATAAAAGTCAGAATTAGCCATGGATATGAATAATGTCGGGCTTGATTGTACATACACACAATACAAACATACGTGCATTACGTACAGGGTTAAATGTAAGTACATAAAAGTAAAATATATCCCGGTAAGAAGTTAAATTTTCTGAATTATTACTCCAGTCGTAAATTTCACATGATCTTTCAGAAATCTCTTACCATGAAATGCATTTTAAAGCTATTCATTTTCAGAATAATAAATATTTCTTTAAGTAAAATTATTTCTTATTAGTTAAATTTTTCCAGGGTTATGAATAATGTCAGCCCTGACTGTCTGTATGTATGAGTCTAATACATGTATTTGTGTACATATGTGTAAAGTATATGTAAATGTGCTGTAATAATTGTATTGCTTTTTTTTAAAAATTCTGTTAATATTGTTTTGTTGTACATAATTTAAAAAAAAAAAAAAAATACAATTAGTTTATAGTACTTTGGTTCATTATCATTAAATCACCATCATTAAAGAGATCACTCAGAGTCTGCCTTCTGATAATACCATGTAGAGAAGAGGAGAAAAAGAATGAGGCACAATACCAAATTTATTTTCTAATAATTTTTACCACTCAGATGAGCTGTTTATTTCCCACTCACTAATCTTTCTTTCTTGCTTGCTTGCTTTTATTCGTTTAAACACAGACAATAATAAGGAGCTTACCCTGGCCACAAAGCCTCTGTTACTGATGCCCTGAAGCCCATTTTCTTTGATCATCTCCACCTGTCCTGTTTGCACCTGAGGGCTCATCTTCTCCAGAGAGAGAAGACAAATCAACATTTATATACAGTAGCTTCTGTTCAAATAATGTGAAAATGCATTACGGCAACCAAGTTAGATTCTTTCTGATATTGAAAAGTTGCTTTGAGATTAGTTTTGGAATGATCACGATTTGATTAATTTTATACAGCTATTGTACAGATTTTTTCATGTTTATGTTGAGAACATACCTCAACTTGTGGATTATAGACTGGCATATTGTTCACCATATGACTGTTTGGCACATCAGTATAACTGTAGGCCTTCATCAGTAAGTATAAAAACAGAAAAAAGTTATTAAATGTGAAAATGATTAAGTGGTGATGTTTTAAGAGTCTGCTGGAATACCTTTCCATTGTAACTGGGGGGCAGGAATCGGTCTCGATTCATCAGGTGAGCTGAATTTTTCTGCATGTACTGTTCAGGCACATCATCTGACATCTCAAAACCCCACATCTTCTTGGACCCTGGTGTACCTCGTGCGTATGTGTACCGCGGTCTGCGGCGGGGCACCCAGCCCTGAGCAAGCAGCTCTGCCTCATCCATCGGCAACAAATGCTTCTGCTCACACAAACATTGAGACAAAATGGTCAATAATTATCCTTTCCAATCTGTTGAGGATCCTTGAAAACTCTTTTCACATTGATATACATATAAAAAGCTCATATCAAATCTCATTTTGCACTAATTTTTAAATCCAGCTCTACTGTGTGGAGTTCATCCGCAAAAAACATGACTTATGAAAACACTTTCTGTTTTTGCCAGATGTAGACACATTTAAAACACAATTTTGTTGACTAATGCCGAGTTCAGACTGCATGATTTTTTAGCCCCAATTTTGACTCGTTGACAGGTTTTGAGAAATCGCTGACAAATGCCTGAAATCACAGGCAAATCGGTGCTCGTTCATGCAAGTAACAATCCCACAGTGTGAACTATCAAAGACACAATCTGAGAGAATCACAGATTAGTCACAGACACCCGTGAGATATTTGGCATGCTAAATATCTGGACATGTCGGCAATTCAAATCATGCTGTGTGAAATGTGTTATGATTAAATATAACAATGAGCCAATGAGAGCGCAGCATCCACTAGTATGGATACCTGCTGGACAGTGGGAGAATGAGGAGAAGTTAAAAGTGCTTCTTGTCAGTGTATTTGGACCCAAGAAATGGAGAAAAAAAACTAGTGGAAATTTGATAGAGGAGCACCCGTGTCTGTTTGACGTGTCATCTGAGCAATACCACAACCAGCTTGAAAATGAAAAAAGTTGGAGAGGAATTGCTAATTTCCTTCAAAACCCAGGTCAGCAAAATAAGTAAATTGTATACCCCACTAAAGGCTTCTTTCTCATTATGTAGTTAATAACAAAAGATATACTACGTGTTTTTGCATGGTTTTTATGTCACTTCTTTCGTGTGTTTGGTTGTGAGACAGTTTGTGTATCAAGACAAAGTTGTCAGCGGTTCTTCCTATTCTAAAGTCATGCAGTGTGAAACCCTCTGTCGCCAATCCATTTTGCAGGGTAAACACAGCAGCGAAGGAACGCTACACCAGATAGTCACGCAGTGTGAAAACATCTGTGAAGTGACTACTTTGAAAATCGTGGAGTCTGAACTCTGCGTTACTTTGTCAGGATATTATTTTCAGACAATTTATGACTGATATTAGACAATCATGCGAGTTAAAGGTCAATGAAATTGTAACAAAACTAAACCAAGTTTCATAAAAATAAAATTTATACCACATTAATAAAAGTAATGGTTTAAAAAGCCCACCATAGCCTCTCGTTGACATTGTCGTAGACGGCATTTCTGTCTTTTTTTATTTCTGCCTCCAAACTTGGGTTTGTCCATGCAAAAGTCACAGGTTCCACAGTCTGTACGACGAACACAGCCTTTACACTTTCCACAAGAACGGCGACGCACCTTTGGTACACCCATCTACAAATCAAATCAACAAACTTTACTATATGAGAACAGCATTTTAAGTCTCAGAGTGCAATTTGCTGTATTAAATATTTGCTGCTCAAGCCTGTAGCACATGACAATTTGAAAAATGCTTTCTATGCCAACTATAAAGCAAGCATTACTACTGTGATCGGGATTGTGTGACTGCAGTGTAATAATGCAGTGTCTTTAACTGTCCAGTTAGAACTCTACCTCATCCAGGCCAATGTCACCATCATTACCCTCAAAGAATACAGACAGATCCTCTGAGTCACTGTACTGCAGATAGCTCTGCTCACAGAAAAACAACATTCAGATTTGTTTTACAGAAAATGCTCCAATTACTGTATTTATAAGATTGTTACCTGTGATTCGTCATAATCTTCAGAGACTGAGGGCTGGAAAAATAGAGAAAAAATAAATGATAAACCATCTGACTCAAGTCATTCAAGGCAAAAAAAAGTTCTCAGAAAGTTCTCAAAACAGAAAAAAACAAAAAAAACTTAAAAATAATTTTCTATAAATATATATATATTTATTTTTTACAAAATTGATAAAAAAAACAAAAACAAATAAACCACACTATAACCCACATATTGTGAAACAAACAATATGTGCATTCATTTAAATATAAATAATAATAAAAGAAAAAATAAAGAGCAAAGTTTTAATCCAGCCAAAATGGCAAAATAATGGGCTAAATGCACACAGACTTTTAATTTTAACCAGCCAGCCTCACGCTTCCGGTGAACTGTCTTTCTATTATAAAATTGCCATGTTTAAGGTCTGACTTCTTTAAAAATCAGCGATCTGAACTGCCTGATAGATATACGATATGAAGTGGGTCTCAGACCAGACAAGAAGCACTGCATTAAATTCCATTTTCCCCCTCACGTCTTTAAAATGTGACAGTTTACTTTACCCCAGTAGTTTCTGCGCTCGTTACACTGTCTTTTATCTCATTTTACGCTTGAACAACTAAATGAATGCTTAAGTCTATTTAACTAACTGTATTGTAATTACATTGCAACATCTACGCTGTAAAAGGAACCTTATGAAATTGCAAATAGTCACATTAAACTTTCACCGGACGTTTATCATTGGTTAAAAAACAGTAGCTATGCATAAATCCCATTGCTGTTGTTGTGCTGCACGATTTTTTCCTTTTTACAATGAGGTTTGTCACCAAGGCAAACAATCCAGATTGTCTTTATTTGTTGCTTAGATATGGTTGTGTTTAAGTAAACCAGAAATTCTGCCTTTCTATTATAGAAGTCACTTGTAACTCTCAACTGTCTGGTTACCAACATTATCCAAAATATCTCCTCAAGTTTAACAGAACACACAATTGTTGAGGTTTAAAAATAACTTCAGATTGAATGTGTACATTATTGTTTTTGGATCAATTATACCTTTAAATACTGCATTAATTGCATAAACATGTACAGTCTTTGGCAGGTGGAAATAAAACCTCAAATGACATATTTTGATCTTTAAAAAAAATTAAGGCAAAATGAAAAACCAAGGGTGAAAAACTTGACAGTAGGAAAAAGTAATAAGAAAATCAGCACACTGCTACTTTAGCTCTCAAAAAAGGATTTATTATAACAAACACTGTGGTTTGATCGAGCACCTGCCTTCAAGAATCTCTTAGATGTGTGCACACTTTTGTTTTTGCTTGCTTAATGACAAACTTTATAACACCCTAACTGTTAACACAATTAAAAGAGGAAAAAGTGGTCAGGCATTTCTAATCAAACTTCTTTGGATTCGCTACCAAGTGGCAACCTCCCGCTCTCCCTCGGGAAGCCAATACGGAAGTAATTAAAACTGCAATTCATCGACTCGCCTTGGGGGGCTGGCTCCAGGAAGTCCAAGTGCTTTCTTTCTGCATTGGTAAATTGGCCATTTTTACAGCTGATAAAAACATGTTTACAGCCTGGTACAAACGATGGCTTTGGTGCATATAGCTATGATTACCCTTCATGACAACTGTGAGGGGGGTGAATTTTTTTTATAACTCATCCGTTTTGTTTTTATTAAGTTATATTAAGTCTGCATAATTAAGGGCATGGCCACTTGAATGACAGCTAGCCCTCGCTGGTCGCCGTCTCGTCACCTCAGCTGATTCTGGCTAATTAGCCGCTGAGCTCGGCATATACATCGTATTTTTGTTTTGGTTAATGTTTCTTTTCACAGTCATTTGCCTTTTAGAATTCTTTTCTGCAATTATCAGATGATATGGCATGTTGTGTGGACTTAATTGTGCTTACAAACCGTTCAAGTTGCCTCCATTTCCCATGTGAGTGAAATTATATACTTATATACCATCTCTATAAATGTATTTGTTTTATTTATGAATGTTCTTTAGACCAGTATTGCACTCCAGAATCTGACAGATTGATTAGCTGTAGGCTATAGAACAGTCATCTGAAGCGTTGTCATACATGGTTAGTGCTGGATTTTATAAATAGCCTTGCATTTACTAACACAGACTATATCTGAAATGTTTGATAGTAATTTGCGTTTTCCTCCTGTCGAAAAACGTCATAAGAACAATGTTTAGTGGCTCAATGTATTACAACAGTGTTTTTAAAAGTCTAAACACTTTATTGATATAGTGTACAACCAAGCACGTGTGGTCAGAATACAAACGAGTCACAGGTAATGAAGTATTAAGAGTTCTCCCAAAGTAAAAAGTCTGTCTGAGCCAGGTCTAAGCAAAATGCTGAGAATCCAGCATGCGTCTGTAGCGCCGCTTACTCTCCGCCTCTTTGCCCTTATTTGGTATCCCACGTTTGGTGCGATGACGCACTAACAAAATGGCGACGGTTGGCCGTGCCTACTTGTCGCTTCTTTTGCAGTGTTTAGAAACCTATGGGTGACGTCACAAATACTACGTCCATATCTTTTAGTCTATGTTCGCTACACATCAGGAAATGTTTGTTTTATCACAATGCCCAGGAAGAAAGACATTATCTATGATCTTAATCTATTGTTTTTAACAATCGGGGATGGAAAAAATTATGATCAAGGACTATGGCACCACAATATTCACAACAAGGTCATCTATCTGATAGCCAAAGTTTGACCAAATTTGGTCAAGCAACAAAACATGGAGGTATATGTGACAAATAAAGGCTTGATTGATTGATCAAATGTTGCTGCTAAATGTTAATTTACAGGCAACTGAATGCTCAATTTGTCACCCATGGCTTTTCCATCTTGGCTTTATTTTTGTTATAGAAATGATGACATGATGTGATTAGATGTGATGTTGTTTATCTGAAGACTTTTTTATTATGCCCTGATTTGGAAAACCGTGGAATTAAATAGGGTCAAGAAAATGTAACATGTCTTAATTTTCTCACATGACCTGACACTGCAGCCCTTGTAAAACCGGCTCCAGATAAGAGGCAGATAAAGAATGGATGAATGAATGAATGTAGAAATAAATGGTTCATAATTTACATGTAATTTTCTAGGGCACATGGAACCTCTATAAAATACAACAAAAAAAATATTATCGAAATAATATATAGTACATTCATTTGATAATTATAAAATAAACATCTGGTTATGGTCTCCAGGCAATTTGCACCACAAACAACACAAGTGTGATCCTTAAACAAACAATACCAATGACGTCTTTAAAAGCATAATAAAGGAGGAGTGTGAAAGGGAAAAAAATGTAAAAGGTGAAGCAAAAAAAAAGCTTTATTTCACTTACTTGTGAAATATATGAATCTGTGCTCATTGAAGATTCCATGTTTGAAAAACGCTCTTCTGAAGCCTGTGGATTAGACAAAAATGGGCTAAACATATATAATAACCCATATATGTGCTTTTAGGAAAGATGCATTGAATTGAGTCAAATTGAAAGTAAGCACAGTTTGCAATGTTCTTTTTAAATCTTAATTTACAACAATGCTAAAAAAGCACGACAAAAATACCACAAATGATCTTCTTAACATTATTAATGATTAAATATTTGTTATGCACAAAATCAGCACATTAGAATGATTTCTGAAAGAGCATTTAAAGTAGCGATGCTGAATATTCAGTTGTCATAACAGGAAGAAATAACAATAGAAATTAAAACAAAATTTGAAATTTCTTTTTAAAAGGTAAGGTTTTGCAATATAATTTATTTCACTCTATTTTGCAATATTGGTGGATATAATGCTACAAAATAAAAAGTATATCTTTTGAAGATAATTTATATGAACATCATAATAGTTGGCTTTATTTTTAGGAATTTCTGACATCCAGACAAGTAGGCCTAAGGAATATCTATTTGATATATTGATAATTGCGGCCAAAAAAGCAATCGTAAGGCATTGGTTACTACCTGAAACCCCTGCAATCCAAGACTGGTTAGAAATTGTATACAACATGTTATAGAAAAAATATTATTTTCACTTTACCTTTAAATGAAGGTATTCAAAAATATTTGGACCAAATAGACTGAATATGTAAGGTTTCTCTATACAAATTTTGTAGAAGCATAAAATAATTGCTAATTGGTTAATCTGCAAGGTACACATTTTCTAATTTAATAACCAGTAAGCTTTCTCTCACAGTCTCCTCTTCAGACTAAAACAAATATTCAATATTATTTAATACAGAGTTTGACTATTATGTGCATATTTGACCCTCCCTGAATTGTGTCAATTTTGTTATAATATTCTTTACATTATTATTTTATCGATACTCTTATTATTGAGTTTATTGACGTTTTTAAATTGTGTTTTGTTACTTTCTAAATTGTATTAAAAAAAGTTCAATAATTGGCAGTGGAAAATGTATCCCCTTATAAGCTGAAAAGTTTAAAAAACATGATATTGATCATAAAAACCTTTTTAAACAAAGCTAATATATAGCACTGTACCTTAAAACTCCTCTCCCTACGAACAGGGTGTAAACATTTCCGTTTACGACATTTAACAACTTTCCGAGAGTGGATATTAAGTCGATGGCGTAGCCGGCCATTTCTGCAGCTAACACATTTCCCACAGTCCACTGTTGTTTGACAAGCCCAGCATCGACCACATGGAACCCACTAAGAACAATAAATCCATAAATAAATACAAAACATACACATACATTTCTTAATCTGTTATACAAAACCTTACATTAAGTAAAAAGACTGTCACCTTTTTGTATGGTTTTCTGACTGCCACTAATGCAAAAAAAACAAACAAAAAAAACAAAGCAAAGAAGAATATAATAACTATGTATTTAAAATGACACAAATTATAATCAAGCTTATTATTAACCAGCACTTAAAAAAACTGAATGAATGGCATTGGACTTACATGATCTATTTTCTATCCTGCAGTCCTTGCACAAAGTTTGTCCTTCTTCATAAGAATAGGTTTTATTACATCTAATGCAGACTCTGAGAACAAAAAAAAGTGAATACAGACATTGCCATCACTGTTCCTAACATTTACACTTTAATGAAAAAATCTAAAAAGGCACTGCTTACCCAAACAAACGTCTAGGACCTCCACTGGCACCATTGACAGGCTTCTCTGAGGCTACAGACACTAGAGGAGGAGTTGGATTTGCAGCATCTTCTGTCAGATCAACAAGAGGTTGAGTGGCGGCACTTAATACAGACCTATTTGTCCCAGGACTCACAAAGGTACTGGGGTTTGATGCAGTAGTGGCATATGGAGGATTCTGGGTTGAAACCAAGCTCTTTTTTTGAGCAGTAGCGAAACCTGCTGAAGACGCTGGACGCTGGACATCTGCCAAATCGCTTCGAACACTGAGTGTAAAGGAGGTTTCAGGTTGTGCCAGAGGAGCTTCTATTTTCCTTCTCTGTGAAAAGCAGATAGCTGATATCAGTGGGAAACTGAACAGCAGAACTTAAATTGGTCTCATTTTTAATGAAGCTTGCATCATTAGCTATGTTTGTGTATTTTATTTTAGGGAAAAGTCACAAATAGCAGGTTTGGATCATTTAAAATGCACTGTGACTGCTGTTTGAACACTACATTTAAGCATCTTCACAACAACCCATCAAGATATACATTGGGTTTAACTTTATGAATTTTATCTGACACAAAATCATTTATTATTGTGTTGGAGGATGTACTTCTGGCGTCATGAAATGTAACATTACATAAAAATGCATTTTTATAAAAGTAGTGCATTTTCTGGGCGTCATGGTGGCGCAGTGGCCTTACAGCAAAAAGGTTGCTGGTTCAAGCCTCGGCTGCGTCAGTTAGCTTTTCTGTGTGGTGTTTGCATGCTCTCTTTATGTTCGCAACTTCACATGGGTATCCTCCGGTTTCCCCCACAGTCCAAAGACTTGCTCTGTAGGTGAGTTGGGTAAGCTAAATTGTCAGTAGTGTATGTGCGTGAATGAGTGTGTATGGATGTTTCCCAGTGATGGGTTGCAGCTGGAATGGCATCCGCTGCGTTAAACATATGCTGAATAAGTTGGCGGTTCATTACACTGTGGCAACCCCAGGTTAATAAAGCGACTAAGCCGAAAAAAATTGAATGAATGAATGAATGAATGAAAGTGCATTTTCTTGGGCTGCATGATACTGGAAAATCTGACATTGCGTTTTTTGTTTTTTTTTCTGCAATATATATTGCAATATTTATACGATTTATTCGGATATATAAATATCAATACTTGGCTACATCAATAATGTATCGCGGATGGAATTATCACAATAAAACACCATTGATATTTTGTCCTAGCCCTATTATTGAATAATCAAATGTAATATAAAATAACAATGTCCTTTCTTCATTACTGATCAACTATGATAATCCCAACTCCACATTGCAGATGCTGTGATGTGACTATTGCGAATGCACACATTGCGATATCGATGCTGAAACAATATATTGTGCAGCCCTAATACATACATTCATTCATTCATTCACACACATACTGTACAAGCAAGTGTGTATGTGTGCAAAACAAATTATACCTAATCTTTAAATTAAAAAATTCTAATGGACAAGCTAAATATGAAATATTTAATTTATTTGATAGGGCCTTATAATGCATATACATGACTAGCCAAATAAATAAATAACATATGTGCATGCTGTACGTACCACTCTAGGTTTTCTTCGAGATCCTTCTCCAAGAAACTGGCCTGATTTAAAATCAAAATTTGTCAGGTCCACAGAATGGCCAATGTGTTTAGTAAGCTCAACCCTGCTTCTGACTTTACGACCTCTTGGACTGAAATGAAAAAAAAATATAAAAATTAATTGTGACGCAAAATAAAAGCCCCATTGTGCACAGTGAATCCATCAAAATTTATTTTAGCCAATGTAAACATACCTTATATAATATGTATCACTGCGTCCTTCACTGGTCCCCGATCGGCGAAAAACCTCCTTGCGTTTCCATCCTTTACCTAATGTTGGCCAATCTTCCCAGCCTTCATCAGCCTCAAACTGTGTTTTCCTTCTAGCTCTCCTAAAAGAAAAACATACATCTGTTTTACTCCAAACGTAGTCATGCAGTTAGAGTTTCTGCATGTCTCCTCTAGACCTTTTAAGACCATTATCAATGTAAATTTATATTCTTAACATGAGTTGCCCTCATTTGTAGCAATTATTTATTTTTGAACTAGCAAAATAAAATACACCAGAGAATAAATAATAATAATAATAATATAATCTAACGCAATGCTTCTCAGAGAGTCACTTTTGACCTACCTGTGGTTGTGTTTTGATCATAAAATTTTCTGGCACTTAAATTAACCAACTTTTAAATGGACACTTTTGCACTTGTTATTAACATATATTTTTAAATGCCCTTGTCTTAAAATTGTAGATGTATGTATATGTTTGTTAAACACCTTTTGTTATAACCAACTTAAGGGTTGTTCTGATACTGATACTAGAAGCAAAAATACTCACCGATACTGCAAACATTCTGGCATTGGTATCAGTGAGTATTTGAAATCGTAAAGTAATCCGAAACCATCTTTCTAAATGAGATATAAGCCCGCTAGCTTTTCTAAACACTGCAAACCCGAAGTACTTATTCGCTGTTCAAAATGCAAACACAGGAGGTTGTGCTTTGTTGACATAACAACCACTGTTAGAGCAGCGAAAAATTATTATTTAAAATTATTTAAACTATTTAATTTAAAATTGTACGTTTCAAAGAGGTTATTTTACTATATTATTCATACTCATTTTTAATATTTCTTTATATTTTTATCACTGATTTTTATATAGTTATAGTGTAAAACTAGACCAGATTTTTTTTTTCAGTTTATGGTGTTTGATTTGTGGCTGAACCTGTTTCAATAAAGTAAAGTAAATAATATTACTCTTTAATGTCCGATAATAAAAATACTAATTTCTACTCTCAACATTCACCCACTGTATGTATTTGTTTATGTTACATTAATGGATAAGTCCAAAGCACATTGTAAATTAATTCTGTCAATTTATACAGGGCTAGAAGTATACACAACTGTATCAGCATTACTCTGAGCTCAGGTATCAGAATCAGAAAGGGAAAAAGGGTATTGGAACATCCCTAAATTTAACCAATTGAAATGTAAGATTTGGACCGTTAAGAACTCCTGATCTAAATGAATGTAAGATAATTTCAATTATTAAGGTCACATTGTACAGAGATGGGAAAATAAAGACTGATTTGAAATCAGGGTTTCTGCAGTTTTCACCAAGTTAAATTTAAGACATTTTTAAGACCATTATAAAGGAAATTTTTGACTTATACAGGGCTAAACGCTAAGGATTTTTTCTGAATATCCCAGTTGGAAAAGATTTTCACTTGCCCTATCAAAAAATATTATAACCTAATACAATTAATAATACAATAATAATAATTTAATAATAACAAATATAGGTCAGTATCCTCAGCAGTAAATACATGAAGAACTTTTAAATAAATGTTATTGTAAGAAAAATAATTACACCATTATGGTAAATGGAGTTAAACATTATTATTATTTTCTAAAATAAAAAGTTAAACGTTTTATTGAGATGGATTGTTGTTAATTTGGATGAGTGTTGGCCAGATAGCTATACATGAACAAAGTGAAATTAAGAGCTGTTAAAAAAAATTAAGACCTACAAAACAATATTTCAGTAGATTTAACACTTAAGGCCTAGAAATGTGTTTTTGAGATCTTAGACATTTTAGGACCCCGCAGAAACCCTGGAAATTATTTATCACCAGCTAGAACATAAGGTACTTTAGTGTATTTTTTTAATTTAACATTTTAGACCTCAAGTTCCTGCAGAAACTCTGCTACAATTGAAATGATTTTTATTTTTTAAAGTTTGGCATGATGTCGGTACATACCCAGCACCTCTTCCGCCTCTGTCTCCAGTGCTTTTCAGAACCACACTCCCACTCAACTCGCTTCCCGCGATGCTCTCAACTTCTCCATCAACGCTCTGAGAATCAACATCTTCACAATCTTCTTCAAGTGGCTCCAACCAGTCACAAGAAGGATTGTCAATATCTTTAGAAGATTCACCTTGCTTCGCGGTTACAGCTTCTTCGCCTTTTTTCTCGGTTACAGCTTCTTCACTTTTATTCTCGATTACAGCTTCTTCACCTTTATTCTCGATTACAGCTTCTTCACCTTTATTCTCAGTTACAGCTTCTTCACCTTTATTCTCGGTTACAGCTCCTTCACCTTTATTCTCAGTTACAGCTTCTTCTCCTTTTTCGGTTACAGCTTCTTCACCTTCCTTCTTGGTTACAGCTTCTTCACCTTCCTTCTGAGTTACAGCTTCTTCATCTTTTTTCTGAGTAACAGATTCTTCAGCGTCCTTTTCAATAACAGCTCCTTCACCTTCCTTTTCAGCTGCATCTTCCTCTTGGTTTTTGTCTGTGACATGATCCTGGATGTCTGTGCTTGTCGTAGACTCTTTGTTTTCCTCTGAAGTTGCATCTTTTTCCTCGGTTGCTGTTTCTGCAGGTGTTTCAGCTGCCACTTCCTCTGTGTCCATGGTAGTAAAGCCACCTTATTTTTTCCTATTTGAACTGCGATTAGAAAACATACATTAAGACATACAATGTTTTTCAGCAGCATAATAGTAGTCAGAGGAGTTTAAGTGAAGCTTTTACATCCTTATAAAGTCGAGTAATCTGCATACTCTTTGTGCTGTGTGTTATACATTCGATTCAGGCACCCGCATTTGCATTCAACGTCCTATTGCTGCATTACGGAAGAAAAAAAAACAAATGTTTTGTTTACTAAACCTCGACTCTTGGTGCGCTCTAGGTAGCCAACACGCTAGGTTTTGAGACACAGCCTAACAAGTATCAGCGCAAATAGTTAGCATGGTGGCTAATGTGCTAGCAAGCGTGAAATTATTGCAAACGACACTGTATAGTGAGGTTTGCTTGTACTATTTGCGGAGTTTTGTCGTTCGGTTACATGAAAAGTCATAAATACGACGACGACAATTTTAAATACCTACCTGTAAACCCCTTAACGAGCCACACATTGGTAAATTTTAAATAACTGACACAGAAGAGGAGCCGGAAGTGCTGCTGTAACCCGGAAACCCGTGACTCGTTTGGAATAATTAAAGCTCCCGTCTCGTGGCACACAAAGCTGAGTTAATGTTGTGTATCTATCTTCATATTAAATGATCTATCTTCCTTTCAGTTCACCTCATATGAGTATTAGGCAGAGTTATCGTATTTTTTGTATACTGTTAGAGTTGTTGTTTTTAGAAACTTGGCTTTTACCTAGGACATATTGGACAATACATATAGGACAATACAAATTGGTGTAAGAAAATGTGTAATTTATTTAAATTTTCTATATTAATGTATTATTAATCACTATTATTCATAATTATCCTTTATAAAATGTAATGTTCTTTCAATTATATTACTAGATTATGCCACCTATTTCTGATATTAAGTTATTCTTTTCTTGTTTAACATTAGTATATTGCATGGACTCTTTGACATTTGAAATATTGTATACGTAAAGGCCCGTCCACACCAAGCACAAAAATGACTAATATATATATATATGCATATATTTGTATCCATACATACGCACGATAATGATCTGTTTATTTAGATAAGTGGTTCCAAAAGTTGGGGTCAGGACACCCTGAGGGGTCGCGGGGCAATGTCGGGGGGTGGCTTGGTGATTTTCAAAAGTGAAATAAATTTTATTAAACAATTATAATTATCTGCTGCAGTAGATTGATTTTATGACACCAGGAACTAATTATGGCACTCAAATACAGTAAAAAAATAAATAAATACAAAGCACAACATGGAGGATGATCTCCAAGTAGTGGTGTCCAAAATTAAACCAAGAATAGACTTGAGCTGGAAACATTGTGCCCACCAGTAGGTGAAATTAATATTAAATTAAATGAATAAATAAATGACTTTAAAAAACTGTATTGTCGTTAGACTGTTGCACTTAATTGTTATGCTCGTGTTTATATACATATGGTTTATATTGGCCTATTGTGTGTGCAACTGTAGGCCTATATTTACAATATACACACCTCTGAGAATAATGGGGGTCACAAATCACTGGCATTGTTATTTTGGGGGGTCGCGGTAATTGGGCATATCTCTTGTAACCAGCAGGTGTTCTCAGTGTGCTACTACCGAATCTGAAATCTCCTCGCTTCCTTTCCTGATGCGATCATGCGAGAGAAGGAGGCAAGGAGTCAGGTGAAATGATTTATCCTCTTTATAGCCTACATCACTGATTTCGCTTGCCTGTCAGCTTTCTTGATATTACAGAGAACTTTTTTTTACAATATACCTCTACAAAATACCATGTGGTCTATTTTGTGTTTTACTTAGCCTAAATATTATTCCCTGTTATTAACTGCTTTATAATTGTGCCTAAAAAAGAACTGTGAAAACCAAACCACATTAACAATAACTTATGCTTAATATTCACATTAATGTGTGTTTGAATTCTCAACATAGGGTTTATATTGGCAGAGATGTGAAGGGGAGGAGAATTTATAACATGCGTGGTTCACGTTTAGATAATGAAACACTTCAGCGAATTTTTTTTATTTTTATATTAACATTAGGAACAACATAAAACCTGTAATTTGCACTAATATTAGTAGTGACTTAGATGAATACAAATAAATACACAATCATCTTTCATTTTCATTCATTCATTCATTTTCCTTTAGCTTAGTCTCTATTTCAGAGGTCGCCACAGCAGAATGAACCGCCAAGTATTCCAGCATACATTTTAAGCAGCGGATGCCTTTCCAGCCACAACCCAGTATTGAGAAACACCTATAGACATGTTTTTGAACTGCAGAGGAAACCCAAACTCAACACAGAAATGCCAACTGACCCAGCTGGGACTCGAACCAGCCACCTTCTTGCTGTGAGGCGATAGTACTAAGCTACCGTGTGGCCCATCTTTTATTTTCTGTAAGCTTATTAAACGATTTCAGAACATATTTTGGGTTATTAGCGATTACTTAAACTTTCTTGGATTGATTTGTAAATTTTCCATGTTAATTATTACAGAATATCTGTTATTCCAATTATTGATTCAACATTGTTGTTCAGATAATATGATCATTTTAAAACTTAAAGACTTTGACTGACTGGATCTCATCCCATCGATTTTTTTTTGCATCAGAAATACATTTTAAAGCTTACATAAGTTTTATCTGGTAAATCCTTATATTTTTTAAATGTGGTCATAGAAAGCTTGTGTATTTTTTGCAAACAAGCAGAGGCAACACAGTATTTCTGTTTTTTGAAGCACATTCCATTAGACTAAAAAACATGATTTAAAAATATTATACTACACTGTAAATCCCAAAAAGTTAAGGTAACTCAAACCATTTGAGAAAACCAATTTCAACAAACCAGTTAAGTTCAAAAACTAATCCTAACGAGTACAGTGAACTTAATCCATTTGAGTAAACGAAGCAATTTGAGCACAGTAAAACACAATTAATGAAGAGAATTAAAAACAACTAAGCACAGTAAAACCCAATAAATGAGAACTCAAACCAACTGAGTTCTGTAAAACCCAATAAGTTA
Organism: Danio tinwini; assembly: GCA_903798205.1. Lineage (NCBI taxonomy): Eukaryota > Metazoa > Chordata > Actinopteri > Cypriniformes > Danionidae > Danio > Danio tinwini. Next base: position 8,463,736 of record CAIGQZ010032461.1, on the reverse strand, counting down.
AGGCAACTCAACCCGTTTGAGGAAACCGATTGCTACAAAACATTTGAGTTAAAAAACTAATCTTTATGAGTACTGTGAACTTACTCCATTTAAGTTGAAGTAACAAGGTATTTAACTCATTACCTTCAACACTAAATCTCTTTTCAAATGAGTAGAAATAACTTTCAGTAAATTTTGAGTTAACTACACTCATTTCATTTGATAATGTTGACTGTTGGATTTTATAGTGTACTGAAAAAGAATGCCCTGGAGTGCACTACAAATCCTAATTTTATATGATAAAGACAAAGATTTTCTTTAAACATCTCTGTATAATATTCTGGCGATGCGGTGACGCAGTGGGTAGCGCTGTCGCCTCACAGAAAGATTGCTGGTTCGAGCCTCAGCTGGGTCAGTTGTCATTTCTGTGTGGAGTTTGCGTGTTCTCCCCGTGTTGGTGTGGTTTGGGTTTCCTCCGGGTGCTCTGATTTCCCCCACAGTCCAAAGACATGTGGTATAGGTGAAATGGGTAGGCTAAATTGTCCGTAGTGTATCTGTGTGTGAATGAGTGTGTATGGATGTTTCCCAGTGATGGGTTGCAGCTGGAAGGGCATCCGCTGCTGTGGTGACCCCAGATTAATAAAGGGACTAAGCCAAAAAGAAAATGAATGAATGAATGTACTATTCTAGGAGATTTTAGGAGTAAATTTGGAGACATTTTAGAAAGGCAATAAGATGGGTAACTATTTGCAAATTTATGTAAAAAAATACACATAAAATTAAGAAATTTGAAGTCTTCCAGGGGTTAATTTTATTTATTTTTTATTGCAGAGAAATACAATTCACAGCATCAGTAGACATATGTCACTTTTACAGTTTAAATTCCCCAATCAGGGACCAAAGAGGAAACACAAATTTCTTTAAAGACCAAACATATCCCTTTGCCTTATTTTACATCATCCTTATCATCAAAACTATATACAGAAAAAAAGAAATGAGATAGAATAAAAAAAAAGGGGGGGGAGGGGGTGAAAACAGTATTACCAGTAAAAATAAATCTTAACATTCTATAGAAGAAAAACTTTAGGTTGAATGGGAGTAATGTACTCAATCAATTTAAACCGTAAGTCAACAAATATATCTTGGTTGTGCACACTGTAGGTAATTTTCTCCATATTGAATATATTTTTCAAAACATCAATTAAATCTTGCTTTTGTGGTGGATTAGGTTTATGCAGCGTCTAGTAATGGCTTTTTTAATTGAAGCAAGGATGACTCTATACATGTATTTGGGTTTTTTTCCCAAAGGAATCCATTGACAGCATACCCAAGTAAAGTACCTCAAAGCTGAAATCAATATTTAAAATAATTTTTAAAATGCTATCCCTTTCCCTTGTGTGAAAATGATTAGCGTCCTGTAAACCGCAATGCCTCCAACAATTTGAGTTCCCATAAAATGACATTTTCTGTTTTAGAGTAAGGAAATAACGAATAATATTTCTCCAGCAAAATTCTCTCCAATATGAAGAACGGGAAGTAGCACATTGTAATTGACATATATTTAGCCAATCCTCATTTGAGATGATAATGCCACTTTCTTTCTCCCATCTTTCTTTAATGTACAGAGATAAATCCCCTTGTTGATCCATCAGTGATTTATATAATTTAGTTATAGTTTTTGACAGTGGTTCAGCCATATACAGTAAGCTGAGGAGAATAGTTTAACTAGAGCACTTTTATTCGTATCACCATCAGTGTCTTTTTTAATGTTTTGATAGAAATGTTGCCGGAGCTGAAGATATCTAAAGAAGTCTTTGGAGTCTAAATACAATTTTTCTTTTATTGAATTAAAATCTAATACATATCCTTTATCCATAATTGAAGAATAAGTTGTTAGCCCTTTCCTAGCCCATATTTTAAAACACATATCTAAAGTATTTGGTTTAAAGTCTGAGTCATATGAAGCCCACTTCAAAACCTTCATAGAGTCTGTTAGATTATAAATCTTAATGATCTCAGACAAATTTTTTAAGGTTACTTTTATCCATTGGTCATTTTGCTTTAAGTTTTGATCCACAATGATTGCTTGAATAGGAAACTCATCGAACCAACCAATCTCTGTGTCCTTCTATCTTGCTTGGTATTCTGGATTGCGCCAACAGACTATCCATCTCAGTTGTGCTGCCCAGAAATATTTTTGCAAACATGGAAGAGCCACCCCTCCTTCTTCTTTACTCAATTGCAGGGTTTTAAATTTCACCCTTGGTTTCTTGCCTTGCCATATAAATCTGAAGATCAGTTCATCCCAATCTGAAATTTGTTTTTTAACAAGGGGAACAGGTAAGGACTGAAATAAGTAAAGCAGTCTTTATGTTTTGTTTGATTGAGTCTATTCTAGATTTCATGTTGAAAAACTGTAGAAGACTCCATCTTGCAATGTCTAATTTTATTGTCTTATTAATGGGACCATAATTAAGCATTTCTAAATAGGTCATATCCCTGGGGATATATTTATTCCTTAATATTTAATACATTTAGTGTGCCTAGGGGTTAATTTTTAATATTTTTATAACTTTAAAAAATGTCTTTTAGACTAATGGAATGTAGAGCATTGGGAGACTCAAAAATACAACAACATATGCCTTTGCAAAACTGAAAAACAAAACAAAAACAAAAGTACCATCTTCTGTGCTTTTTATATGTATGCTTGAATGTCACTTTAATGGCATTTTGTGTTTATATGTCTTGTAATATTTGAATTGTATGTTTACTTTCATTCTTGTATCTAAATATTAAGCTTATTTCAAGGCTGTATCTGCTCCCATGGCTATATTCCCGTTTTCCTTGTATTGTTCATTTAAGAATTACAAAAAAAACATAAACATAGACCATATTCATAGGATGTTTACTTATATATTGTTCTGTACAGTACTGCTACATGACAAATGTCAAATTTTATATTTTTATAAAAAAAATTTGTAACAAAATGTTTTATTTAATATCATTTGAATCCTACTGAAAAACAGCACTGCTTTAAATGCTTTAAAAATGTCTTTATAGATGTAAACCAAGCCTACACTCTTAGAAATAAAGGTACGCAAGCTGTCACTGGGGTGGTACCTTTTCAAAAGATACAAATTTGCATCTAAAAGGTCCATATTAATACCTCAAGGGTACATATTAGTACCTAAAAAGTACAAAAGTGTTCCTCTTAAAATTTGTGGGTACTAATATGTACTTTTGAGGTTCCAATATTGATCCTTTAAGTACAAATGTGTACCTTTTGAAAAGATACCATCCCAGTGACAGCTCGCGCACCTTTATTTCTGACAGTGTAGTTTCACATAAAATATGCATAAAAATAAGCAGTGGAATATAAAAAAAATATATTAACTAAATGCACATCTTACAATTAAATCTATCCATCTATCTATTATTTGAGCCGGCAGCTAGCTCTCTGTAACTCTCATGTGGTCGCCCACTGAAGCTAAGCAGGGCTGCGCCCGGTCAGTACCTGGAAGGGAGACCACATGGGAAAGCTAGGTTGCTGCCGGAAGTGGTGTTAGTGAGGCCAGCAGGGGGCGCCCAACCTGCGGTCTGTGTGGGTCCTAATGCCCCAGTATAGTGACAGGGGGACTCTATACTGCTCAGTGAGTGCCGTCTTTCGGATGAGACGTTAAACTGAGCTCCTGACTCTCTGTGGTCATTAAAAATCCCAGAATGTCCTTCAAAAAAGAGTAGGGGTTTACCCCAGCATCCTGACCAAATCTGTCTCCTCTCCACCAATCAGCTGGTGTGCGGTGTAGCACAAAATAGCTGCCGTTTCGTCATCCAGGTAGATGCTGCACACTGGTGATGGATGAGGAGACCCCCCTCTCATTGTGTAAAGCGCTTTGAGTACCCAGAAAAGCGCTATATAAATGTAAGGAATTATTAGAAAATGTACATTTTCATGGATAATGATTTAAAATTATTCCTAATTTATGTATTCTCAGTAATTATTCTGTATATTGTGTTTTTGCATATATGATAGTTACATTAGTACATTATTTAATGAATGGTATCTAGAACACAAAAATAAAAATAATACTGTTATAATTCATCACTTGGACACGTGAAATGACTCCTGCAGACTACGGGAGACACATTAAAAAGATGTTTAATGTGAATGGTCAAATAGTGGCAAAATATACAATATGAAAAGTGTACAAATATAAACAGCAGGGTTTTTTCACGTAAATACTGACTACTGAGATGGCTATCTGTCTTTGCTGCTGCGGAGGTCGGTGGTCAGCGGGTCATGCTGGATGGTCTGGTGGAGCATGAGGGCCAACAGCCCCGCTCTGTTGGTCATAGCCGTCCTCACATTGCGTTCCTGTTCAAACAATTCGTCCAGCTTGTACCACTGTTCAAAAAAAGGAAAAAACCCCCAAATCAAATAGATAATTTAATTACTGGATAACTTTAATTAAGATTTAACTTTTTAGCTTAGTGTTAGTGTGTTATGTTGCAGTTTGAGCATTGATAACATCTGCAAAGGTGTAAAAACCATAACGTTCAATGCAATGAGACATTTTTTATCTGGTAGTGACTATGAATGAGTTTTTCCTAAGTTTGCGACATCCCCAACACCCAAGCTTACATAAACCCCACCCCCAGATGTGACATTTCCCTCAATTTTCAGTTAGCAAACAGTGAAATAAACGCACTGACCAATCAGAGCCCAATGTGTATTTCTAGGGGGAGGAGCTTCATAGAATTATTTCAAGAATGGTGGTGTACAATTAAGGATAAATATGTCAAGTTTAATGTGATGTTTTGAGAATAAATACTGAAAGTTACAGTGCACCCCATAAACAAGATGAACAATTCAAAACAGTGTGTTGACCACAAGTTTAAAACTCCCGTGGAGATTAACGTGACTGACCACTCTGACGCGCTCCAGGTCCACCTCGGCCCGCCTGAGCTTTTCCCAGCAGTAATGCTTGTTGCACTTGCGTTTGGAGACCCTGCAGTAATCTCCAGTCGGATCGAACACGTTACGCACTAGTGGACATCCACACACCTCATCTGACGTGACCTGTGAAGCAGAAAAAAAAAGAAAGTGATTTCCTAAACATATATAATGCTATGAAGTGGTTCAAAATTGGTTGTTTTAATTAAGACGTTTTAAAGAAGAAACACTGTAAAACTCTCACCTTTGGGTCTCTGGAATGTTCTGGACATAAAACTTGCAGTCTCTTGCAGTATGTTTTACTCTGGGGGTTGTAAACATCACAGAAAAGTCTTGTTGCCCTGATAAGAAGAAATGTAAACAAATAAATAAATAAATATGTATGCTTACAACAACTGTATAATTTAAAGTAAACAGAATCCAACATTAAAGTAAATAATGCAAAATGTTTTATTGTAAAAGGGAACCCTTGACTACGTTACTAATTGTTGTTTACTTTTTAAATCACTAACAGAGTTGACATTTTACATTATTTTGTGCTTTAGCTCAAGATTCGAACCTCAAACCATATAAAAGAGACTTTTATGCACTGTATATTCAGCAATTATTGTTTTTAAAAAGTGATAGGAGATTCACTGAAATATATAACAGAATTGACAAATAATTTCTTTACTATTGGTGTATCCTCAACATTTTGTACAAATTAATAAAAGAAAATTAACTGACATGCCTCAATGCATTCCTGAGTGTTCTCGTAAAAGCAAAATACATGCTTTTTTCTATCAGTGCTTCAAAGATTGTTATATCGATTTTAACCAAAGTAACAGAGTTGACCAGAATAGGGACAGACACAAAAAAAAAATAACTGAAATATGTAATAAAAATACTGGAAACAGATGTTTCATGAAACTGTTTAGATAATTAGAGAGTAAACACACACACACAAAAATATAAGATTCAGTAGGCAAACCCAATGTCCCTTAATACACATCCAAACACTATTTTTAGAGTTGTTATTATGTTTATTATTATAAAAACATTAAAAACATTGTTTCATTAAAGTTTTTTTTTTTTAATAATCGGTTTATCTAGGAGGCACAAAATGTAATTGCAATTCTAGAATCTGAGTGCTGGAGAAGCGCAAATTGGGCTATTCTATCTAAATAGACACTCTGGCACAATTACTAATATTAAAACACTTTAAAGATAAAATATTTGGACCTACAGATAAGAGTAAGTCACTGATTTATGAACTAATATTCTGCTTAAATAACACATCTAATAACAACATTTAAGGTTTTATTTAAAAAAATAAACTTATGGTTATATTGTCAGTAATTATTTTTTAATCCTGAATGTCTGGTGTTAGTTATGGCCTAAAGTCTTAATTTCGGTGCATCCATAGTATTTCCGCGACATTTAAAAGAAGAAGTGTTGCATCAAAATCATTTCAATATAGCTCTCTTACCCTTCTATTCTGGTAGGGAAAATGGAACCGAAAGATGTCTGGCTTTCATACTGTAAAAAATAAATAAAAACAATTAAATATTGAATGTGTTCATACATCACTGATTTCTGGGCTTCTAAACCTTATGTTCACCTTAGCATAACATCTCTCCATATGTCTGAGCGCCACCTTGGGGTTGACGGGGTGACTGCAGGACACACAGAAGATCTGAAGGTCTGTGTCCTCACTGTCTGTTTCGTTCACCTGCAAGAAAAGACATTAGTTTATACTACAAATGTAGCCCCCTCCGACACGCCAGTTCCAGTTATCCTATAAAATTCTAATGACATCAAATGTAAACTCACGTCCTCATCCTGGAGGACCAGCTGCTGCTTGGCTTTGGCAATGATGCCCTCGAGCTCGTGAAAGCGGCGCTCCATCTCTGCCAGGCGCATACGTGCGGCCTGCTGCTCTCGGCGGATACGCTCCAGCTGTTTTTTACCCTGCTCCTCCGCAATGCAAGGGCTTTGCTGCCACTGCTGGATGCGCTGCGGGAGGATCTCATAGATGCGACTGCACAGATTGACACATTATGAAGTCAAGTGATTGCAAATGTGATATTGTGGGACACCCTCAGGGCTCTACTGTGTGAATTAAAATAATTACTTCATGTGACTGTGAAATAATATTCAAACACACTGGAACAACTGACCCAATCACAACTCATGAACTATTATTTAAATGCAATCAAGTAAAAATTAAAAATCACTACAATGCCCAAATGCGCATACACTCAAAGGACATAGTAAATAAACAAAAAGCTGATAAAATATTAGTAGTAGTGATGTGCAGATACCTCCGATACCAGACCTTTATCTTTATAAGATCGATTCTCTAATAAAAACATACTTTTGATACTTCAGTAATTTGAGGTAATTAACATTATTAACAGGAACATAGTGGAAAGTAACTACACTAATGAGATCTTTAAATAATATGCAGTTGGTGGGAACTTTTTTTTTTCCGCCTGGGAAAGTGCGTAATGGGCTCAGTGCAGCTCGTCAGTCACTTACACAGTCAGTCCAGTCACAACAATAGCAGACTGAGAGCGTAAACGAAGTAACGTGTGAAGCTGCATCAATCCCACAATCAGGCAAGGCATGATTTAAATGATTTGCCATTTCATAAGGTTTACTGTTTTTACACTAATATTTTCTTTTTTTGATCATATCCATTTTTCTGTTGTTTTCTTAGCTCGTCTATATTGTAAATGAGGCCCCTACCTCAATATACTTCAAACGATTAAAATATATATATATTTTTTAAATACTATGTTTTGAAGCTATGATTTGAAAAACACTACTTTTCCCACATTTATTTAACACATCAGTATCGGAATTGGTATCGCCGATACCAGCCTGAATTTTACTCATTATCAGATCAGAAAGGATACATGTGGTATCGAACATCACTAATTTGCAGCTTGTGTTATGAAGAAATACATCACATTTTACTGTAAACTTTTGCCCCAGAAACGATAGTTTTGGTGGTATTATTATCATATAAGTGCCATTTGACCAATCAGAGCAAAGTAGGCTGTTTACAGAAGATATTTAAAGGGCACCTACATAAGTCTTTTGTGTCTCCAGAATGTGTCTGTAAAGTTTCAGCTCACAACACCCATCAGATTAGTTATTATACCTTTCAGAATATTTTCTGCTCTAAACACAATGGAGCTGTTTTTGTTGCCTGTGCCTTAAATGCTAGTTCTCCCTGCCCACTGTACCCACGTGCCGGTCAGAGAGTGCCTCAATCTCCGGCTGCGTTAGATAAACAGCACAGTGACAGACATGAAGGAAGCAGATCTCAACTAACGTTTGTGAGAAATACTACAGTAAGAACTTTCCCAATGATTATTTGATGTATTTGATGTGGAGCTAATTCAAGCCTTTCTGCAACGATGAATCACACAATGTCATTACAATGTTCACGCATACACACAAACACATAGTGTGTGTGTAGAACTTTGCACTGTTTTTCCACACATGTGACAGGATACATGTTAATATCCACTGCTGTATGGACATCTATTATGTTAATGTAAAAATAAACCTGATTTACCGTCCACAAGCGTTAATTGAAGAGCCTTCTTTCATAATTGTACTGACACGCAGCTGTGGTGATAAAGCAAAGACGGTAAAACAGCTGTAATTCATTACAAACATGCACTGTTTTAAAAACATTTTAAACTTGTGAAACTCATTCTTGATCACATTTAATGATGACTGATGATCACAGAGAGCTGAACAGATCTTTTAATCCCGGTTTCTTTACACATGTCCTGTCTTGTTGATATGATCATACACGTTACTACGGAGACATGTTAACACGCAGCTGAAATCGAACTCTTAGGTCACGTTGCAGTGGGGCTCAAAATGGGAGGGATTTGGATCCTATATTAACGTCAGGAAGTTAAAAATAGAGACTTGTTGTCTTTATATCACCCCAATATGACAGTGGACACACTATACCTACACACAGTTCTGTCCAAACAGCTTACAAAAGATGATTTTTATCATAGGTGCCCTTTAAACAAGTAATTTCTTATACTATGAGAACAAATGCACAGAAAATAAAGTGTTTTCCTCAGATGGACATAAATCTTATTGTAGTAGACCTCCAAAGCAAAAACAATGAACTTTTTCAAAACAGTACATTAGGGGCACTTTAAAGCACATTAATCTGGTATTGGTATAACCTTGTGTTCCACACTGGGCAGCTGCACTTAATGAAATAACCTACTTGGCGGCCAGCTTCATGCCACAGTCCTCAGAGCAGTATTTTGAGTTTGGCCGTGCAGGTTCAATGCAGTTCGGCCCCAGGCACTGTTGCGTGTCTCCTCCGTGTCTGCCGTCTGACCTATCACTGTGTCGCAAACGGTCTCGGTGCTTCTGCTTCTGCTTGTGGCGACGTGACTCTTTCTGTGAATGATAAACAGGATCAAATGAAGATCAATTCTGTAATGCAATCAAATATGTATTAATGATTCTGCTCCCCTTTGTACCTTCTTGTCAAATTTCTTGTCTCTCCTCTTGACGTGCTTGACTTTTATAGCTTTCTTCCGCGGAACAGGACTGTAAAGTTGGCCATCCTCATCCTCACTGCCCCATGACTACATAAATATATATAAAAATAAAAAAAGCAGATTCATTTTAAAGTGCTGAGACCTAACGCATCATCCCTAATAAGCAGATGTACTTTTGTACCTCTTATAACTTGACAGGAATTCAAATGAATATATATACTAAGTGGTTGTGGTTGAACTGCAGCAATTAGTAGTTACCGCATTTCTGTCCTTGTAGTGCTCATATGGATCCATATCGTTCTCATCATAATCATCAGAGTATCGTCTATCCCTGTGCATTATATTGTCTTTCCTCTCACGCAGTGAAAACTCCTCATCCCGAACACGCAGCATTTTCTGTAAAAACAATATGAGGGGAAAATTAACATCAAAACAAGAGCTTAGGAATAAACAAGCTAAATGGAGAGACAGTTACCCGAGCACGAACGACACACTGCCTTAGACGACACTTCTGACGAATCTTGTTTGGGCCTCCAAATTTCTTCATGTCTTTACAGAAGTCGCAATGACCACAGTCCTCTGTCCTGGTGCAGGGTTCACATTCACCACACATACGGGCAGAGCGCTTCACCTGGAACACAATGTTAGAGGACAATGTTGTTGTTTTTTTATTAAAATTGATAATTATACTTTATAACATTATTAATGTTGGTTTAATAAAGGATATAGAGTTTATGGCTGGCTGATGTGATCATATTAAATAGTCACAAAAAAAAGCAAGCGTAACAGATATGTTTTTCCCAGCCAATTTGAACGTTATCACTCAACTGAATGGGGGTTATCAGCTGATAGATGTGAGCCAGTAGGCTCAAAAGGCTGTAATCATCCATCCACATGGTTAATCAGCTATACTAATAGAGTAGACTCAAGATCCAGATCTGCTTTTACTTTACTGTGACAGTTGTGTTTAGGGTTGAGGTATACATTAATAAAATACAATTAATGGGAAATTTAATAAATAATATAAATAATTCTCGTTAACTTCCAGCCACAGCCTTATGTGATCTATAGCTTATTGACAATGTGGATGGATGATTACAGCCTTCTGAGCCTACTAGTAGGCGCAGAAGGCCCCTACTGGCCCATATTCATCAGCTGATAACGACTGATAACTAGGGCCAGACGGAATCTGCGGACGTTTTTGCTATTTCTGCAGAGAACTTTGGTAAAAATCTGCGGATTTCTGAGGAATTATTTTAGGAGTATCATAACTAAAACCTTAAAATGTGAAATAAAAAATAATATCTTTTTAAGTTTTATTTAATGTTTAAAATGCAAATCCAATTAGATTAACAGTAAATAGTTGACTGTAAGTAAATAAACAGAATTAATGATGGGCTAAAAATCTGCGGAAATCTGCAGAAAATCTGCAGAATTCTGCGAGCGCAGATTCTGTGTGGGCCTACTGATAACATCCATTTAATTGTATGATAACATTCGAATCGGGTGGGTTTTTCCTACATATAGAGGGTGTCCTATTTTTTGTTTGATCATTAGCACAAATAATCTCGAACTTCATTATCAATCAAATATCACTATCAATATACAATATTAAATTACTATAATAATGACAAAAATCTTTTATTAAAAAAACATAAAATTGTAAACACACTCTTGGACATTTAAAGCAAATTTTTTTTTGATGATGACATCATGAATAAGATGTAAGAATCACCATATGGCCTTAAAACATTATTTAATCATTATTTAATTTTTTACGTTTTTTGGTTTGCCATACCTGTTTGTAACCAAGAGGATTTAATTCAAATATATTTAAGATAAAAATAAAATTTTTAATAAAAAAAAAAAAATCACCATTTTTTTTTTTTTTACAAATGTATACTTATTACTAATACAAATCTATACTTATTCTTAAATTAAAAATATTTATAAAATTGGTCAACATGTTTCTTATTTCATAAACAATCAATAATCTAACAGATTAAGTCAGCTAACTAAAATGGTCAAATGAACAAGCACTTACTTTAGACCCACGTCGCTTATCAATCTTGTACTCTGGAGTGCTGGATCGTTTCTCAACCCTCTCAGGCTCAACATCTTTATCCCGATTCTTCTTCCGATACCGTATTGAAAGTGATGGATCCCTTGCTGAAATTATATATAAAACATTTTCAAGGGCATATTTAATTATCTTAAAGCCAACAACATTAAGTTAACAAAAAAGTCTTGAGTCACTGACCCCGACACTGTTGACAGTACCACTCTCTTATAGCTTTGGCCATCTTCTCTGTCACATTAATACAGTGACCATGAAACCACTCATTGCAGTTGTCACAACCACTGAGGAGAAAAGATTTAAGACATGTTATGCTCTCTATTTGAACATATATATATTATTTTGAGAGAATGTGGTTAAAGGTATTTGTCTTACATCATGAAGCAGTTGATGTCTGATTTTCGACAAATGCAGTAAAGAGGAGCATTTTCTCCTTTTTCCATACTGTTGTCCAGACCTGGAGTCTGGTCCATATCAGACATCTCGCTATCCTGTAAAGAAAGTACAGTATTACAATAACAAACCACTGAGCCAACAATAAAAATAACATTACAAATTAAACATTATCAATATCACACTATTTTCTTCAATCTAAAGGCGAAATGAAACGGAAAAGAATTGACCATTTTACTAATTAAAATAGACTAATTTTAAACATCTTAATTAAATTAAAATAATACTTTAACATTACAATATATTAGCATGATAGCTTTTGATAACCAATTGATAATCGATTACCTACTACATGTAAAACTAAATAAGTATTAGTAAATTAATTATTAGAAAAAATACTCATTGTTTAATTCCAATAACTCATTATGATGCATTTAATGTGTTATATTTGAACTGCTCAAGTCGAAGCTACGGTGCTATCAAACAGTAATAATAACGTTAGCTAGCAGACTTACCATCGCTGCTCCCCGCCTTCAAGAAGATCCGATCAAACAGACAAACTATCGATCAATTCACATAATATGTCACTGCATAGTGAATGTTGCGACTAGAATAACTGTAAAAAAATCCCCATATAAAACTAGAAATGAAGCGGTATTATAAACCGAATTATTCTGACCGTGGGCTGAAAGCTAACAGCGTCGTTTCGGTTGTGTATGTGCAGAAGGCTAGTGTCATAATAAAAGTCCCCATCAGGAAAAGCATTCTGAAACTCAGTGATCAGTGAAAGACTTGATAATTATTTTTTTTATTTTTATAATAACTATTATTGTTAATATGATAAAATATCAATAATAGTTATCAATATAATTATAGTTATAATAATAATTATTGTTGTTGTTATTATTATTATTATTATTATTATTATTATTATTATTATTATTATTATTATTATTATTATTAATGACAATGATGATGATTTATGTCATTTTAAATAATTGTTATTTTTATATATGCCAGTTATTAACTGATTTATGTATTGGCAGGGGGTGTGGTGCACAGTCGCACTATCAACACTACGAGCATGCTAACAAATGGATAATGATGAGGCAACGGCCCCTAAAGAACAGAGAATCAATCTGCCATCTGACGAGCGATGAGATGAATGTGGTGACGAAGGTTAGTGAATTTTTATAAACTTAAACGATTAACGATAAAACTTTTCTTCAAATAACTTGAAGAAATAAATTATGAAGTTTATAAAAATCACATTGCTGTTATCTTGCTGGTATCTGTATACCGAAAGACGACGACGATGATGATGATGCTGATAAGTAGGCTTACGTTAGTGGTTTTTGTTGTTGTTTTTACTTTAAATCGTCCCAATGTGGTAAAGTTTGGGAAATTTAGGAGACTAGAATAACTTGTAATACTTGATTCTTTGTAAAAAAAAAATTATAATAATATTACACATTTGCTTTTAATTTCAGGTATAAACTAAACTATTCTGCACATTTGAAAGGTTTTGGGATTTTCTACCCTTCAAAACAAGAATTGGAAATTCTCATATAAGTTTTTCATCTTTTTGACTCGAGGTAAGCAAACATTGGCCTAATAGGTTGCTGAAATTTATTGCCCTCTTTACATCTAAGATGCCTCTTATCCCTGTCACACAATATGTTTGCCAAATGGATTGAGATTAATAATAGATTAATGACTCTGGCACTTTTTGCTCCATCAGTACTTTTTTATGCTAGGCTTTGTGTTTTTTTTTTTTTTTTGCATGTACTGTAAATTATATGCATATCAAACTCACAACTCCACAATTATCACATTAATCAGTAAATGTTGCCAAATTAGTCACAAAACTAAAAATCTGACGCGGTGTAGACATTATTAACTGTTAGTTGCATAATGCATCAACATGTCAAGTGATCAATTAGTATTCTCTCGCCACAGTATTTTACCATTAGTATTTAATATATGTCACAGACTATAGCACATCTACTTTGCTTCCTGTGCTTGAATATTTAATGATATGGTTTGGAGTTGAACTGCTCCAGCATTTTCACTCTGCATCTTTACACTTTTTTGTTGTTGTAGCAGCGAATACTCTGAGAGGAGTTTGTGAAGATGGACTGTGATCATGAGGATGAACATGGTGGCCGCTCACCGACTGGATCGACTTCTAGCTTTCGTGAAGATGAGGCACAAACTAATTCAGCTTCTGTTAAATCCACTTTTCAGCACTCTGGTGAGGAGTTTGTGTTCACTTGTGGCTTTTTGAGCTTTTTTCCAAATTTACATCTCATAATTCAAATAGTGAAACTCAAATTCAAACACACAGATTACAAAGTTTATTGGTTCTAACCTTTTTCTCAGAACTTTGATAACATGTCATTCAAACACAAACTAAAAAACAGAAACTAAACTAAAAATTATAAACTCTCTCACAATTCAGAGTTTTTTTGCTTTGTTTTTTTCCAATCTTAAATTATTTTTTATATTATACTATAGATTTAGATAAGAAATAGTCATAATTGTGAGGTAAAAAAAAGGTCAGATTTACTGTAAAAAAATGTACAAAAATTCCACACTATACCTACATGTGGTCCCAACACAAATCGATTAAGTTAACTTAATTGTTCTAACCAAATTAAGTTAATTAAATATAAGAAATTAAGTTGTTCCCAAAAAACTCAAGAATTGTGTTGATTCAGCTCATTTTATTACAAATAAGTAGTCTGTTATTCTGCGATATATATTGCAACATGAATACAATTTTAACAGATGACTTAAATATCTCTGTTTGGAAAAAATTGTATCATTTTAGACTGATTATGATAAGTCTGTAGGGGAGTGCATCTGCATTAAATCAAATAAACAATCTACAAGCATATATAAACACAATAATATATATATATATAACATAAACACAGTTAAAAATAAAGTAAGTGTTTTATCAATAAATAAATAAAGAGTGTTTTATCATTTTTCAGCAGGGGTCACCAAATTTGTTCCTGGAAGGCCGGTGTCCTGCAGATTTTAGCTTCAACCCTAATCAAACACACCTGAACAAGCTAATCAAGGTCTCACTATGTATACTTCATACACCCAGGGAGGTGTGTTAAGGCAAGTTGGAGCTTAACCCTGCAGGGACACCGGCCTTCTAGGACCGAGATTGGTGACCCCTGGTATAGAGTCTAACAGTATTCAGGTACAGTAACTGAATGATAAAAATAAAAATAATTAAATAAAATTTGTTATTATTATAGTTACAAATGATACTTAATATCTTAAGCCGTTTTAAAATCATAATACGGTCATAGGCCTTAAAAACACATCCAAATGATAAACTGTAATACAGACTCAACATTGCATATCCTGCGATGTGACTATAGTGAATGATCACATTGCGATATCGATGCTGAAACAATTTATATATCTTGTTCATTCTTTGTCTTTGTCATTTTTATTTGTTTTACATAATTGCAACTTTAATATTTCATATGTTTGTGTGTTAAGGCTTTCTTCCGAATATTTTTCGGACTTTGATGTTGCAGTTTCAACTTATAAGCTGACAAATTGCAAGTTTAAGCAAAAAATCCAAGTATAAAGTCAGAAATGCAGGAACGCACTATTGCAAGAAATCACAATTCAAAAAATTAAGAGCTGGTATTGCAAGATCTAAACTTCGTATTCAGAGACAAGTCAGAAATTGCAAGAATTCTTGTGTTTATGTGTCACAATTCTGAGGGTTTTTCTCCATTTTTAGGATTGTTCATTTATATCTGATAATACAGTTTTCTTCTGATTTTTAAATAAACATTGTAAAAAAAGCTGAAGTGTAGAGGTAAAAACAACTAATACTGTGCTTTATTTATTCCATAGAGTCATCTGACAACAATGAAATGGAATCTGCTAGAACATGTCTAAAGGACAGTGAACTCTCACCAACAGATGAACTCTCTGATGGGAGAGAAAACTCATGCCTTATTTCACCTATCACCAAATCCAAACCACTTGCATTTGGTAAATATCCTTCACGCTACCACTATACTTTATTTTAACAATATGACAATATTTTAAACATTGCCATACACATTGACAAAGTTTTACATTTTCAGTTTAGCAAAAAATACAACAAGAATAATATATAAACGCAGAATAACTTAATACACCTTAAAAAGAAAAAAAGAACAAACAAACAAACACACTCATTCAACAAAAGAATCACCATTTAGATTCTCCAAAATTTTTTCTAGGGCAAGGCAAGAGGTCTTCCCCTTTAACCACTGAGATATACAAAGACTGTCTTTTTTCAAGAACACACAATTACATATTTAGGTTCCATTCATTCATTTTCCTTCAGCTTAGTGCCTTATTTATCAGTGGTCACCACAGCGGAATGAACCATCAACTATTCCAGCGGATGCCCTTCCCAGTACTGGGAAACATCCATACACATTCACACATCCAACTCCAATTTAGTTTATTCAATTCACCTATAGCACATGTCTTTGGACTGTTAAGGAAACCGGAGCACCTGGAGGAAGCCCAAATGAACACAGGGAGGTCCACAATCACGCAAAGAGTCTTGGTGTTATTTTTGACAATGAGATAAAGTTTGACAAGCAAATAAATTCTGTAGTCAAAAGTTGTTTTTATCAATTAAGGAACATTGCTAAACTGAAGCCTTTTCTGTCTTCTAAGGATTTGGAAATCATCATTAACGTCTTTATTATGTCCAGATTGGACTATTGCAATTTTCTGTATTCAGGAGTTTCTCATGCTTCAATTGTACCCTTGCAACCGATAGAAAATGCAGCCGCTAGGCTTTTAAATGGGACTAAAAAATTTGCTGGCATTTCACCAGTTTTATCATCCCTTCACTGGCTTCCAGTGCTTTTTAGGATCCAGTACAAGTTATTGTTATTTGTTTTTAAAGGTTTGAATGGCACCTACTTTCATTGGTGAGCTTCTTCACTGGTATACTTCATCTAGGCCTCTTCGGTTTCAGCTAGTTGTTCCCAAGTCTAGATTAACATCAAAAAGAGACATTGCTTTTTCTGTTGCAGTCCCTCGCCTGTGGAATGGATTGCCTTTATATATCACGTCATGCTCTTCCGTTGGTGCTTTTAAGTCTTAAAATCAGTGATCTTCTGCCTCTTGCGTTTGATTGTAATTAATTTTATTTTGTTTACATGTAGAAGTATAGATTTTGTGTGTAGGTTGATTTGTAAAGCACTTTGGTCAACATTTGTTGTTTTTAAATAAAGCAAACAAACATGCAGAAATGCCAACTGCCAAATACTGACATTTATTTGTCAGGTATGGTAACCAAAATCCAACGTCTGATAGACGTCATATTAGTAACGTTGACACAACGTCAAGCTGTAACTTAATTAGACATTGATATTTTGTTGTTTTGTTGTTTTAGGTTGTGTTGGATAGTAACCAAAACAATTGTCCGACATGGGACATTGACGTCGGTTTGACGTTGGGTTCTGACATCAACCCTATTTTCATTTCTTGACAAAATGCAACGTCCCATGACTTTGCTGTACAAGGTCAACCTGATGTCATATTGACATCCTGTGCCTGCTGGGTAGATGTATAAGACTTTGTTTATGATAGTATGTGCGTTAACATGGTTTTAGTGTGTAAAAAAACATTATTTGAAAATTGATATCGAATTTGACAGTACATATTGGTGCATATTGATTATTTATCCATTAATCAGATACTAGTATTTATTCATTAGGTCAGGAGTGCCCAAACTCAGTACTGGAGGGCTGATATCCTGCAAACTTTAGTTTCAACCCCAATCAGACACACCTGGGGCTATCTTATTAAGCTCTTATTAAAAATTCTAGAAACATTTGTGCAGGTGTGTTGAGGCAAGTTGGAGCTAAAATCTGCAGGACAGGACCGAGTTTGGGCATCCTTGCATTAGATAATAGTTGTTAGATAAAAATCTTTATTACATTATTTAAGCACTGAGCCACCGTGCCACCCCTGTTTAGCTTCCAGCAAACATAAAATAAACAGCGATCTTTTGGCCACTTTAAAGATCAATAGACAAATGTGCATCATACATAATCTGGAATGAAGAGGAATTACTTTACCAATAATTTGACTTACAATATTCAGTATTTTAAGCCAAAAACAATTAACTTTATTACATTCTCACATACAATAAAATTAATTCCCAGGGATATTCGGGATAAAATTATGCTTAACTGGAGTTACATACTGTCTATTCAGGCTACCACCATACTTAAAGCTAACATCAAAATAACTTCATCATCGTCTCTTTATTTTAGACGTGCATATTAAAGAAGTCCCAGCAGATGTGAAATTGGCTTTTCAGGATGATCTAAACCCTCCTGTTAGTGACATCAGCCATGCCTTTCCTGTCTGCGTTCAACTGCCCGCAAACCATCTTAAAAATATGGCCACTTATAAAACAACACACCGTCATCGCAAAATCAGCCATTGTTCCACCTCCACCATCAAAAGTAGACTGAGCCTGAGAGCCCCTGTTGAAGGTAAGCAGCACCTCAAATTCAATTTGACTCAATGAAATGAGGGAATTAAATTTTTACGACTTCTAATGCATTATAGATGCCACAGAGATCCTCACTAGCAGGACTGGACACAGCTTTCCTTCTGCTTTTCTTGGTTTATTGTATGTGTTTTGCTAAATTGATGAAAATGAAAACTTTACAACATTTTTTTCCCGGTGCTGATTAGTATTTTAAAGCTCGTTAAATTTATACCAAGAGGATAGCCATTGTGAGATGGACTACAGTGTCAGCAGAGCTGCATTATTTGCTGTTAGCACATCAATAATTTGTCTGTGTTTCAGCCATTAAAGGAATATTATGGGTTCGACACTCAAGTTCAGCCTTATTGACAGCACTCGCGGCGTAATGTTGATTACTATGATAATTAATTTAGGTTTTTCCCGCCTTTTTTTTAAAGCATCAGAAAATGAATGTAAATGGAAAAATATAATATCAATAGTACCCAGCAGATGCACAACATCATAGGACATTAATGTTACTAATATTAATACATTTAGAAATAATATTTTGTTGATTTTAGTTTGTGTTGGAAAGTGACCAAAATCTAACATTGAGCCAACATCTTAAACCAACGTCATATTGATATTAAATACTGACTTTTATTCATCAGGCATGGCAACCAAAATTCAACATCTGATAGACGTCATAGTGGTAACGTCCACACAACGTCAAACTGTAATAACAATAGGTGTTGATATTCTGTTGTTTTTAGGCTGCATTGGAAGTAACCAAAATGCAGCGTTTGTCCGATATTGGACATTGACGTCGGCCTGATGTTGGGTTTTGACGTCAACCTGATTTTCCTTACTAAACAAATTGCAATGTCCCATGACGTTGAGGTACAACAACAATCTGACGTCATGTTGAGTCTTGTGCCTGCTGGGTAGATGTACAAGACTTAGTTTATGATAATTTGTGTTAACATGACAGGTCAGGGATGCCCAAACTCGGTCCTGTAGGGCCGATATCCTGCAAACTTTAGTTCCAATCCCAATCAGACACACTTGGGATAGCTTATCAAGCTAACCTTTCTTGAAACATCTGTGCAGGTGTGTTGAGGCAAGTTGGAGCTAAAATCTGCAGGACACAGGCCTTCCAGGACTGAATTTGGGCATCCTTTCATTAGGTATAAGTTGTTACATAAAAATATTTATTACATTATTTATTATGGTCAGTTTAAGACTATGTTGAGTTCACACTGGAAAACAACAATACTACATATATTAATACAGTTTATAACAACAATGTGAACTGCTATAAAAAAATTTATGTGAGGAAAATATCTGATTTGAGCATCGCAGTGTGAACGTAGCCTAAATGTAGTCAAAAAATCTGATACAATCACAAAGTTGGAATTGGCCAACAAGATCTACAGTGTAAATGCTACCTATTTCCTTATTTATATGAGAAAGAACATTATAAAAGTGTGTAATCGGCTTACAGAATAGAATCTTCTCTATAACTGACATTAGTGTAGTACTTTTAAAAGCATAATCCCTAATTTGAAGAAATTACATGAAGTGTACATTTCATAAACTAATCTTTGAAAAATGATGTTGAAAATGATGTTATTAATTACTCCCCCTTATGTCCTTCCATAGATCCTGAGCCTTTATTTGTCTTTTGCAACATAAATTGAGAAATTTTAGGTAAAAACTGACATACTGAAATCTGCAAAGTACTCATAAATGTGTGCAACATACTGACACTCGTTATTTTTGCTTTCTGAATATGAGAACGATGTCTGTGTTCAATGCGTATATATAAAGAGACAGATTGTGTGGATTTTGCTCAAAATTACCAAATGTAAGAAAGAGAATGCAGCAGTGGGTCCACAAGTTTCTACTGCATCTAATAACACATAGTTCAAATTAAAAATTACTGTTAATACTTTTTAATTTTCAAGGGAATACCTGAGGTGCTTTATTTATAGTATATAATATTAAGTATAGTATCCAGTATAGTAAATTTCAGACACCAAACTTGTTCTGTGCTGTTAAAGTGAATGCAAATCATAAAAAAACTTCATCTTTCGCATATGGTTGTAGGTTTATCTTTTTATTACAGTTGACTGATTCAAATCAGTA
The DNA here is from genome assembly GCA_903798205.1 of Danio tinwini. Lineage (NCBI taxonomy): Eukaryota > Metazoa > Chordata > Actinopteri > Cypriniformes > Danionidae > Danio > Danio tinwini. Next base: position 8,443,124 of record CAIGQZ010032461.1, on the reverse strand, counting down.
ATTTGCCAGCAATCGCTAAGTAAAATAATTGAATTAAGAAGTGATAAATAGCATGGATCATGAATAATGAGAAAGGAAATAGAATACGCAAGAATACACAAAACATGTTACTTGTATAGTTTTGAATGGGGAAAAGTGTAATTGTCAATATGGCGAAAGAAGCTCTGCCTTCTAGTACAGGAGCCAGTCATCGATCGCTATAGACCAGGGGTGCCCAAACTCGGTCCTGGAGGGCCGGTGTTCTGCAAAGTTTAGTTTTAACCACAATCAGTCACACCTGGGCTAGCTAATCAAGCTTTTACTAGGCTTTCTAGAAACATTCATGCAGGTGTGTTGAAGGAAGTTGGAGCTAAAATCTGCAGGAGACCAGCCCTCCAGGACCGAGTTTGGGCACCTCTGCTATAGACTGACGATTCTCCGGGGCAGGGGCTTGGACCAGACGTATGGTTTTACAGTTTTTGCAAATGTTATAAACCCTCTGGGGTCAGCAAACACACTGGAATCTCATCGAACATTTGCTTCACAGACATGAGAAATATATCTACAGTTGAAGTCAGAGTTATTAGGCTCCCTTTGATTTTTTTTCTTTTTTAAATATTTCCCAGAGCAAGAACATTTTCACAGTATGTCTGATAATATTTTTTCTTTCTAAAAAAATATCATTTGTTTTATTTCGGCTAGAACAAAAACAGTTTAAAATTTTTTAAGAACCATTTTAAGGTCAAAATTATTAGCCCCTTTAAGCAAATTTTTTTTCGATAGTCTACAGAACAAACCATCGTTATACAATAACTTGCCTAATTACCCTAAGCTGCCTAGTTAACCTAATTAACCTAGTTAAGCCTTTAAATGTCACTTTAAGCTGTATAGAAGTGTCTTGAAAAATATCTGGTCAAATATTATTTACTGTCATCATAGCAAAGATAAAATAAATCAGTTATTAGAGATGAGTTATTAAAACCATTATGTTTAGAAATGTGTTGAAAAAATCTCTCCGTTCAACAGAAATTGTGGAAAAAAATAAACGGGGGCTAATAATTCTGACTTCAACTGTACTTAAAGGCTAAATGGTCTACTTTAAAAACTACACTGGTTTTGTAATGTGTATAAAAATGAACATGAGGTACAGTCCACCCATACACCCACAAACTTGGAAACAAAGGCATTTGCAATCAAGACCAAGCTGGGAATTACTTCAGTAAAACAGCACGATCGGACAAGGCATAGTTATTATTATTAAACAGAAACCGCCATGATGGAGGTTGCTGTCATAATTTTGTTCCCTTCGAGTGCGCATGTGCATTAGTTTGGGCAATCTGAAATAAAGTGCAGATATTTTTTATATTTAAATGTTTAGAAACGAAACTTGAGAGACAGTTGATGTTTATTTTTATTGCTGATTCCAGATATGAAATTTAATTGTAAGCTTGGCAAATTTTGAAGAATTTGATGTTTCCCCCATTCAAACAGAATGTCTGAGCATAAAAATGTCCACCAAGTGAAATGACTTGCCTTAAAAAGGGACTTTGCCCACATACACCATTTTTGCATACACTCAAACAACGACTTACTGACTACTTACTTAAAATGAGTTAAAACAACACAATTCTTAGAGTTTTGAGGGGACAACTTAATTGTTTTATGTTCAATACACTTAAATTGGTAAAAAATTATGAAGTTCATTGATTTGAGTTGGGACAGCATTTTTTTTACAGTTTTTACAGCTGTTTGTTCAAACTACTTCTTTAAAATGAGCTAAAACAACACAATTCTTGAGGGTTTTTTTTGACAACTTAATTGTTTTATGTTCAATACACTTAGTTAACAACCAAGTTAACCTAATTTCTTTATGTTTTGCCAACACAATTTGATTGTGTGGGCCCAAAAAACTCTTAGGCGTAGGGTGAGTAAATAATAACAAAATAAAATTTTTTGGGCAAACAAACTTTTTAAAGAGCCTTCATTAAACAAATCACAAAATCGCTCAGGTTATTATGAATGAGAGTTGAGCCATTTTAAAAAATTGGAAGAGCTACTCAGTGCCTTCATGTTGACGTTTTCTTCTTTTTTTCTCACACGTCCAGATCTGTGCGCGTCCGTCCTATTGGCGTGTCTGTTCTGCAGGTTTTGGGACTGCGTGCTGGCGCTGGGTGACGGGTGTCAGTTCTGCGTGGCGTCTCTATGTTCCTCCTTCTGCTCGAGCATGTGCTGCTGCGATCCCTCCTCTCTAGAGGATCTGATAGATTTGTGTCCGTGCTGCAGTTGTGCTGAATATGTTGAGGCGTGCGGCTGCAGCTGTGGAGAAAACACCTTCGACTGCTCCATCTGCGACCTGTGTCTGCAGACCAGCGAGTGTCTGGAGCTCGGCATGGAGCTCTCGCAGATGCTGTTTCACTAGACGTCTCATGACCGTCCCGTTAAAGCTGGAATGGAATGCGGCAAATGCGATGTGCTGATTTTATAGGCATGAAACTTAAATGTGCTGGTTGATGGTGGCTGTGATGCTGCACGGCTGCATTTTGATACTGCATCAGAGGACAAAAATTTAGCATATAGTGTTGTTTACATATCATCTGAAAGAGAATGTAACCAAATATTATGTTTTTTCTCTGTCTTTTTTATTTGAAAAAAATTGTAAGTAATATCAATGGTTAAATTGTAAAATGTAAACTAACCTTATTTAATTTAAAGTCTGTGAACTGCAAGTGGCTGAGACTTTTTTTTTTCAGTACGTTGATGTACTTTGAACTGTGCGTTCACACTGAAGGCGGCGAGAGCGTCAAAGTGACCACCCTGGCAACAACTCACTGCTCCACTGGCGAGAGCATCAAAATTCACTACATTGATCTCTTATTTAAAGGGTACCTATTTTACCCCTTTTAGAAGATATAAGATAAGCCTTGTCTCCAGAGTGTGTTTCAGCTCAAAATACCCATCAGATTATTCATTACAGCCTCCAGAATCTGCCCATTTTGGTGTCTTAATCATAGACTGTAAAAGATATGGACGTCACCCATAGGTTTATGAAAAACCCAAAAGAAGCTACCAGTAGGCCAGCCGTCGTCATCTTGTTCGCGCGTCATCGCACCAACCAGGGCAAAGAGGCGGAGCGTGACGAAGTTACATTTTGCTTAGACTGGCTTTCCTATGGGAGAAACTCTTAACACTTCATTACTTGCGATTCGTTTGTGTTCTGACCACATGTGCTTAGTTGTCCAATACATCAATAAAGTGTTTAGACTTTTAAAAACACTGTTGTAATACACAGAGTCACTAAGCATTGTTCTTATGAAGTCTTTGAACAGGAGGAAAGGGCGAATTACTTCCAAACACTTCAGATGTAGTCTGTGTTAGTAAATGCAAGGCTATTTATGAAATCCAGGCACAACACTGTATGACAACGCTTCAGATGACTGTTCTAGAGCCTACAGCTAATCAATCTGTCAGATTCCAGAGTGCTTTACAGGTCTAAAGAACATTATAAATGATAAATGATCTTAAATAAAACAAATACATTTATAGAGATGGTATAGAAGTATATAATTTCACTCACCTGGGAAACGGAGGCCACGTGAATGGTTTGTGAGCACAATTAAGTGCACACAGCATGCCATATCATCTGATAATTGTAAGAAATAATTCCAAAAGGCAACTGACTGTGTAAAGTCACATAAAACAACACAAAAATACAATGAATTTGCCGAGATCAGCCAGAATCAGCTGAGGTGAAGTGAAGGCGACCAGCGAGACCTAGCTGTCACTCAAGTGGCCACGCCCTTAATTATGCAAACTTAATATAACCTAATATAAAGGAAACGAATGAGTTATAAAAAAATTCACCCCCCTCACAGTTGTCATGAAGGGTAATATTAGCTATAATAACCAAAATCGTTCTTTGTTTTTTCTGCTGTAAAGTTGGCAATTTTAACAGTGGGCTCAATAGAAATGTGCTCCATATGGAGCCAGGACTAGCTGAATTTTGATGAATTGCAGTTTCAGTTACTTCTGTATTAGCTTCCCGAGGGAGAGCGGGAGGTTGTCGCTTGGTCTGAATACATTGTAGCTGTTTTTGTAGCCTATGGCTATAAATGCAAATTAGCTGCTTCTCCCCGCCCCCTGTTCCCACGTGCTTGTCTCATCATGTCTTACAGCAGATAAACAGCACAGTGACAGAGACAAGCTATGTTTCCTTCCAAAAATGCGAATAAACTTTATGCGCAAAACTGGATTATCGCATTAAAGACGTGCAAATAAAGCAGTGTTTCTATCCAACGAGTCGAAGCGAACAAAATCGTCACTTCCTGATTAACTAGCGCCAAGTATCAAGAGTAAAAACTGAAATTGCTGCGATAAGAGAAGCTGCACCAATCTTTTTTTCATTAATAAATGACTTAAGGTAAGGCATTTTAGAATGACCAAAACAACATTTCAGATGGTTTATAATGTGCTCAGCCTGCTGGTTTGTTCATTTACACACATTTTTATCATCACATGATCTCTTATAACAAAATCACATGACCTTTTTTAATGCGCATGGTGGAATTTGTGCGGTAAAAGTGTTTCCATTGTAGTTTATGCGCATCTTTTCGTATCGAATAAAAAGTTTATCCTACTCAGTTATGCGCATATGTTTTTTATGCGTATTTTCAAAATTTATGCGCATCTTGGCGTTTCCATCAACCATTTTTTATTCGCATATCCAAAATGCGCATAAAAATAGGTGGATGGAAATAGCTACAGATTCGGATGAAGCTGAAATACAGCTCAGTAGTCAACAGTGGCAGAGCCAGAGGGGTGACCCTGGGTGCCACTCCAAATTTTATTTGCTGCTGGCAGTTCCTGATGCTGATTGACATCTTTTGTCTAAAAAAGTTTTTGAATTTTGCTGGCAACGCTTTAAGCTACTTTTAAATCAATAATGAGCCGAAGACAAGAGCATGGTTTAAAGTAAGACGAATAATAATACGTCATAACATAATGTTTGAAATACGGTTTATAGTTTATTATAAGATTTGTTTGCTGAGAACGTTTATTATCCGCTGTGTAAGTTAATGAGGCACCGACAATATCAGTTATCTTAATAAGATTAGAGAGATCTATTCCCTCTTTAGACAGTTAACGCTATACAGTACTTCATCTGTGCTAGTATTACATGCACATTCCATGTATGTAAGTTATTATATTTAGCTTACGATGCTCAAATATTAAGCTAATATTGGAAATTAATGTTAAGCTAGCTGTTTGTGAATTTATTTGAAATCAGCTCATATACTTTCTTCAGAAAAAAATGTTTTTTATATCGGTTGCTAAATTTAATGTGCAAGTATGATAATGGAATTTTTTTATTTGGATAAATGTGTTTCTGACTGGATCAGATGTAACCAGACTGTAATATTTTTGCACAGGGTCAATTAAACATGAAAAGAAAAGGCGAGATATCAGACTTCTTTATAAAGAAGCACAAACAGGCAGATCAGGTTCAAACATTCTACCCTTTGCACTGGATCCCACAGCAGCTCCATACTTGAGAGTCAGTAGCTACGTTTCCATCCACCTATTTTAATGTGCATTTTGGTTATTTGGATATTTTGGATTCTGGTTGATAGAAACGGCAAGATGCGCATACATTTTTAAAATGCGCATAAAAAATGTATGTGCATAACTGAGTAGGATAAACTTTTTATTCAATAAGAAAAAATGCTCATAAACTATGATGGAAACTCTTTTACTGAACAAATTCCAGTATTGCGCATTAAAAAAGTGCCATTTTATTTAGTTATAAGAGGTCATGTGATGATAAAACGTGTGAATGGATAAACCAGCAGACTGCTTGCATTGTAAAACATCTGAAATGTTGTTTTGGTCATTCTAAAACACCTTAACCATTTCAGCATTAGTGTTATTATATTATTAATGACCTCCAGAATCAAGAGCATCTATGCTCCGTGTCTCACACCTTTAAACACCACCACGTCTTCACTGTGTTAGGATTTATTTATTACATGAAGAAAAGATTCAAGCAGCTTCTCCTACTGCAGCAAATTTCGTATTTACTGCTGACATTTGGTGCCAGTTAATCAGGAAGTGACGATTTTGTTCTCTTTAACTCGCATGTCGTTTATGCAATAATCCAGTTTAGCGCTTAAAGTTAATTCGAAACATAGCTACTGTGGTCAGACTTCAGGTCAACCAGGTTTCAACCAATGTTAGAATTTAAGCTGAGCTTCAGGAATGTTCCACCAAAAAAATGTAATCCTGTCATTACTTACTAACTCACAACAAAGTGAGTAGATGATGAGTAAATTATTGTATTTTCGTATTTTGAATTATATGTTGGTAATGAAATAAATTTGTTTTTTCTTAAACACTTTTATTGTGTTCGTGTGCGTCTTTGAATTTGAGTACAGTGTATGTGTGTGTGTGTGTGTGTGTGTGTGTCTGGGATAGCATTTTCACCCGGGAAAAGTTAAAAGGGGGGTTGGGAGATGGGAAGCGTGATATTAATCTTATTTTTTGGGGGGTATACACAATAATATGTGTATACATATTATTATAAAAACATGGCGCCTGTCAATTCGGTGGGCGGGGAAAACGGCATTCCTATGTCACATTGCGGTGGGCCTCAAAACCACTGAGATTTGGATCCTATTTTAACGTCAGGAAATTTAAAAAAGAGACTTGTTGAGTTTGTCATTGCAATATGGAAGATCAAGTTGTTATAATTGTCCTGTTGTAAATATTTTGAAATCCAGCAACCACAAAAATCAAACCCTTGAGAACATCTGTGGTTGAAACCAAAGTTCACAAGACTGTGTTGTCTGGAATCCTCTCAAGCGGTGGACTTCAACATTCTAATTGCTTGCCGCTGAACCATGTCATAGCTAATTACCATAAAGTTGACAAAGTCGATGCCCCCACACACTCCTCATCGCCGCCAGCTGCCATTGAAAATGAATCACAGCGTCCCAATTGTCATACTATCCATCCTAAATAGTATTTGAAAACAGATTTAGTATGTCCCAAACAATACTATGTTGAAAAGAGTATGATCCCAGATGGTTTACTATTTCCAGTAAAAATTCAAAGTGTAGAAGCGTCCATACTCTAACCGCTAATACTGGCCACAATACATTGCACGTTGGACGTGAATTTGATTAGATCTACAGACTCTTATAGAAAGTGTAAATAAACTACAAACATGGCGGATGCACGAGACCAGTTGTCAAGTAGAGAGGCTTCTGTAAAGTTGTTTGAATATCTATTAATTAATATCTAGCCAACTGGAAAATATTTAAATCACGTTTTCTGTGTTATATTTCATCTGCAACAACAATGTGAACTTACATCAAGATATGTTTGGACATTAACTTCTGAATGCAGAATTATCCAAAGACCTGAGGAGATTTCTCTTCATGAAAGAATGGCAGATTATCCTGCTGCTGCTTCTCCAAAAAAGTAGGCAATTAAAAATGAAAGAAATGCGGATGATGTGTCGAGGGATTGACTAAGCAACATTACTTTCTGTTGCGGAGGAAGTAGAACGTCCCAATGCTTGCACACTCTTCTGTCACACACTCAAAAGTATATACTTTTCCTTCACACAAAAAGTACATATTTTTTCTCACTCCTTTCGGTGTGAACGCACAGTAACTGAAACTAAATATATAGTGTAGGGGGTGGGGTTTTCTATTTTCACATCATTTACTCTGCAAACTAACCGTAAGAGGGGCGTGGTTAAGAATACTGTGGCTAAGGATGTCATCAAAGAGCCACACAAATGCAGAATCAAATGGTCAGACTTTGATTGAAGATTACCAAAACAAACATTTTGTTTCAGTGGATGAAGTCACATGGATTAATTGTTCACCTAAAGAATAGCAATGTGCAATAACAAAATAAACATTAAGCATTTTTATTTTACAATGACTTTAAAAGAAATCTGCTATTTATTTGTTTTAATTAAATTTATAGTGTTATTAACTTGAATGTTATTCATCTTTTTAAAGAATATTCACCCTTTTATAGGGCACTCAATGGAAAAACCATGAAAATATACTTGGTTATTTAAAAGTTCTTCTGGTTTATTATTTATTTATATTATTTTAAATCTTTTCTGTCTAAAATAGATGCAAGTAATTGTAAGACCTACTAGATTTGTTTTATTAAAACTGATTAAATTGTATTATTGGTGTTACATTTATATTGGTATCAATATTTTGTTAATATTTAATTTTCAGTTTAAATTAGGCTTGGGCCGGTATAAGATTCTGACGGTATGATAACCTTGGATAAAATATCACGCTTTCACAGTATTGTGCTCACTGCTCTAAAATATATCCTTTTTAAATGTCTGGGTAAAAAAACTAAAACTTTTTTCCCCTTTGAACAATATATTTTGTTTTTTGAAAGATTTATAATATTTTGGAGCAGTAAACATGTCAGGCTAAATAATTCAAATGGATCATTTACTTCGTTAGTTTCAAACACACAGATTTCTTTACAATTTAAAATGGCACAAAGATGTTTTTTTCTGCTGGAGATACTGTTGTCCAAAAAAAAAAAAAATATATATATATATATATATATATATATATATTACACATACCTTAGGAACGGTATTACAGAAAATGTTGGTGGTTTTAAAACCTTGACTTTTCCAAACCGCGGTATACCTTGAAAACGATTATCGTCCCATGCCTATATAGTTGAAATTGGAGGTAAATCTAAATGTATAAAATTATAGCATCAAATCATAGCGCTTCACTTTTTCCACAATTTTTGTTACAGCCTTATTCCAAAATGGATTAAATTAATTTATTTCCTCAAAATTCTACACACAATACCCCATAATGACAATGTGAAAAAAGTTTTTTTTTTAATTGTTGCAAATTTATAAAAAATAAAAAACCTGAAAAGTCACATGTACGTAAGTATTCTCAGCCTTTGCTCAATACTTTGTTGATGCATCTTTGGCAGCAATTACAGCCTCAAGTCTTTTTGAATGTGATGCCTTTTTGCAGTACCACTCAAGCTCTATCAGGTTGGATGGGAAGCCACTGTATACAGCCATTTTCAGATCTCACCAGAGATGTTTAATAGAATTAAGGTCTAAGCTCTGGCTGGGCCACTCAAGGACATTCACAGAGTTGTTGAAGCCACTTCATTGATATTTTGGCGGTATGCTTTGGGTCATTGTCCTGCTGAAAGATGAACCGTCGCCCCAGTCTGAGGTCAAGAGCCCTCTGAAGCAGGTTTTCATTCAGGATGTCTCTGTACATTGCTGCATTCATCTTTCCCTCTATCCTGACTAGTCTTCCAGTTCCTGCTGCTGGAAAACATCCCCTCAGCATGATGCTGCCATCACCATGCTTCACTGTAGGGATGGTATTAGCCTATTGATGAGCAGTGCCTGGTTTTCTCCAATTGTAACGCCTGGCATTCACTCCAAAGAGTTAAATTTTAGTTTCAGGTTCTCCTCTCTCCACAGAAGAATGCTGGAGCTCAGAGTGACCATCGGGTTATTGATTACCTCCCTAACTAAGGCCCCGTTTACACTTATGTGTTTTCATTTTAAAACGCATAAGTTTTGCTACGGTTAAGCCATCCGTCCTGACTACGCTGGAGTTTTCGAGCCCCAAAAACGGAGCGTTTTGAAAACGCTGGAGAGGCCGTTTTCATTCTAAAACGCTGCTTCTCAGTCTCTGTGTGGATGGGGGAAAACTAAGACGTCTGAAAACGGAGGCGTGGCTGCAGACATTCACTACCTGATTGGGGCTTTTGGATCATTGCGTATCTTTCCCTTATTTGTCAAGCCCCTATCACATGACTATAATGCTACCGGAAGACGGCAGACCAGCCTTCACTGTAAACAACAACATGGACACAGAAATGGGAGCGTTGTTTGCACTATTGGACGTTTAAGTTGCCATTGTGCAGTTAAACTCTGCCTTTTTAACTACAGCAGCTGCATATATTTGCAAGAGGCAAGCTATTGTTCGAGCACTCGCTAATAGCTCTCGTTCATCGTTCAACCAGCGTTTGTTGACTAACAATAAACAAATGCCGAGCAACGCGCATGCCCAGAGTGCGCGAATGGTCACGTGATATACGTTTTTGGTGGTGTGGACGGAGATATGTTTAGAAACGCTAGATGAAATGCTAGTGTGGACGCGGTTCGATTTTGATCTAAAACGAGGCCCTTCTCCCCCTATTTGACCAGCCAGCTTTAGGAAGAGTCCTGGTGGTTCCAAACATCTTCCACTTACGGATGATATAAGCCACTGTGCTCATTGGAACTTTCAGAGCAGCAGAAAATTTTCTGTTATCTTTCCCAGTCTTGTGCCTTGAGACAATTCTGTCTTGAAGGTCTACAGACAATCCCTTTGTCTTCATGCTTGGTTTGTGCTTTGACATGCACTATCAACCATGGAACCTTATATAGACAGCTTTATGCCGTTCCAAATCATGTGCAATCATCTGAATTTACCACAGTTGAACTCCAATTAAGTTGCTGAAACAACTCAAGAATGTTCAGTGGAAACAGAATTGACCTGAGTATTAGGTCTATATAATCTGTCTGTTTTTAAATCTAGGTTGAGAACTTACTTTTTGATTCGGCATTTTATCAGTAAGAATTGTTTGTTTTAGCTATAATTTTATACCTTGCTCTTTGTGATTTGTATTGTACAGAACATTGGTCAACCTTTGGTTGTGTTTAATAGTGCTATATAAATAAAATTGACATTGACAATACTTTCCAGATGCACAGTATACAAATGAATTTTCAGAAAACCTTTTCATAACACAAAAGAACAAAACCTTTTCTTGAATTGACTACAGACATAATGAACGTAAATATGGCAGTGATACACACATATACAGACACACCAGCAGCAGAAGGTCTTGAAATTTAGTTTTAATGAGTGTAAAAATGTCCTTAATCACACACCAGCGCTCATATATCAGGACTGTACTATTATTGCTGTATGACTTTGCATAATTAAAATCATTTAAGAAAACAAAATACACCCATATTTATGCCTTGACATATGAGAAGAAGAAAAAAAAAAACAGGGAAATGACAATCTATCACAACATTCAAGTTTTGAAATCTATTTTACATGCTTTTACCTTTAAATGGTTTCATTTCATATATTATACATTCATTTGTAATGCTGAAGAACTCAAAGAGGAGACTTTAGAGAATCATTCCAGTTTTCTATTTACAAACCAAACAAATGACTGTTGTTCCTAAAATGCTAAAGGCACAGGTCGATCAGAGGTCGAACTTCATTTGGCTTTATCTGGCAACTGCTCAATGTCATGTTTCCGAGTGTAAATACATTAATATTTGCCAGTAAGTGTGTATTTAGCTGCATCTAATAAACTGCTGATTTAGATCTACTGGTTTAAAAAAAGCACTTTAGGCAGAGGTAGCTTGTAAATTTTACACCTGAAAAAAAGCTAGTTGTGCATGACATTTGTGTGGCTTGTTTCCTTACAAACTTCCCAAAATTCTACAACACTTTACACATAATTAGCCCTGTTAACATCTCGTATTAAGATGCATTTCGGTTGATCAGATCACAAGTAGATGAGGGAAACACATTTCTGGTGCTTTTCTGTCCACTTTCCTCTGTTTACAACTTGTCCTAAAGGGTTAGTTCCCCTAAAAATGAAAATTGTGTTATTAATTACTCTTCAGAACACAAATAAAGATATTTTAGGTGAAATCGGAGAGCACCCTTATCCTCCATAGACCGCAATGGTCCAGAAAAATACAGAAAAACATCCTTAAAACTGATTATATGTCTTCAGTGGTTCAGTTGAAATATTATGAAGCTATGAAAATACTTTTGTGCACGCATAAAACAAAAATAATTACGTATACAACTGTTTCTTCTGCTCAGTGTCAATATTGCGCACATTCATGATCGCTGTTCACTGATACTGATCTGTATACCCCGGATGCCCCCTATACTGACACGCGTGCAAAAATATTCTCATAGCTTCATAATATTCCCATTGAAATACATTTTGAGGATGTTTTTTGGTATTTTTCTGGACAAGTCTGGACCATTGCTGTCTCTGGAGGATGAGAGAGCTCTCAGATTTTACCTAAAAATCTTCATTTGTGTGCTGAAGATGAACCAAGATCTCAGGAGTTTTCATTTTTGGGTGAAATATCCTTTTAAAGGAGGGCATGCTGTACATGGTGCGAATTCTGTGGGTTAAGCACACGTCAAAAGTGAGGTTAAATCGTTCGGATGCACTGATATATGACTATTTGTGATATAGTGATATACGATGACATTGTGAAATATGACCCTACGAATTTCGACATTTGCACCGCATTAACCAATCAGAAATTTGCTCGAGTAGGGGCGTGATTATGACTTAAAGCCTGTAGTAGGTGTCCTGAGGGAAAATACTACAGCCGACAAGGGACAATAGCGTATATTGTGAAATGAAATTGATGTGCAAGTGTAGCAAATTTGATGCACCAATGAAGAGGGTAAACTCAAAATATACACGCATCTAATTACACGTGAAAAGCATGATCATCGAGCAAATGACATGGTGCGAATTGAGCATTTTGGGCGCCTGGTGTGCTTGACGTACTATTTGTGTGAAATGCTCGAATTGAAAAATCTGAACTATGGCGGAAATTCGCGCCACTTTACCCAATCAGGAACTTGCTCTAGTAGGGGGTGTGATTATGACGTAGCGCCTGTAGTTGGTGTCCTGAGGGAAAATACTACTGCCAACACGGGACAACAGCATATATTGTAAAATGAATTTGATGTGCAAATGTAGCGAATTTGATGCACCAACGAAGGGAGTAAACTCAAAATGTTCACGCATCTAATTACGCGTGAATAGCACGATCATCGAGCCAATGACATGATGCGCTTTGAGCATTTTGGGCGTCTGACATTCTTGACGTATTATTTGTGTAAAACGCTCAAATTCAAAAATCTAATCTGTGGCGGACATTCGCGCCGCGTGATTATGACGTAGCGCCTGTATTGGTGTCCTAAGGGGAAATCTTCCTGCCATATATAGTAATTTGATGCGCCAATGAAGTAAGTAAACTCAAAATGTTCATGCATCTAATTACATGTGAAGTAGGGTTGTCATGATACTGGAATTCAGTACAAATCGATACTGACATTTTAAAAACGTTCATTTTCCGCTAACATTTGAGCGCTGTTGAGCACGTTCTTAACATTGTGTTTACATCAATCAGCTGATTTGTTTATAAGCCAACATATGAGCAATCCACTGATGAATCGTGGCTTAAAACGCTCCAGTGTCCCAGAATCTATGGTTACACTCAGTAAACTGTGGTAAATTCGGCGAACTAATAACCTTCACGGCCAATCACAGTCATTTCTGTTCAGCACATGAACACCATGGCAAATCAGCGCTGTTTAAGAATGTGCTCAACAGTAAAATAATGGCCGTTAAATGACAGAATTTTACTGTAAAATAACATCATAAATTACAGAAATTTAACGAAAAAATTTAATTTAAGGAAATTTCTGTAATTTAACATCTATTATAAAACGTGAAATAACGAATTTGTTTTACAGTGCACAATCTATTCGAGCAAGCCGCATTTGGTGTGAACGTCCAATCAGAGCCCACTATTTACTCTTGTGTTTAACGTTGTCCACTTATGATTGGATCTACGAAAACTTAATATCAGGTGTAACAGAGCTTTCATTCACATTAGTCAGCAAGAATCAGCAATTAACTAGCAATGAGCATCTAGGTTAAATTCCTGTATAATTAATTATAAATATACTACAGAAGACTGTTAAATTGTTTTTGTTCATAAATTCATTATAATTTCGAATATATTACTATTATATATTACTAAAATGTGGAAATGATACTTTTTTTATGATACGAGATGCATTAAATACTGCTAATAAATTGACTGAAATAGACATTTTTACCCTACTGTAAAGTGTTACCAAAACATCATGAATGAGCACTTTAGCAAAATGTAACATTAAAAATGATCTCAGTTTTAAACAAAGTGGTGTAAACGAACAAATCAAATTAGCTGTAGTAAAATTAGTTAGTAGTAAATAGGCAAGTATTTGGCTGAAAGTAAAGCCAGCAAGGAGTGTTAAAAAAATAGACATTTCTGATATACGCAGTAAATATTGCTTGAACATCTTCATCATAACAATGTGAATAATGAGTTCATGCTGTTAAACACACCTCACGAAACATCCCTTTGGTATGGTAAGTGACTATAAAGTGACTACGCACGCCACACGCTAGTCAAATAAAAACAATAATGAGCGTCACGTCCTATAAAGCTAAAACGTCCTACATAAACGTTTTGGGAGCGCTTCATATTTCAGATAAACATACGGGATTGTTGTGATCACTGACTGCCTATGATACTGTATAATACTATAGCTATTATTTATAACTGCCTCGAATTAAAGAGAACAACATGTGGAGTGTTTTTAAAAGAAGCAGTCCACCAAAAAAATAAACATTTGTGAAACATAAAAGATATTTTGTTGTTAACCAAAAAAATGAGCTTCATTACAGCTGAAAAAAAATGTTCTATAAAGTTTTAGCTCAAATACCAGACAGATTAATTACACCATGTAATGAAAATTAGGCTGCACTCGTGTGTCTCTTTAAATGCAAATGAGCTGCTGCTCCCCTCCCCCTTTCCAGAAGAGGGTGGAGTCTTTACAGCCTGTGTTTCAGTCAATTAGTTACAACAAACAAAACAATATGCATATATTTGAAAGTCTTGCCACTTCAAATTCTGGACATATATATTCTAAATGTTTATCCTAGTTTTCTTGTAATCGTTGAATGTTTGAAACAGAAATATCTATACTATGAATTGAATAAACTGAAGCGGTTAAAAAAATATAGATGACGACTGTTTTCTTTGAGTCAATGGCTGATGTATGAACATGTAATAATGAACATTCAATGTATGTATGAATGTTTCCTTGCATAGTACTAGTCAAAGTTGTTATAAAACCATGAGATTGTGATTTTTAACCATTATTTGTGCAGCTCTATTTCTCATGATACCTTCTTTTATGTTCCACGAAATTAAGTCAAAAAGATTTGGAATTACAAAGTCCAAAGTATACTTCACTTAATATAAAAGGTTCAGTGACGCAATCTCTGTCATTAGCACAGTATGCACATTTTTGTAACCATGAATACTTCGCTCACACAGTTTACACATGCAAATTTGACCAAGAAAAAATTTACACTGAACCAGTCCACTGTTTAACATTTGGAAAAGAAACAGAGCAACAAGAAACTACTGAAGACAGCAAAAACAACAGACACTTCTGTTGAGGAGTGCACATGTGATTAAACATATCTGGAACTTTAACTTAAATAAATAGTAATGTTTATTTAATTGGTTTAAGTTAGAGTTCCGGATATTTTTAGAGAGAAAAAGCACTGGACAGGTGATTTTGTTTGCACTGTGCATGTATTAAGCACATGATCTCAAATATATGTATACTATAAAAACTGTGCACTGGACTGTGCTAATGGCTCGTTTCCACTGAGCAGTATGATTCGGTACAGAACAATACAGTACACAATTATTTCTGTGTCCAATGTTAAACGTAGCAAACTACCACTTTTTGGAACTCTTTTGAATTACAAAACAAAAGGTAACAAAAGGGCGGAGCTAGACTCGCTGCTGAGAGCTAATGGTTTACAGAGAATCGTTACCAGTTTATACAACAAGACACAGCAATACAGGACGCAGCCAAAACATGGCACCGTAATAATACAACAGTCTACGTTTCCAACCAGCTATTTTATGCACATTTTGCAATTGCACATAAAAAAGATGGTTGATGGAAACGCCAAGTTGCGAAAAAATTTTGAAAATGTGCATAAAAAAACATTTGAGTAGGATTAACTTTATATATTCGGTAAGAAAAGATGCGCATAAACTGCGATGGAAACACTTTTACCGAACAAATTCCAGTATGCACATTAAAGAAGGTCATGTGATTTTGTTGTAAGAGATCATGTGATGATGAAAATGTGTGCGAATAGACAAACTAGCAGGCTGTCCGCACTGTAAAACATCTGAAATGTTGTTTTGGTCATTCCTGAACTGTTTAAGCGTTAGGGTTATTATATTATTTATGACCTCCAGAATCAAGAGTGTCTATACTCCGCGTCTCATGCCTTCAAAAGCCATTGTGTGTTCACTGCGTGTCAGGATTGCCTTCTGAGGCATAAGTCATTTATTAAATGAAGAAAAGATTGACGCAGCTCCTACGACTGCAGCAAATTCCATTAGTACTACTGATATTTGGCGCCAATTAATCAGGAAGTGACGATTTTGTTCGCTTTGACTCATTGGATGGAAACGCTGCTTTATTCGCACATCTTTCATGCGATATTCCAGTTTGTGCATAAAGTTAACTCTAATGACTTATGACTAAACTAAAGCTAAATGACTAATGACTAAAGCTAATGACGCAGCAAGGAACCATGCTCAAACATAGCTTGTCGTCTTCTTGTGACAAACAGCCAGATGGCAAAAAAAAAGAACATGTTCTGCTGTATGTGCTCTATTCTTGTTTAAGAGGCAGCTCACGTCACATTTAAAATGTGTGAAAAGCGCAACACAAGCTGCATTCTCTCGATTATTGCAACACGTAGGCAAGCGTGCACAATGTGAAAAATCTAAATAGCTTTCTTCTTTGAGCTAGAATGACATCGATCGAAACTTTCTGGTATACACCACGCCTACGAAGTACTGTTGGCAGTGGAAACACAAGCCTGATTAGAGTGAACCATACCGAATTGTACTGTACTGCATTAAACCGTACCATTCTGTACAAACTAGCGTTGTCAAAAGTATCGATTTCAGTACCCAACAGTACTGAAATGTCAAAAACATCCATTTTTCGCTAAGATTTGAGCACGGTTGAGCACGTACTTAAATACCACTCAATAAAAATGATTGTGATTAGCTGTGAAGGTCATTGGTTCTTCACTCTTCACCACTGTTCACCACTTCACCACTGACACTGGAGCATTTTAAAGCTGCGTAGCTCAGTTAATCCATCAGCGGATTGCTCGTATGTCAGCTCATAGACAGACCAACTGATTGACGGACTTTGAAATGCTTCATTGACCATGTATCTGCCAAGTGTCCACCTGGTGGACAGTGGTTAAGAGTGGTAAACCAATGACCTTAATGGCCAATCACAGTCATTTCTGCTGAGCATGTGAACACAATGGCCAATCAGGAGTGTTTAAAAACGCGTTCAAATATTAGCAGTAATGGTAAGGTTTTGAAAGTTTCAGTACAGATTGGTATCAAACTCGATACTTTTGACAAGCTTAGTAGAATGAAGGCAACAAAGTATACTTTGGACTTAAAATATAAATTTTGGATGAACTTTCCCTTTAAAAAAACCCCACAGCATCCCACATGAGGAAAAAGCACTGAAACATACATCTAGTGGTCAGTTGGGTCACAAGTCGTCCTCCATGTTTACGCTGCTCCCTTGGCTGCTGGTTTTGGAGGCTCCGGGCGACATCGGGGAGAAGAGCACATCCGAAGCCCTGACGTCATCCATCAGAATGTCACTGAGACCAACGTCAGGGTACAAATCAGAGGCATGTTCGTCCAGCTCTGTGAAGCTAAAAGTCTCCAGATGTAGCGGGCCACTTACAGCCACAGCAGCCGGAGAGCCGGATGGAGGTACTGAGAGGAAGGGAGATGGTGAAGTCTGTGCCATTGCTCCATCCATGTTGAGGTGGCTCTGAGGCTGACCATCTCCAGCGCCGGCCTGCATAGACACATTTGGCTGTAGTAGCTGGTTTTGGATGAAGGATGCATCTGTGTTCAGGCCTGGAGACATGGTGGCATTGAGGCCATGGTGGCGTGCTTGTATTTCTAGTTCCTGCATGCAACAAACAATAGGAGGTCACATTCATGTAATCTTGCCAGTGGATGTATTGTATAATGGCAAAATAAGCATATATTAGTAGCTAAAACAGTGTTACACGCCATCAAATCTGATCAATTTAGATTACTCAAAACATTTAGATATTCTAAGGCTACGTTTAAATGACAAAGATGTAGTTAAAATTGGTGTGTGTTTGTTAGCAGTAGCACCTGCCTTTAAAATCAGCTGCACATTTCTACATACCTAACATATACTTTGTTTTCAAAGATTCTTGTATTGGGTGTTAACATGGATGTAATAAAGGTAACACTTAGAAAAATGTGCACTTTTTAAAGCCATTTTTCAAAATTATGCTTTTTCAATCCCCAAAATGCCATTGTCGTGTATATAAACAGGCAAAACGCAAAACAATTGTTCTGGTTTTGCTGTATAAATGGCCCCTAACTCATTTATTTAAGTTACAAGGACCACCCTACTGCTCACAATGACTATGTTTACATGGACATCAGTAATCGAATTATTTGCCTTAATCTGAATAAGACATTAATATGATTAAGGAGTTTACATGAGTTGCTTTTTGAATGTTTCTTTCATCATCCCGTTTAGATGTTATAGCACATATTTGATTAACGTCATTGCGTCACCACGCTATCCACATTTCCTCCAGAGTTTTAAGTAATTTCAGATGTTTCATTTTTAATTTGTCGACTTTACTGCAGTTTGGCACTTTCACTTTCATTCAGGAACATTTCATGCATGCCCTCCATGACAAACGAGATATTGGATGCGAGTATGAACTGCTGGAAGAGTGTAGTTTTGATGGAATTTGATACTACATGCCGTATGCATTTTGCGATGCGGGTGTCTGTGGTTTTTCACTGACTTGGTAGGTTCAGAGAATAGTGTCAAACAGCCGTGTGTGTGTAAACTATCTTGTCGCAAAATGCGGTGAAAATCCTACACACGGTAATAGTTTGATTAAGATGCTTATATGTCTGTACTGCACTTCAATAATGCAACTAAATACTCCACATGTCTTAATCCGATTTCTGTTTAGTTCGATTATGACTTAAGTCAGATTAGGGTAATCAAAAAAATCGCTGTTTACATGGTAGACTCTTAATCATAGTATTATCTTAATCGTATTAAAATCTAAGTATTGGTGTCCATGTAAACGTGCTCAATGTTAATTATAGTTTGAAGATAAATATATTAACAATTTAATTTGTTTACGTTAATGTCACATAAACTCCATCTTTAGTTTCAGTTAGCAACTGCATATGATCATGTAAATTTTAAATAGATTATTTTTAAACACATTCACAGGATTTTATTTTCGGATCCTGCAGCATAGCATATACAGTTTTTTAGTCCATCATCAACCAAAGCACAGGCTATACTCAGACATACAAATTTTAACATAACAGAAAACTAAGTGAATCCCAACATACACAAAATTACAGTTATGAATAACGCTTAAAATCAACTATATAGAAATTTGCTTCTACACAATTAGCTTTTCACCTTAAAGGTGCAGTATGTAAGTTTGACACCCAGTGGTTGAACTATATATTGCACTCCTGGATCAAAACAAAAGCAAGAGCAGGTTGCGAGATTGAGGACCAACAGGAGCGAGTCTGACAATCGAGCCTAAAGGATGATTTAAATCGTGTTCTAAGTAAAGGCAACGGCACGTGATAGAAGGAATATTTTCCATATTAAAAGGAGTTTTTGTCCTAATCAACACCTCAAATTGATTAGAAACGGCATCTATTTCTTGCAGATGAACAACAAAAAACTGACAATGATCACCTCAGGTACACCTCATGTGCTTTATTCAGTGTTAAATGTTAACAATGTGAGTTTGAATGCCATTTTACATGACATTTATTGTCATAATACTGAAAGCAGCAGCAGATAGTTTACCTCAGCTCTTGCAAATAAAATAAATCGTTTGAAATTGAACTTTAGACTCAAAACCAACACATATCAGTGATTCAGCATGTACATATAAAAAAATGAAAGAGGTTTAATATGTATTAATTATTATTAATTATAAACCTTACCATTTCATGACTGAGTGCATATTCTGTGCTTCTGAATGGCTGTATTTAAATTTCTGTCGTGTTTCGTGTGGTGCAAACAGCCAAATTGCTTATCACTGCAAATCTTGTCACGTAGTGTGTTGTTAGGACACAGGGTTACAATGTAACCTGTTCACTTAATGTTTGCATTCGTAATATTTATATTATTTGCTAATTAATAACCTCATGTGGAACTTGAATCTGCGTCTCATTTCGGAGTCTGCTACTGTCTACCGGAGGTCGCATTTCGGTCATGGACGCATGCTTTGAGAGCCTTTCTGAATGAACAAATAAAATGTGCGGTTTTCCAACAAGGCAACCAGGGCTGCTGTAATATAATTGGCTAAACTGGCAGTGGGTGGGTTAAAGAACCAAAATAAAGACATTTTTCCATTCCGGCATGTAACAGAATATCTGATTTCAGCATTGGTTTTCAGATAAACAAAAATGTTCACTTGGCATGTTTCTTAAATATCTGTAAACATATTATGGTATTTTTATGCATTAGAAGAGTCACCTTTAATACAATAGAATATTGAGTTTATGTAACATGTGCAATGAACTTTTACTAATGTTTGAGTGAAATAAACTGGATAATGTTTGGATACAGACAATATAAGACAAGTTCGTCATAGGTTGGACTTGTGTAATGAATGAAAATAATGTACCTGTATGCGAAGAATCAGGGCCTGGTTGGATTGCTCCAGTTTCTTCTGCCTCATCTCGATCTCTTTGGCCCTCTGCTGCTCTTTCTGGAGTTTTCTTATGTAATCAACTGACGCCTTCAAAATGGTTCCCTTGTTCCAGCGCATTTCTCTAACATTGTGACCAAACAGGAAGTAAATATTATTTATGTAAATATTATGTGTTGACAAACTAGTTTTTTGAATGCACTCTTAGTATGTTTACTGTATGAACAGTTAAAGCCCTCCTGAATTAATGGCCCCCATGTATATTTTCTTCCCCAGTTTCTGTTTAACGGAAAGAAGATTTTTTTTCAAAATATTTCTAAAGACAAGTTTGTTCTGTAGCCAATTGAAAAAATGCTTAATAATTTTGACCTTAAAATGGAATTTTTAAAATGTTAAACTGCTTCTATTCTAGCTGAAATAAAACAAATAAGACTTTCTACAGAAGAAAAAATATTATAGGAAATACTGTGGAAAAATACCTTGAAAATAAAATTCACAGGAGGACTAATAATTTTGACTTCAACTGTATGTTAGTTATATATATATATATATGTATATATATCTATATATATATATATATATATATATATATATTGTATATATATATGTGTACATAAAATATATTTTTATTTGTTATATTTTACCGCTATCCTCAAACCTCCAGGTGTTTAACAACTTGACAACATCTTTTTAATTTAAAAAAATATATATTTTATGAATTAATTATTTTTAAAAGGTAGAGATTAAAGATTTATAGGTATATATTATAGGTACTTCTAGAATGTCTCCAAAACAAATTTGAATCTTTTAAGCATGAGAGATGTTTTGGATCAAAATATTTCAAGCTCAAACAATGCTACAGTCAGTTTTGTATTGTTTCTCAAAACACAAATGTTTGAAGGAAAGAAACTTACGGATCAGTGGATTTGGGTATTAGAGCCCCTAACTCCTTTATCCTGTCATTTATGTTGAATCTTCTCCGCCGTTCAACTTCACGAAACAAAGCACAGATGTAATCGCACAGCAAACAGACAATAATATGCTTCTGAAGTCTGTGTGTTTTGAACTCACTGAGATTGTGATTATCTTTCTTCTGTCTTTCCTTTATGAAAGCTCTGGCCTCTGTTTCTGGAAAAAACAACAGCCATTATGACCACCGCCAACCCCATACTGTCCAGTAGATATGAAAATAATGAAAATAATGGAATATAGAAGGCAAACTCAGCACAATAACATTACCAGTATATTCCCTTTTGATGTTGGGCAGATCTGCTGGACAGGAGTTGCTGACGGTGATGGTTGGAGTCGTCATACCAGGACTGTTGTAGACATCCAGAAGATTTCCTGGGAGCTGAGACAGAAAAACACTTTGAAAAACATCAAACTCTGCTAGAAATAGATCGTGATCAAAGCAGCCTAAAACACAATGTTATAAAATAAATAAATAAATGCTTTACCACCATGTTTAGCACTGTTGATGCACATGACTTAAAAAATGCTAATTTAAATCAAATGTAGATCTTTGGACAGCTGAACAACCTGCAACAGAAAGACTGTATGCTCTGTATATAGTGTGACAGAATGGCTTTTGATTTACTATTAAAACACACGTGATGCTTATGGTTTTTTCAGTGTCTGTCACCTCACTATGAGGACATGTACACATAAACTGCATTTCATTTATTGTGAGAGAAACTATTATAGTAAAATGTAAACAGAAACTCAAGCTTGTTTATGACAACTTGTTAAAATAAGTTTGGTTTAACTTGATGTAATTATAAAATGTTACATTGCATGATTTCAAAATAAACAGACAAGCTTTTTTAGATTACTCAAATTTAAATGAACCATTAAAAAGTCCATAAAATTAAAACATTTAGAAATTTTCAAACTTTCAAAACTAAAGAGAATTTGTGGGAAAATAAAGATTTCATAGAGCTCTAAAACAGATGCAAAAACTACACATAAAAATGATGCATAATTATTCAAAATATGCATTAGAAATACATCATCAATAGGCCCAAACCCCTTAACAGCACGATTTGGAATCCTGTCAGAATGTTGAATTAAATTCATTACAGGCTGATAGTGTAGCCTTCGCAACTTTACTTGCTAGACGACTTATTCTAATGAACTGGAAATCAGCAGCTCCTCCTTTTTATTGGCAATGGCTTTTTTAATTTTTTACACACTCTTAGAATAGAAAAGATTCAGTTCACAATAAAACAAAAGTCGGAACAGTTCCAGAAAGTCTGGAACCCTTTTCTAAAACGATTTAAGAAGACACCTATATCTTAATTGCTTTTTACTTTTTTTTTTT